>OY821759.1:28783658-29276387 GCA_963682095.1 Potentilla sterilis | reverse complement strand
GCTTAGGGGACAGTGTTCCTATGTTGTGGACACGGTGGGCTGATGATAGGAGCACAATGTGCGACGATATTATATGCTTATGCCCTCATTTATGCTTTGTTTATCCCTTATTTGTCTAAGATTGAGTCATAATTTAGTTTAGTGTTAATTTGGTAGAGTTTTGGTAAAATGTGCTTAATTGTCCGAAAAATGACTAAGTATGAGAAATTTGGAAAATAGTGCAAAATATGTCTTTTTCGTGATTTTGAGATGAGTAAAAATGTGATCTATCCTTGTCCGAATTCAATAAAATTTGGTGTGCTTATTATTCATATACTGAGGAATGTTGTGTAAAAATTTCAGATCAATCGGAGATCGGGAAGTCACCCAAAAGATGGCTGCAAAACAGCAGTTCGAGCAAACCAATCCAGGGACTTCCAGGATTTTCCTGAGACTGTGTCCCAACTTCGAAAAATCATTCCCGACAACTCACAAGGAATTTGATCAAACTGTTATATGGAGGTTGCTTTGTGTGTCTAGTTTATCTGAGACTTAGAATCGCATCAATTGGAGCTCCGAGGAGGGAGATATGCCGGAGTTACTACAACAAGGTCGTTTCTGCCGATTCCAAGAAGCTACTGCCTCCTTTTCACAATTACTGTTTTCAATGGACCATATGGTGTACAAATGCATATGTGAAGATGGTTCAAGCTTAAGGAAAGAAGGAGGATGACACCAAGCCAAGGCATTGAAGAAAAATACGAAGAAGAAGTTTTCCTAGTCAAGCTAGGAGAAGCTGCCGAAAGGGTAGATTTGTGCCAATTCTGTGAATGGCCGGCTGGGGCATTTTTCCATGGATCAAGCTCATCAAATGAAGATGTCAAGACCACATTTGAAGTCCATAAAGATGTGAAGCCCAAGCCTTGAAGAAAAATCAGAAAAAGAAAACCTAATTAGACTTTGAAAAGGAAGGTTTCAAATCCTTAACCAACTTGGTTTTCTGAATTCCTCTTGCACTAGGGTTGCCGGCAGCCTCTCATCTATATAAAGCCTCACTTCTTCATTCTGAAAATCATCTCATCTCAAGCTTAAACACAAGGCCTAAACTCTACCAAAATTCTCCAAAGATCCTAGACAAAAACCTAAACCAAAAACCACCTTCACCTCACCTCAACCAAGTTTTCTGCTCTGCCGAATCTTGGAACTTCTCCTCCATAACCTACTGCCGACACAACCTACTGCCGTGCAGCCTCACCCCAGCCTCCATACTTCGCCAGATCCACACAACGTGAAGCTCTCAAGGTGTCTCAAAGTGTGATACACTCCCTTCTTCGGTTTAGTAATTTTTGTTTAGTTATGTTTAGTTTTGTCTATGAAACACTCATGTATGTTTGGTGTTGGTTTATATGTCTATGTATGAATCGATTTTGGTTTTATAAATTGTATGTTGAAGACTTGTTTGAATCGATGCTTAGATTTATGTTTAGGTTTCGACAAGAACAATGAATTTTGCATGCTAATTTGTAATATGTAACTTGTAAATTCATGTGTTAGATAATTAGGACAGTGGTATAGATGCATGTTTTAGGTTCAAAATTGGTTAGTATCTAAGGATTGGGCATGAAAATCGGTACTTAGTGTTGTCTTGAACATTGATCTAGGTGCTAGGTTTAATCAGCTAGAGTAATTACGAACGTTGCCATACTCAAAAGGTCGCTCTGATTTGTGTTGCTCACTTAGGGTTTAATACTTTAGATACTTGCATGTTTAAAATAAGATGATTGACAACCTTACTTATTTTGCTTGTCTCCAATTTAGACCATTGTGCACAATTGTTAAGTCTCAAAAGGATTAACATAACTTTAGGGCCCATAACCAAAAGTTCGGTCTTAAAACTTGAGAGGTCTTACAACTAAGTTGTAGTTGGAACTAATTTTGAACTTAAGCATGTTGGTACTTGTTCCTTACTTTCTTGCATGTGAATTTATATGTTAAAGAGTCTTTAGTGCTAAATGCTTTATGAAAGATGATGATCACTTGTATATAGCAGTTTAGGTTTATTTTTGTGTTCTTAGTGTTAGTGGCAGCTTTGCTGCCGATCCATATCAATTCCCCCTATTGTGAAGTTTTGTGAATACATGTGTATATATTTGTCTAACAATCTCACATTTCAGGTACCCTTAATTCCCGGCTTAGAACGATCCCTACTTGCTCATACTACTAACGATATTTTGTAGGGTTATTATTGTGTGTGAGCTTAGGCTCCCATCAATTTTTGGCGCCGTTGCCGGGGATTATAAAAGCTCGATTTGTGTTATTGTTGTGTATATATGTTGCTGGAAATTTTTGTTGTATAGTTGTAAAGTTGTAATTTTTAATTTTATTTTGGGATTTTGTAAAGTAGAAATATGCTTCGGCATGTAGAGTTTAAATTTTGGAAGTTGCATGATGTATGTTTATGTATGTTGGTAATCACTTAGTTTAATTTCTAGGAAGTTGATAGTATTGTGTATGTTTGAGTTTATTGTAGTTTCTAAAGTGTAACATGTAGGTGAAGCCACTTTTGTTGATCTTAACCTAAACCCTTCATGTGAATGATGCTATGTTGAAACCGTTTTTATGTAGATTGGGAAACGCGGGATACTTCCCCCCCACGCATACAAGCGACTTTTCGGCAATAGTATCACTTCTATGAGGTTGAGGGCGGTTTTAATCAACACTTGTAGATTGCTAGGGATCCGTTGTTTGTTTTACAAAGTATGGGGAAGTTATTATCATAGATATGGTTCTCAGGTTTATTTAACTGGATCTCAAGGCCCATAGACTGATGTTCATTCTCGGTGAGTGAGTCGATAGGGGGTTCGCCCTCCGTGGTGTCCAACAACGAGTCCTGCCTGGTTCCTGTAGGGGGTTCGCCCTCCGTGATTTTAATGACCTTTGAAACGTAAAATCCGCACGACCTAGTCGACAGCTTGTGCCGAAGCATCACCTCACTTTAGACGCTAGAACATAACTTGACATATGTGACCTATTTTCTTCAAAAGATAAAACAAATTGTGTGGTTCAAACTCTTGAGGTATATCGGGTTAAGCATGATACTACCGGGGGCTGTATCAGTCCATTGCACCGTTATCTCCTCTGCTCCACGTACTTCGAGAGTTAGAACAAATTTTAAAAGAAATTAGACTTAGCGATTACATGATCATGAACGTTTCAATTTTTCATCTCTTATTGCCGAATATGTTGATGCTTTGCCGAATGTGATTATGTGTGTGCCATTTTTGAAAGATGTTGTGTAATTGCCAATGCCGTGGCTTGTAATGATGTATATTCTTGCTTCATATTTCTTTACGATGTTCTAACTTGTTTAAATGTTGCAAATTTCAGAAATAATGCATGTCCGAATCTAATATTTGGACAAGAGATCTTCAAGGCCGTTTGCAACGTTTAGATCAAGAACTCGCTATTGCTCGTTTTGTGCCATTACCGCCATCGTCACCAACCAGTTCATCAGTGCCATCACCAAACTTGCCGTCATCACCATCATCACCGTCCAGATTACCATCTTTGTCATCCGGTTCTACTAGCTTGCCGAGCTCACCCTCTATTGTTTCGTCATCGTGTGATCTTGGAAATCCAGAGTTTGAGGCCTTTGCCGAATCAGAGGAAGAAGAAGAGATAATGGCTTCAATCCGATCACAGAATGGTCATGTTGCTGGAGCTGGAGTTGCTCCTTCTAATATCACTTATCCTGCCTTGGAAGCTGATAAGACGGGAGAAATTGAATTGAGGAGTGGATTCCTCCATAAGCTGAAATCGTTTTATGGGATGCCAAGTGAGGACCCTAATAAGCATCTACAGTGGTTTAACTTCACCACGGAGTCTATGTGTCCAAGTGGGACTGATTTGCAACACTTCAAGATGAAGGCTTAATTTTCCGTTCTCATTAGAAGATCAAGCAAAGGAGTGGTTGTTTGAGGTGCCTAGTGGTCGTATCGTTTCGTGGAGTTCTATGATGGACGAGTTTTTGCTCAAGTACTTTCCTGCTTCACGCATCACTGATCTGAGAAAGCAAATTACTAGTGTGAAGCAAGCCGGAGATGAGACTTTCTTCGATTACTACAAGAGGTTTAAGTCCCTAGTTTCTTTGTGTCCATCGCATGGCATTAACGATGGGCTCTTGTTGCAATATTTCTATGAGGGATTGCGTGTCATGGAGAGAGAGTTTCTTGACTCGGCTGCGGGAGGTAGTTTTTTGGAGTTAAATGCTGGTGCGGCAAGAAGTTTGTTGGAAGTTGATAGGAGCACAATGTGCGACGATATTATATGCTTATGCCCTCATTTATGCTTTGTTTAACCCTTATTTGTCTAAGATTGAGTCATAATGTAGTTAGTGTCAATTTTGGTAGAGTTTTGTGAAAAATGGTTAAGAATCCGAAAAATGACTAAGTTTGAGAAATCTGGAAAATAATGCAAAATATGTCTTTTTCGTGATTTTGAGATGAATGAAACTGTGATCTATCCTTGTCCGAATTCTATGAAATTTGGCGTGCTTAATATTCATATGCTGAAGAATCTTGTGTTAAAATTTCAGATCAATCGGAGTTCGGGAAGTCACCCAAACGTTGGCTGCAAAACGGCAGTCCGAGCATTCCAATCCAGGGACTTCCAGGATTTTCCTGGGACTGTGTCCCAACTTCGAAAAATCATTCCCGTCGACTCACAAGGATTTTTATCAAACAGTTTTATGGGGAGATGGCCCTATGTGTCTAGTTTACGTGAGACTTGGAATCGCATCAATCGGAGCTCCGAAGGTGGAGATATGCCGGAATTACTACAACAAGGTCAAATCTGTCGATTCCAGGAACCTACTGCCCCCTTTTCGTGTTTTCTGTTTTTGATGGACCTAATGGTGCACAAATGCATATGTGAAGATGGTTCAAGCCTTATGAAGGGAAGAGGAAGACACTAGACCATGGCATTGAAGAAAAACTTGAAGAAAGACGTTCTCCTAGTCACACTAGGAGAAGCTGCCGAATAGAGGCAGATTGTATGCCTTTGTGTGCTGCCGGCAATTGGGGTATTTTTCGATGGATCAAAGCTTATCAATTGAAGTCCAATACCATATAAGAAGTCCATGAAGATGTGAAGCCCAAGCCTTGAAGAAAAATTCAGAAAAGAAAACCTAATTGGACTAAGAAAGGAAGGTTGCAAAACCTTATTGCACTAGGTTTTCTGAACTCCTTTTGGCTTAAGGGCTGCCGGCAATCATCCCCCTTATTCTCTATATATACCCTCACTTTTCATTCTGAAAAATCATCTCATCTCTTGCAAAACACTAGCCAAAACTCTACCAAATTTCCTACTCAAAGTTCTAAGCCGAAACCCTAGAAACACCAAGTCACCGATTCTACCATACACCACCACTCATCACCGATCCCAATCCCTTACCTCAGCCACTGCCGATCCTCTTCCACCACACCAAGAAGAAGCTCTCCAAGGTTTCTAAAGTGTGATCCATCCCTATGACTTGTGTTTTTAATTTCGGTTTAGTCACATGTATTGTTATAAAAAATACTTTGTTTCATTTGGTTTTGTATGATGAACATGAATTGCAATTTTCATTGAAGTTTATGTGATGACTTGTGCGATTTTTAATACATGGTTTTTGTATGTTTAGATAATTAGAGCAGTGGTATTAGAAGCATGTTTAGGATTTAAATTGGTTAGTAATCTAAGGTGAGGGCATGGAAATCGATACTTGGTGTTGTCTTTGAACATAATCTCGGTATTAGGTTTAATTTGCTAGGGTAATTACAAACTAGATGGACCGAGAGGACTCTATGATTTGTGTTATTCACTAAGGGCTATTAATCTTAGAACTTGCATGCTAAATAGGATGATTGACAACCTTACTTGTTTACATGTTTTCGATTTAAGACTCTTGTGCATTATATGTTAAGTCTTAACCGGATTAGCATAAATATCTTTAGGGCTAGAGCGAGAGTTTGTCCTAAAAGAACTTAAGGAAGTCTAGTAACTAGGTACAGAGCGAGAGCTCTAGTTACGGTCGAAACGAATTTGAATTTTGAGCATGCTAATACTTGTCTCTTACTTTCTTGCATATGAATCTTTGTGTTAAATTGTGTTTTGTACTATGTGATGCGTGAGGGATGATGATCAAACTTGTATATAGTAGACCTAGGATTTTATTTTCTGTTTTTATGCCGTACCTAGTTTAGGGGCAGCATTGCTGCCGAACTATTATCCCCCATATGTGTGACGATTTGAAGTGTGATTTTGTATATTTGTACATGTGTTTTTGTCTAACAATATCATATTTCAGGTACCCTTAATCCCCGGCCTAGAACGATCCCTACTTACTCATACTACTAACGATATTTTGTAGGGTTATTATTGCATGCGAGCTTCGGCTCCCATCAATTTTTGGCGCCGTTGCCGAGGATTATAAAAGCTTGTTTTATGTTATTGTTGTGTATATATGTTGCTGGAAATTTTTGTTGTGAAGTTGTAAAGTTGTAATTTTAAGTTTATTTTGGGATTTTGTAAAGTAGAAATATGCTTTGGCATGTAGAGTTTAAATTTTGGAAGTTGCATGATGTATAATGATGTATGTTGGTAGTCACTTAGTTTAATTTCTAGGAAGTTGATATGTTGTGTATGTTTGAGTTTATTGTAGTTTCTAAAGTGTAACATGTAGGTGAAGCCTCTTTTGTTGATCATAACCAAAACCCTTCATGTGAATGGTGCTTTGTCGGAGGGCGTTTCTATGTAGATTGGGAAACGCGGGATACTTCCCCCCCCACGCATATAAGCGTTTCTTCGGTAATAGTATTACTTCTATGAGGTTGAGGGCGGTTTTAATCAACACTTGAGACCGCTAGGGATCCGTGTTTGTTTTACAAAGTATGGGGAAGTTATTATCATAGATATGGTTCTTAGGTTTGTTTAACTGGATCTCAAGGCCCATAGACTGATGTTCATTCTCGGTGAGTGAGTCGATAGGGGGTTCGCCCTCCGTGGTGTCCAACAACGAGTCCTGCCTGGTTCCTGTAGGGGGTTCGCCCTCCGTGATTTTAATGACCTTTGAAACGTAAAATCCGCACGACCTAGTCGACAGCTTGTGCCGAAGCATCACCTCACTTTAGACGCTAGAACATAACTTGACATATGTGGCCTATTTTCTTCAAAGATAAAACATGTTGTGTGGTTCAAACTCTTGAGGTATATCGGATTAAGCATGATACTACCGGGGGCTGTATCAGTCCATTGCACCGTTATCTCCTCTGCTCCACGTACTTTGAGAGTTAGAACAAATTTAAAAGAAATTAGACTTAGCGATTACATGTTCATGAACTTTTCGATTTTTAATTTCTTGTTGCCGAGCCATATTTGTATCTTTGCCGAAATTTTTGTTCTTTGCCGTGTGTATTTATGGCTTGCCGAGTGTGGTTTTGTATGCTATTGTTGAAATTTTGATGTGAAATCGCCAATGCCGTGGCTTGTAATGATGTATATTCTTGTCTTCTATTTCTTTACGATGTTCTAACTTGTTTAAATGTTGCAAATTTCAGAAATAGTGCATGTCCGAATCTAGTATTTGGACAAGAGATCTTCGAGGCCGTTTGCAACGTTTAGACCAAGAACTCGCTATTGCTCGTTTTGTGCCATTACCACCATCGTCACCAACCAGTTCATCAGTATCATCATCCTTGCCAAGTTCACCATCTGTGCCGTCAATATCATCATCAGTGCCGAGCTCCCCATCAGTAGTGTCATCATCGTGTGATCTTCAGAATCCAGAATTTGAAGCTTTTGCCGAATTAGAAGAAGAAGAAGAGATCATGGCATCAATCAGATCACAGAATGGTCATGTTGCTGGAGCTGGAGTTGCTCCTTCTAATATTACTTATCCTCCCTTGGAAGCTGAAAAGACTGGAGAGATTGAATTGAGGAGTGGATTCCTCCATAAGCTGAAGTCATTTTATGGGATGCCGAGTGAGGATCCTAACAAGCATCTACAGTGGTTTAACTTCACCACGGAGTCTATGTGTCCAAGAGGGACCGATTTGCAACACTTCAAGATGAAGGCATTTCCGTTTTCTCTAGAAGATCAAGCAAAGGAGTGGTTGTTTGAGGTGCCTAGTGGTCGCATTGTTTCGTGGAGTACTATGATGGATGAGTTTTTGCTCAAGTACTTTCCCGCTTCACGTATCACTGATCTGAGGAAGCAAATTACAAGTGTGAAGCAAGCCGGAGATGAGACTTTCTTCGACTACTACAAGAGGTTCAAGTCCCTAGTTTCTTTGTGTCCATCGCATGGCATTAGCGATGGACTCTTGCTACAATATTTCTATGAGGGATTGCGCGTCATGGAGAGAGAGTTTCTTGACTCGGCCGCGGGAGGTAGCTTTTTGGAGTTAAATGCTGGAGCGGCAAGAAGTTTGTTGGAAGTTCGTGCCTTGAACAACCAACAATTTGGCATGGCACGAGGCAATGTGCAAAGGAATGAGAAAGTGCATGAGATGTCTTCGAGCTCAAAGTTAGAGGAGAAAGTGGACAAGCTTACCAATTTGGTGAGTAATTTGATGAAGAAGCGTGCTAGTGTATGTGGTATTTGCACCGAGGGCCATGAGACCGAACAATGCCCTCAATTTGGAGTTAATGAGGGAGTAGAGGAGTGCAATGCAATTGGTTTTCAAGGAGGCCAACGTTTTGGCAATTTCAATCCAAGGTTCAATGATCATCCGAACTTTCGATGGGCGAATAATGATAACGTGCTTAGGGCACCTATGCAACCAAGAGAGGGAGGAGCACCATTTGCACCGAGGCCACCATTTGTGCCTCGGCAACCTTATCAGCCGAACCAAGGAGTTTATGGAGCCGTGCCGTACCAAAGCCAAGCATTGCCAAGCCAAGGCCAAGCTTCGCCAAGTAATCCTAACTATGATGCTTTGATTCAATCTTTGTCAAGTGCTACTCAAGCATTACTCGCGGGGCAACAAAATCATCAAAAGGACATTGGTGAGCTAAAGACTCAAATGGGGCAAGTTGTGGATTTTATGGGAAGATTTAATGAGCAAGGGAAGTTGCCAAGCAATACAATTCCCAATCCGAGGAATGAGCAAACCAAAGTGATTCAAACTCGTAGCGGAAGAGAGTTGTTTCCTCCAACAAGTCCAAAGAAGAAGCGAGTAACTTTTAAGGGTATTGAGGACGATGAGAGGGCTGCCGGACCTGTCATTGCCGGCAGCCACATTGAGGGAAGAGAGGCAGCAGTCGAGCATGAAGCAACCGGCAATGGTGATGCCGAGAAATACTTGAGTGCCGAGCAAGGGCATAGTGCCGGCAACAATAGTGCAAAAGACAAGGGGCTGCGTAACGAGCTTGAGTACGATCCCGCAACATCAAAGAATGAGGTATTGCCGAGCCAAGCAAGTAAGGGAGGTGTGCCATCATCTAGCATTCCATTCCCTTCACGTTTTGCTAGAACAAAGAAAGATAAATCCGATGAAGAGGTATTGGAGATTTTCCGGAAAGTGTAAGTCAACATTCCTTTGTTGGAGTGCATTAAGCAAGTGCCAAAGTATGCTAAGTTTTTAAAGGAGCTTTGCACGGCGAGGAGGCATACTAGAGAGACTCGTGTGGTGACAATGAGCGAGACGGTGTCGGCCGTTATTCAAAGAAAGTTGCCACCAAAGATGAAGGATCCGGGAAGCTTCAATGTGCCTTGTGTCATAGGCAATACACGGTTTGATGATGTTATGTTGGATTTGGGAGCATCGATCAATGTCATGCCACTCAATGTGTATCAAACGTTGAGTATAGGACCTCTCAAGAAGGATAATGTCATCATTCAACTTGCGGATCGCTCAAGCAAATATCCGGAGGGCTATGTAGAGGATGTGTTGGTGCAAGTCAACCAATTGATATTCCCCGCCAAGTTTTATGTGGTTGAGATGGAGGATTCGCCGGTCAACAACACTCAATTGCTTTTAGGGCGACCATTCATGAGGACTGCGCGCACAAAGATAGATGTGGCCGAGGGCAACCTAACTATGGAATTTGATGGTGAGATGATAAAGTTTAATGTGTTTGATGCCATGAAATTCCCCAATGTTGATTTGAAGGAGGGTTGTGCCATTGATGTTTTGGAGGAGGTCGAGCAAGTTATGTCGACCTCACTCGACGCATAGCAATTAGCGATTGAGCAAGGGGTCGGATTTGACAAGAGGGGAGAACGAGTGCATAATGGAGCCGAGCCAAGTCATGCCGAGCAAGGGATTGCCGAGCCAAGCAACCATGCCGAGCATTGTGCCATAATGCCGAGCCTTAGAGAGGTGGCTGCCGAGCTAGACGCCACACCAACGTTTCCGAAGAACTCGTTCTTGTCAATTCCAAGTGCCACAACAAAATTTCGACCAAGTGTGGAAGAGGCCCCAAAGTTAGAACTAAAAGAACTCCCTAGTCACTTAAAGTATGTTTATCTTGGAGAAGAAGATACACTACCGGTTATTGTATCTTCAATGCTTAGTGAGAAGCAAGAAGTGGATTTGATACGTGTGCTTAAGAAGTACAAGACCGCCATAGGTTGGACCTTAGCGGATATCAAGGGAATAAGCCCTACTACTTGTGTTCATCGTATCTTGTTAGAAGAAGGAGCTAAGCCGACAAAGGAAGCTCAACGTCGACTTCACCCTCCCATGATGAAAGTTGTGAAAGAAGAGATTATCAAGTTGCTTGATTGTGGGGTGATCTACCCAATTTCAGATAGTAAGTGGATATCTCCCGTGCAAGTAGTGCCAAAGAAGAGTAGTGTAACGGTTGTCAAGAATGAGAAGAATGAGCTTGTACCACAAAGACTTGTAACCGGTCATAGGATGTGCATCGACTATAGGAAGCTCAACGCTACAACGAGGAAGGATCACATGCCTTTGCCGTTTATAGATCAAATGCTAGAGAGGTTAGCCGGTCATTCTTATTATTGCTTTCTTGATGGATATAGTGGCTACAATCAAATCATGATACACCCGGACGATCAAGAGAAGACCACTTTTACTTGTCCATTTGGCACGTTTGCTTATCGGAGGATGCCATTCGGACTTTGCAACGCACCCGGCACTTTTCAAAGATGTATGTATGCTATCTTCTCGGATTTTATTGAAGACATTATCGAAGTGTTTATGGATGATTTTAGTGTGTATGGAGGCACCTTCGATGCATGTTTGGGGAACTTGGAGAAGATACTTGAGAGTTGTGTAGAGACAAATCTTGTGCTCAATTGGGAGAAGTGTCACTTCATGGTCACGCAAGGCATTGTTCTAGGGCACATAATTTCGGCAAGAGGCTTAGAGGTTGACAAAGCCAAGGTGGAGCTAATTCAAGCATTGCCAAGCCCTAGGTGTGTAAAAGATGTGAGAAGTTTTCTTGGCCATGCGGGGTTTTATCGACGATTCATCAAAGACTTCTCTTCAATTGCCAAGCCATTAAGCAACTTGTTACAAAAGGAGGTGACGTTTGAGTGGACAAAGGCGTGTGAGGAAGCATTTTGCCGATTGAAGACCTTGTTGTGCTCGGCACCGATTCTAGTTTCCCCTAATTGGGACGAGCCGTTTGAGTTGATGTGTGATGCTAGTGATTATGCACTTGGAGCGGTACTTGGACAACGAATTGATAAGAAGCCATGCGCCATTTACTATGCTTCAAGGACTCTCAACGATGCACAACTCAACTACACAACAACGGAGAAGGAACTCTTAGCGGTAATCTTTGCTTTGGAAAAGTTTCGATCATATCTTTTGAATTCCAAGGTTATTGTTTATAGTGATCATGCCGCTTTAAGATATCTTATGACGAAAAAGGATGCTAAGCCGAGGCTTATTCGATGGATTCTTTTGCTTCAAGAGTTCGACATTGAGATTAAGGATAAGAAAGGAGTAGAGAATGTTGTAGCCGATCATTTGAGTAGACTTGTGCAAGAGGAGGATCGGCTACCCCTATTAGAGACCTTTCCGGATGAGCAACTTTTTCGACTTGAAGTACATGAGCCTTGGTATGCCGACATTGCAAATTTTCTTGCCACAAACCGATTTCCCAAAGAGATGCCGAGCCACCAACAAAAAAGAGTAAGGAAGCAAGCTCGACACTTCTTGTGGGATGATCCGTACTTATGGAAGCAATGTGGTGATCAAGTTATTAGAAGATGTGTGCCGGAGAATGAGCATCGTTCCATCCTTGCTTTTTGTCATAGCGAAGCTTGTGGTGGACATTTTGGACCGAAGAAGACGGCTTTGAAGGTACTTTCGTGTGGATTCTTTTGGCCTACGATTTTTAGAGATGCATTCATGTTTTGTAAAGCATGTGATAGATGTCAAAGAATGGGGAACATTGGAGCTAGAGACCAAATGCCGCTCACGCCTATCATTGAGGTTGAGATTTTCGATTTATGGGGTATTGACTTCATGGGACCATTTCCTTCAAGTAAGGGCTTTCTCTACATATTGCTTGCGGTTGATTATGTGTCAAAGTGGATCGAAGCAAAGGCTACACGCACCAATGATGCCAAAGTGGTAGCCAAGTTTCTCAAGACCAACATCTTTTCACGTTTTGGAGTTCCAAGAGTCTTGATTAGCGATGGAGGATCCCATTTTTGTAACCGCACCATTGAAGCCTTATTGAGGAAGTATGGAGTCACACATAAGGTGTCTACACCTTATCATCCCCAAACAAGTGGAATGGCCGAGGTGAGTAATCGAGAGATCAAGAACATTTTGGAGAAATCGGTTGGACCTTCAAGGAAGGATTGGAGTGATCGTCTCGATGATGTTTTGTGGGCTTATAGGACCGCGTACAAAACACCGATAGGTATGTCTCCTTTTCGGTTAGTTTATGGCAAAGCATGTCACTTACCGGTTGAGCTTGAGCATAAGGCATGGTGGGCAATCAAGGCATTCAACATGAGCATAGATGATGCCGGTCTTCATAGAAAGCTTCAACTCAATGAACTTGAAGAAATTCGCAATGAAGCTAATGATGCCGCTTGGATATACAAGGAGAAAACAAAGGCTTACCATGACAAGATGTTACGAGGAAAGAAATTCGAAGTAGGGCAAAAAGTTCTCTTATTCAACTCAAGACTTCGACTCTTTCCGGGTAAGCTACGCTCACGTTGGGTTGGTCCCTTCATCATCACTCAAGTTTTTCCTCATGGTGCAATAGAAATTTCAAGCCTCACCTCGAGCAATATTTTCAAAGTAAATGGTCATCGTCTCAAGCCATATTATGATTCCTTTTCCAAACACACAATTGAGAAGTGCATTGTTGACGACGCACCACCTTCGGGACATCAAGAGGACATTGCCGGCAGCACCCACATGGAAGAACCGGCCTCACACATGGATGCCGAGCAGCAGCCACCGATTCCGGCCTCACCACTACAACCTGCCGGACCTGCCATTGCCGGCAGGGTTGACACAAGGCCACAAGAGGCCGGCCACATGCCGGACACGCCATTGGATACGCCGGATACTGCAGCAGCTACGCCAGACACGGCAGAAACAGAGCCGGACACGCAACCGGATACGTTCACTTCTACAAGCACCGAATCAGACACCTTATGCAACGAGCTACTTCTCGAACTTCTTGTTGCCGATTTGAGTTGCTTTGGAGCACGATGAACACATGAAACACGGTGAAAAGTCTAGGCTATGGACTATAAACACAAAGCACTACTTGGGAGGCAACCCATGTCGATCAAAGAAAAGTGAAGGAGCCATCACCGAGAGTTTGAAATTTCTTAACCCTTCTCTTTGTCTTTGATTTGTGATGATTTGTTGGAATGTGTTAGACTATTGCATGCTTAGGAAATTCATTGATATTGTTTTGTGCTTACATTGAGGACAATGTAATTTTCTAAGTGTGGGGTGGGATAACGTATTCCGTTTTCGTTTTTGAATTTTTGTGTGCTTAGTTTAGAAAAGAAAAATTCAGAAAATTGTTCCACAAAAATAGAGTGTTTAAATTGTTTGTTTCGAGTCTTAGGATGCCCCTAATATGTCAATGATGTTTTTCTCCTCTTTGCATACATAGATGATGGTTGTGCATACTTTTAAAATTGTGAGTTTCATGGATTTTGTGCATTGGTAGGAGCATGTAGGACTTGTTGATTAACGAAGCATGCATGTTTTAGCTAGTTTATTTCGAAAATAACCTATGTGAGCTTTAGTGCCAATTTGCTTTCTTCTTGAGCGGTAAAAAGATAAAATTCGATAGATTTGTAGGAAGCATGAAACCTCATAATTCTTTGATTATTCGATGACTATGTGCCATAGCTTTTAATGAACTCTAGTATGCTAGAACTTACTCTTGTTGATTTTCGAAACGTTTATATCATAAAATACCTTGATTTTGAATGTGATTGAATAAAGATCATTTAGGTTTACCACCAAAGCCAAATAAAGCATGTGCCCTATTGGAGCCCGTCGTGGGACACCTTAGTAAACCCCTTTGAGCCTATGTTGAGCCTTTTCTTTCATCACCCTTAAACACTTTCCAGGAACTTAGTATAGTGATGCCTCTACCTTGTGTGTCGGCAAAGCTTGATTTTTGAAAGCGTTTTCGCGTGTGTGATGAAGAAGAACAAGTGTGGGGTAGACTTAGCCATGAATTTATATGAAAAATGTATGCCGTGTCTTAGGAAAAGAAAAGAGAAAAAGTGTGCTCGGAATCAAAAAGAAAAATAAAAGAAAACCGAGAGCAATCAAAGAAATAGAGTAAGGCACGGCATAGAAAAGAAAATTTTGTGCATGGCTATTGTCTAGATTATTGTTGTAATGTTATGGGAGGAAAAGAGTGAAGTATGGGTCCAACAAGATAAAATTTGACCCTTTCGGCGAGAAGACATAAGGAGATTCGAGCTTTGCTAAAGCGCACGGTGACGTTTTGAGCCTCCTTATCCAAATATCGAATACCTCTTAGCGTAGCCCCATTACAACCTTTGTGATTGATCTTTTTCATGATTCTTAAGATGGTTAAATTTGATTGTGGAGATTATCTCAAGAGTAAGCATATGGTTGTGGTTCATTGGTGCATATAGTTATCATATGAGGTTTTTCCATAAAAATTCACAAAGTGCTTTCGTTTCTTTGATATATGCAAGTCACTCTTTGTAATTCATTATCTTTCGCTTGCATATACTATTGAGTGAATTATCATGCTTCGAGAGAAAAGAAGAGAGTATGCCTAGTGAGGTGATTTGAATTAGCTTTTACATGTTTTCATGCTTACCTTTAGCTCATATATGTTCATATTGATATCACATGTTCATGAAGCTCGGAATTTTCGTGCTTAACATTTTCATGCATTAACTTGAAAGTTATGTGTACATACGAGCCTGAGACAAATTGTTAGGGGCAATAGTTTGTTTAGAGTCTAGTTTAATGTAGTTTGCTAAGGGACTAGCAAAGGATAAGTGTGGGGTAGTTGATAGGAGCACAATGTGCGACGATATTATATGCTTATGCCCTCATTTATGCTTTGTTTAACCCTTATTTGTCTAAGATTGAGTCATAATGTAGTTAGTGTCAATTTTGGTAGAGTTTTGTGAAAAATGGTTAAGAATCCGAAAAATGACTAAGTTTGAGAAATCTGGAAAATAATGCAAAATATGTCTTTTTCGCGATTTTGAGATGAATGAAACTGTGATCTATCCTTGTCCGAATTCTATGAAATTTGGCGTGCTTAATATTCATATGCTGAGGAATGTTGTGTTAAAATTTCAGATCAATCGGAGTTCGGGAAGTCACCCAAAAGTTGGCTGCAAAACGGCAGTCCGAGCATTCCAATCCAGGGACTTCCAGGATTTTCCTGGGACTGTGTCCCAACTTCGAAAAATCATTCCCGTCGACTCACAAGGCTTTTTATCAAACTATTTTATGGGAGATGGCCCTATGTGTCTAGTTTACGTGAGACTTGGAATCGCATCAATCGGAGCTCCGAAGGTGGAGATATGCCGGAATTACTACAACAAGGTCAAATCTGCCGATTCCAGGAACCTACTGCCCCCTTTTCGTGTTTTCTGTTTTTGATGGACCTAATGGTGCACAAATGCATATGTGAAGATGGTTCAAGCCTTATGAAGGGAAGAGGAAGACACTAGGCCATGGCATTGAAGAAAAACTTGAAGAAAGACGTTCTCCTAGTCACACTAGGAGAAGCTGCCGAATAGAGGCAGATTGTATGCCTTTGTGTGCTGCCGGCAATTGGGGTATTTTTCGATGGATCAAAGCTTATCAATTGAAGTCCAAGACCATATAAGAAGTCCATGAAGATGTGAAGCCCAAGCCTTGAAGAAAAATTCAGAAAAGAAAACCTAATTGGACTAAGAAAGGAAG
This sequence comes from Potentilla sterilis, assembly GCA_963682095.1. Lineage (NCBI taxonomy): Eukaryota > Viridiplantae > Streptophyta > Magnoliopsida > Rosales > Rosaceae > Potentilla > Potentilla sterilis. Next base: position 29,259,996 of record OY821759.1, on the reverse strand, counting down.
GTTGCAAAACCTTATTGCACTAGGTTTTCTGAACTCCTTTTGGCTTAAGGGCTGCCGGCAATCATCCCCCTTATTCTCTATATATACCCTCACTTTTCATTCTGAAAAATCATCTCATCTCTTGCAAAACACTAGCCAAAACTCTACCAAATTTCCTACTCAAAGTTCTAAGCCGAAACCCTAGAAACACCAAGTCACCGATTCTACCATACACCACCACTCATCACCGATCCCAATCCCTTACCTCAGCCACTGCCGATCCTCTTCCACCACACCAAGAAGAAGCTCTCCAAGGTTTCTAAAGTGTGATCCATCCCTATGACTTGTGTTTTTAATTTCGGTTTAGTCACATGTATTGTTATAAAAAATACTTTGTTTCGTTTGGTTTTGTATGATGAACATGAATTGCAATTTTCATTGAAGTTTATGTGATGACTTGTGCGATTTTTAATACATGGTTTTTGTATGTTTAGATAATTAGAGCAGTGGTATTAGAAGCATGTTTAGGATTTAAATTGGTTAGTAATCTAAGGTGAGGGTATGGAAATCGATACTTGGTGTTGTCTTTGAACATAATCTCGGTATTAGGTTTAATTTGCTAGGGTAATTACAAACTAGATGGACCGAGAGGACTCTATGATTTGTGTTATTCACTAAGGGCTATTAATCTTAGAACTTGCATGCTAAATAGGATGATTGACAACCTTACTTGTTTACATGTTTTCGATTTAAGACTCTTGTGCATTATATGTTAAGTCTTAACCGGATTAGCATAAATATCTTTAGGGCTAGAGCGAGAGTTTGTCCTAAAAGAACTTAAGGAAGTCTAGTAACTAGGTACAGAGCGAGAGCTCTAGTTACGGTCGAAACGAATTTGAATTTTGAGCATGCTAATACTTGTCTCTTACTTTCTTGCATATGAATCTTTGTGTTAAATTGTGTTTTGTGCTATGTGATGCGTGAGAGATGATGATCAAACTTGTATATAGTTGACCTAGGATTTTATTTTCTGTTTTTATGCCGTACCTAGTTTAGGGGCAGCATTGCTGCCGAACTATTATCCCCCATATGTGTGACGCTTTGAAGTGTGATTTTGTATATTTGTACATGTGTTTTTGTCTAACAATATCATATTTCAGGTACCCTTAATCCCCGGCCTAGAACGATCCCTACTTACTCATACTACTAACGATATTTTGTAGGGTTATTATTGCATGCGAGCTTCGGCTCCCATCAGAAGTTCGTGCTTTGAACAATCAACAATTTGGCATGGCACGAGGCAATGTGCAAAGGAATGAGAAAGTGCATGAGACATCTTCGAGCTCAAAGCTAGAGGAGAAAGTAGACAAGCTTACCGACTTGGTGAGTAATTTGATGAAGAAGCGTGCTATGGTATGTGGAATTTGCACCGAGGGCCATGAGACCGAACAATGCCCTCAATTTGGAGTTAATGAGGGAGTAGAGGAGTGCAATGCTATTGGCTTTCAAGGAGGTCAGCGGTTTGGGAACTTCAATCCGAGGTTCAATGATCATCCTAACTTTCGATGGGCGAATAATGACAATGTGCTTAGGGCACCTATGCAACCGCGAGAGGGAGGAGCGCCATTTGCACCGAGAGCACCCTTTGTGCCTCGGCAACCATTTCAGCCGAACCAGGGACCTTATGCAGCCCTGCCGAACCACACTCAAGGAGGGCCAAGCCAAGGTCAAGCCGCACCAAGCAATCCCAATTACGATGCTTTGCTCCAATCTTTGTCAAGTGCTACTCAAGCATTGCTCGCGGGGCAACAAAATCATCAAAAGGACATTGGTGAGCTCAAGACTCAAATGGGCCAAGTTGTAGACTTTATGGGAAGATTTAATGAGCAAGGGAAGTTTCCAAGCAATACTATTCCCAATCCGAGGAACGAGCAAGCCAAAGTAATTCAAACTCGTAGTGGAAGAGAGCTGTTTCCTCCAACAAGTCCAAAGAAGAAGCGAGTAACTTTTGATGTCATTGAGGATGAAGAGATGGTTGCCGGACCTGCAATTGCCGGCAGCCATGCTAATGGGGATGGAGGGGCTGCAGGGGCTGCAGCTAGCAATGCTGCAGCCGAGGGTCATGGTGCCGAGTGTGAAAAGGGAGCCGAGAAGGGCAAGCATGCCGAGAAGCAAGGAGATGCCGGCAATAATATGAAGAACAAGGGGCTGCGCAATGAGCTTGAGTATGATCCCGCAACATCGAAGAGTGAGTTAGTGCCGAGCCAAGCAAGCAAGGGAGGGATGCCGACATCAAGCATTCCATTCCCTTCTCGCTTTGCTAAATCGAAGAAGGATAAGTCCGATGAGGAGGTGTTGGAGATTTTCCGGAAAGTGCAAGTCAACATCCCTTTGTTGGAATGCATCAAGCAAGTGCCGAAGTATGCTAAGTTTTTGAAGGAGCTATGTACGGCTAGAAGGCATACGAGGAAGACTCGTGTGGTGACTATGAGCGAGACAGTGTCGGCCGTTATTCAAAGGAAGTTGCCACCAAAGATGAAGGATCCGGGAAGCTTCAATGTGCCTTGTGTGATAGGCAACACTCGTTTTGAGGATGTGATGTTAGATTTGGGAGCATCGATTAATGTCATGTCACTCAATGTGTATCAAACGTTGACTATAGGGCCTCTCAAGAAGGACAATGTCATCATTCAACTTGCGGATCGCTCAAGTAAGTATCCGGAGGGTTATGTGGAGGATGTGCTTGTGCAAGTCAATCAATTGATATTCCCTGCCGATTTCTATGTGGTTGAGATGGAGGATTCGCCGGTCAATAGCACTAAATTGCTACTTGGGCGACCATTTATGAGGACGGCTCGCACGAAGATACATGTGGCCGAGGGCAACCTCACTATGGAGTTTGATGGTGAGATGATCAAGTTCAATGTTTTTGATGCCATGAAATTCCCCAATGTTGACTTGAAGGAGGGTTGTGCCATTGATGTTTTGGAGGAGGTCGAGCAAGTTATGTCGACCTCGCTTGACGCATAGCAATTAGCGATCGAGCATGGGGTTGGAGTTGACATGAAGGGAGCACGGGTTAAGGAAAATTTTAGCATTGCCGAACCACTTTGGTGGAGCATTGCCGAGCCATATATTGGTGAAGTTGTTGCCGAACTCAATGCAACGCCTAGGTATACATCGAACTCGTTCTTGTCAATTCCAAGTGCCACAACAAAATTTCGACCAAGTGTGGAAGAGGCCCCAAAGTTAGAACTTAAAGAGCTCCCTAGTCACTTAAAGTATGTTTATTTTGGAGAAGAAGATACACTACCGGTTATTGTGTCTTCAATGCTTAGTGAGAAGCAAGAGGTTGATTTGATAAGAGTGCTTAAGAAGTACAAGACCGCCATAGGTTGGACCTTGGCGGACATCAAGGGAATAAGCCCTACTACTTGTGTTCATCGCATCTTGTTAAGAGAAGGAGCTAAGCCGACAAAGGAAGCTCAACGTCGACTTCACCCTCCCATGATGAAAGTTGTGAAAGAAGAAATTATCAAGTTGCTTGATTGTGGGGTGATTTACCCAATTTCGGATAGTAAGTGGATATCTCCTGTGCAAGTAGTGCCAAAGAAGAGTGGTGTAACGGTTGTCAAGAATGAGAAGAATGAGCTTGTGCCACAAAGACTTGTAACCGGTCATCGGATGTGCATCGACTATAGGAAGCTCAACGCTACAACGAGGAAGGATCACATGCCTTTGCCATTTATGGATCAAATGCTAGAAAGGTTAGCCGGCCATTCGTTCTATTGCTTTCTTGATGGTTATAGTGGCTACAATCAAATTATGATACACCCGGATGATCAAGAGAAGACCACTTTTACTTGTCCATTTGGCACGTTTGCCTATCGGCGGATGCCATTCGGACTATGCAACGCACCCGGCATGTTTCAAAGATGTATGTATGCTATCTTCTCGGATTTTATTGAAGACATTATCGAAGTGTTTATGGATGATTTTAGTGTGTATGGAGGCACCTTCGATGCATGTTTGGGGAACTTGGAGAAGATACTTGAAAGGTGTGTAGAGACCAATCTTGTGCTCAATTGGGAGAAGTGTCACTTCATGGTCACGCAAGGTATTGTACTAGGGCACATTGTTTCGGCAAGAGGCTTAGAGGTTGACAAAGCCAAGGTGGAGCTAATACAAGCATTGCCGAGCCCTAGATGTGTGAAGGATGTGAGAAGTTTTCTTGGCCATGCGGGGTTTTATCGAAGATTTATCAAGGACTTCTCTTCAATTGCCAAGCCATTGAGCAACTTGTTACAAAAGGAGGTGACGTTTGAGTGGTCGGAGGCATGTGAGGCAAGTTTTTGCCGATTGAAGGAATTGTTGTGTTCGGTGCCGATCTTGGTATCACCAAATTGGGATGAGCCATTTGAGTTGATGTGTGATGCTAGTGATTATGCACTTGGAGCGGTACTTGGACAACGAATTGATAAGAAGCCATGCCCCATTTACTATGCTTCAAGGACTCTCAACGATGCTCAACTCAACTACACAACAACTGAGAAGGAACTCTTAGCGGTAATTTTTGCTTTGGAAAAGTTTCGATCATATCTTTTGAATTCCAAAGTTATTGTTTATAGTGATCATGCCGCTTTGAGATATCTTATGACAAAGAAGGATGCTAAGCCGAGGCTCATTCGATGGATTCTTTTGCTTCAAGAGTTCGACATTGAGATTAAAGACAAGAAAGGAGTAGAGAATGTTGTAGCCGATCATTTGAGTCGCCTTGTTCATGAAGAGGATCGGCTGCCCCTATTAGAGACCTTTCCGGATGAGCAACTTTTTCGACTTGAAGTGCATGAGCCTTGGTATGCCGACATTGCAAATTTTCTTGCTACACGCCGATTCCCCCAAGAGATGCCGAGCCACCAACAAAAGAGGATAAGGAAGCAAGCTCGACACTTCTTGTGGGATGATCCGTACTTATGGAAGCAATGTGGTGATCAAGTTATTCGAAGATGTGTGCCGGAGAATGAACATCGCTCCATTCTTGCTTTTTGTCATAGTGAAGCTTGTGGTGGACACTTTGGACCAAGGAAAATGGCATTGAAGGTACTTACTTGTGGTTTCTTTTGGCCTACGATTTTCAAAGATGCATTCATGTTTGGCAAAGCATGTGATAGATGCCAAAGAATGGGGAACATTGGAGCTAGAGACCAAATGCCGCTCATGCCTATCATTGAGGTAGAAATTTTTGATCTTTGGGGTATTGACTTCATGGGACCGTTTCCTTCGAGTAAGGGTTTTCTCTACATTTTGCTTGCGGTTGATTATGTGTCAAAGTGGATCGAAGCAAGGGCTACACGCACCAATGATGCCAAGGTGGTAGCCGGGTTTCTCAAGACTAACATCTTTTCACGTTTTGGAGTTCCAAGAGTCTTGATTAGCGATGGAGGATCCCATTTTTGTAACCGCACCATTGAAGCCTTATTGAAGAAGTATGGAGTCACTCATAAGGTATCTACACCTTATCACCCCCAAATAAGTGGTATGGCCGAGGTAAGTAATCGAGAGATCAAACACATTTTGGAGAAATCGGTTGGACCTTCAAGGAAGGATTGGAGTGATCGTCTCGATGACGCTTTGTGGGCATATAGAACTGCATACAAGACACCGATAGGTATGTCTCCTTTTCAGTTAATTTATGGCAAAACATGTCACTTACCGGTTGAACTAGAGCACAAGGCATGGTGGGCAATCAAGGCCTTCAACATGAACATCGATGATGTCGGTCTTCATAGAAAGCTTCAACTCAACGAACTTGAAGAAATCCGTAATGAAGCCTATGATGCCGCATGGATCTACAAGGAGAAGACTCGAGGCTACCATGATAAGATGATTCGAGGGAAAAAGTTTCAAGTTGGACAAAAAGTTCTCTTATTCAATGCACGACTTAAACTTTTTCCGGGTAAGCTTCGATCTCGTTGGTTTGGACCATTCATTGTTACTAAAGTTTTTTCTCATGGTGCCATCGAGATTCAAAGTGTGGTGTCGGGAGATACTTTCAAAGTTAATGGACACCGTTTGAAGCCTTATTACGAGCTCTTCCTACACCCCACTATTGAGGAGTTCAATGTGCATGACATACCAACTACATGTCCACCTACTACTACAACCGATGCCAACCCATTACCACCACAAGCTGCCGAAAGACCTTTCTCTGTCCGTTCACCAAATGCAGCAGTTTCTGCCATGTCCCCCATTGTACTGGACACAATAGCCGCACCCGATACGCCGGACCTGCCATCGGACACGCTGATTCTTGCTGCCGAGGAGCAGCAACCCCATTCAGCTGAAACCGCACCACCTGCCGGACCTGCCATCGCTGGTAGGATTGATGACCTGATACAAGAAGCAAAGAACAATGCAGTTGCGCCCCCAGATACGCCGGATACGCCTGAAGTAGTGCCGGACACGCTGCATGAGTCCGATACTCAGAAAGAGGTCCAATCGGATACCACATGCCAAGATCTTCTTGTTGCCCTTCTTCATGCCGATTTGAGTTACTTTGGAGCGAGATGAACACATGCAACACACGGTGAAAAGTCTAGGCTATGGACTATAAACACAAAGCGCTACTTGGGAGGCAACCCAATTCGATCAAAGAAAAGTGAAGGAGCCATCACCGAGCGTTTGCAATTTCTTAACCCTTCTCTTTTTCTTTGATTTATGATGATATGTGTTAGACTATTGCATACTTAGGAAATTCGTTGATATAGATTTGTGCTTACATTGAGGACATATTCCGTTTTTGTTTTTGTTTTTGTGTGCTTAGTTTAGAAAAAGAAAATCCAGAAAATTATAATACAAAAATAGAGTATTTAAATTTGTTTGTTTCAAAGTCTTAGGATGCCCCTAATATGTCAATGATGTTTTTCTCCTCTTTGCATACATAGATGATAGTTGTGCATATAATTAAAATTGTGAGTTTCATGGATTATGTGCATTGGTAGGAGCATGTAGGACTTGTTGATTAATAAGCATGCATGTTTTAGCTAGTTTATTTCCTAAATAACCTATGTGAGCTTTTAGAGCCAATTTGCTTTCTTCTTGAGCGATGAAAAGATAAAATTCGATAGATTCGTAGGAAGCATGAAACCTCATAATTCTTTGACTATTCGATAACTATATGCAATAGCTTTTTCATGAATTCGAGTATTACTAGAACTTACTCTTGTTGATTTTCGAAACGTTTATGTCATAAAATACCTTGATTCTGAATATGATTGAATAAAGATCATTTAGGTTTACCACCAAAGCCAAATAAAGCATGAGCCCTATTGGAGCCCGTCGTGGGACACCTTAGTAAACCCCTTTGGGCCTACGTATAGCCTTTTCTTTCATCACCCTTAAACATTTTCCATGAGCTTAGTATAGTTGTGCCTTTACCCTTGATCAAAGTATTGGAAAAGCTGGAATTTTGAAAGCGTTTTTACGTGTGTGATGAAGAAGAACAAGTGTGGGGTAGACTTAGCCATGAATCTATATGAGAAGTGTATATGTATGCCGTGCCTTAGAAAAAGAAAGAATGAAAAAAAATTTTGCTCAGACCAAAAGAAAAAGAAAAAGAAAACCGAGAGCAAGAAAAATGTAGGGCACGGTTTGAAAAAGAAAAGAAAAATTTTGTGCATGGCTATTGTCTTGAATATTGTTGTAATATTATGGGAAGAAAAGAATGAAGTATGGGTCCAACAAGATGAAATTTGACCCTCGGCGAGAAGACATAAGGAGATTCGAGCTTTGCTAAAAGTGCACGGTGATGTTTTGAGCCTCCTTATCCAAATATCGAATACCTCTTAGCCTAGCCCCATTACAACCCTTTTTATTGATCTTTTTCATGATTCTTAAGATGGTTAAAATTTGATTGTGGAGATTATCTCAAGAGTAGGCATATGGTTTTGGTTCATTGGTGCACATAGTTGTTACATGAGGTTTTTCCATAAAAATTCACAAAGTGCTTTCGTTTCTTTGATATATGCAAGTCACTCTTTGTAATTCATTATCTTCCACTTGCATATACTATTGAGTGAATAACCATACTTCGAGAGAAAAGAAGAGAGTATGCCTAGTGAGGTGATTTGAATTAGCTTTTACATGTTTACCTGCTTACCTTTTGCTCTTATATGTTCATATTGATGTCACATGTTCATGAAGCTCGGAATTTTCGTGCTTAGCATTCTCATGCATTAACTTGAAAGCTATGTGTACATACGAGCCTGAGACAAATTGTTAGGGGCAATAGTGTGTTTAGAGTCTTGTTTAGTTTAGTTTGCTAAGGGACTAGTAAACGATAAGTGTGGGGTAGTTGATAGGAGCACAATGTGCGACGATATTATATGCTTATGCCCTCATTTATGCTTTGTTTAACCCTTATTTGTTTAAGATTGAGTCATAATTTAGTTTAGTGTTAATTTGGTAGAGTTTTGGTAAAATGTGCTTAATTGTCCGAAAAATGACTAAGTATGAGAAATCTGGAAAATAGTGCAAAATATGTCTTTTTCGTGATTTTGAGATGAGTAAAACTGTGATCTATCCTTGTCCGAATTCAATAAAATTTGGTGTGCTTATTATTCATATACTGAGGAATGTTGTGTTAAAATTTCAGATCAATCGGAGATCGGGAAGTCACCCAAAAGATGGCTGCAAAACAGCAGTTCGAGCAAACCAATCCAGGGACTTCCATGATTTTTCTGGGACTGTGTCCCAACTTAGAAAAATCATTCCCAACGACTCACAAGGAATTTGATCAAACTGTTTTATATGGAGGTTGCTTTGTGTGTCTAGTTTATCTGAGACTTGGAATCGCATCAATTGGAGCTCCGAGGAGGGAGATATGCCGGAGTTACTACAACAAGGTCGTTTCTGCCGATTCCAAGAAGCTACTGCCTCCTTTTCACAATTACTGTTTTCAATGGACCATATGGTGTACAAATGCATATGTGAAGATGGTTCAAGCTTAAGGAAGGAAGGAGGATGACACCAAGCCAAGGCATTGAAGAAAAATACGAAGAAGAAGTTTTCCTAGTCAAGCTAGGAGAAGCTGCCGAAAGGGCAGATTTGTGCCAATTCTGTGAATGGCCGGCTAGGGCATTTTTCCATGGATCAAGCTCACCAAATGAAGATGTCAAGACCACATTTGAAGTCCATAAAGATGTGAAGCCCAAGCCTTGAAGAAAAATCAGAAAAAGAAAACCTAATTAGACTTTGAAAAGGAAGGTTTCAAATCCTTAACCAACTTGGTTTTCTGAATTCCTCTTGCACTAGGGTTGCCGGCAGCCTCTCATCTATATAAAGCCTCACTTCTTCATTCTGAAAATCATCTCATCTCAAGCTTAAACACAAGGCCTAAACTCTACCAAAATTCTCCAAAGATCCTAGACAAAAACCTAAACCGAAAACCACCTTCACCTCACCTCAACCAAGTTTTCTGCTCTGCCGAATCTTGGAACTTCTCCTCCATAACCTACTGCCGACACAACCTACTGCCGTGCAGCCTCACCCCAGCCTCCATACTTCGCCAGATCCACACAACGTGAAGCTCTCAAGGTGTCTCAAAGTGTGATCCACTCCCTTCTTCGGTTTAGTAATTTTTGTTTAGTTATGTTTAGTTTTGTCTATGAAACACTCATGTATGTTTGGTGTTGGTTTATATGTCTATGTATGAATCGATTTTGGTTTTATAAATTGTATGTTAAAGACTTGTTTGAATCGATGCTTAGATTTATGTTTAGGTTTCGACAAGAACAATGAATTTTGCATGCTAATTTGTAATATGTAACTTGTAAATTCATGTGTTAGATAATTAGGACAGTGGTATAGATGCATGTTTTAGGTTCAAAATTGGTTAGTATCTAAGGATTGGGCATGAAAATCGGTACTTAGTGTTGTCTTGAACATTGATCTAGGTGCTAGGTTTAATCAGCTAGAGTAATTACGAACGTTGCCATACTCAAAAGGTCGCTCTGATTTGTGTTGCTCACTTAGGGTTTAATACTTTAGATACTTGCATGTTTAAAATAAGATGATTGACCACCTTACTTATTTTGCTTGTCTCCAATTTAGACCATTGTGCACAATTGTTAAGTCTCAAAAGGATTAACATAACTTTAGGGCCAATAACCAAAAGTTCGGTCTTAAAACTTGAGAGGTCTTACAACTAAGTTGTAGTTGGAACTAATTTTGAACTTAAGCATGTTGGTACTTGTTCCTTACTTTCTTGCATGTGAGTTTATATGTTAAAGAGTCTTTGGTGCTAAATGTTTTGTGAGAGATGATGATCACTTGTATATAGCAGTTTAGGTTTATTTTTGTGTTCTTAGTGTTAGTGGCAGCTTTGCTGCCGATCCATATCAATTCCCCCTATTGTGACGTTTTGTGAATACATGTGTATATATTTGTCTAACAATCTCACATTTCAGGTACCCTTAATCCCCGGCTTAGAACGATCCCTACTTGCTCATACTACTAACGATATTTTGTAGGGTTATTATTGTGTGTGAGCTTAGGCTCCCATTAGCTGATGTGCCCGAAGAGATAAAGAGGGAGGTGAACAACGCCGCGTCGGTGAGTAATTTAAAAAATTTAATTTATTTATCGTAATATTTAATAATTTTCTGTATTATTACAATTGTAAAACTAATAAAATATTATCTTTCAGACATTCTTCGAGATTGCCGAACACAAGCGGGATTGGGCGGACTCCGTGCAGAACTTGAGGTACGTTGGGAATTCCTCATCTTATAATTTGAAATATTTTATGATATTAATAATATTTCTAATACACTTTTGTTTTTTTAGTAGGTTCAAAGAGTGAAAGAACGAGCTCCGTTCCTACTATAACGAATACGACAACCGTGGTCATATGGGTACTCCCAGAGAGTTCATGTTCAGGGAGTACGAGTGGCGTTGGTTGAAGACAGTAGACTTCAACAACCCAGTTATGCAGGTAAATACTAAACTTGACTACAAATGTTTATTTTGTTAAAATTTTAATTATTAGTTTAATTATTTTATAATTATTACACTAATATTTTTTGATGCATTTTTCTAATATTTTATTATTTTTTTTGAAGGAACGTTCTCGGATAAACTCTGCGAACCGCCGCCGTAACACAACCCCCCATCATGGTGGTTCTAGGCCGTTTGCACAATATCAGGAGGAGGTGCTTACAGATCATCCTGATAGCAACTCGTACGTGGAGACGTTCAAGATCGCTTATCCACAAGCGACAGAACAGCTCGTAAGTCGTTCATTACGATTTTAAAATTTTAATTATTAATTTTACTTAATTATATATTTGTTAGAATATTAATTTTTTTTTTCCCGTCCAATTAGGAGAGGGTGAACTGGGCCGAAAAAGAGGTGTTCCAGCAAGTAGTTCGGGAGACACAACCGAACATTTCAGAGGCAGATCTGGAAGAAGCCCTGTGCCAGGTCGACCGGTCCAATGTCCAAACGGCAGCGAGGATGTTCGACGCAGCCTTACCAAACCGCTCAAACAACTACTACTGCCGGGATTTGGGAAGTTCTGGACTAGGGCTCCTGAAGACCACTAAGGGAGGTCAAAAGAAGGGAGGCGGGGAGAGCCAACAGGTGAGGGGGGAAGTGCGGAGATTGGCAGAAGAAAATGCAAGGTTGGCGGCCTAGTTCCAGAGATCACAGGAGGAACAACGCAGATCACAGGAGCAACACCGCAGAACACAGCAGTATTATTTAGATCTGTCCAGTTGGCATGCTGAATGCGAGAGAATTTGGCGAAACAACTACGCCGGCCAACAAAACTGGTGGTATGATATGTTCGCCGCACAACAACAAAACCTTGAACCCCCGCCCCCGTTTCAGCCGTTACTTGAACCTCCAATGCCTCAACCTCTCGAGTTCGGTCAGCAGGATGAAGAGCATGATGGAGAGCAGGATGTTGGGGATGACGTGGTGGACTTTAGTGGTTTAGGTGATGATTAGGGTTATATTTTATGTATATTGGAACGAATTAAATAATAAGTCATTTAGACGTGTTTCTTGTTGGTGCAAATGCATGGACTGTCTTTGTGATTTGCAGGTTGCTTGGAATGGTAATTTAGAAAATAATTTAATTTTTTTTTTCACCAAATGTAAGAATAGCCGACGATTTTGGCATTATTTCGTCGGCTATAAGCACTATAGCAGACGATTTTTACCAATATTCGTCGGCTATAAGTCTTATAGCCGACGAAAATGACATTATTTCGTCGGCTATAACTAATTAGTGTCTATTAAAATATTAATATATTTTGACGAAATAACCGACGAAATAGATGAAATCGTCGGCTATATTTCAGAACAAATAGCCGACGAATTTCGTCGGCTATAGTTTACGATATCGTCGGCCATACTCGAAAATACCCGACGAATTTCGTCGGATATTTTGTCAAGGTTTGGTCGACGAAATGATGTTTCGTCGGTAAAGTCGTCGGCCATACTCGCATATAGCCGACGATTTCGTTATTTTCGTCGGCCATTGGTATTACCGACGGCGTTTTTCCGACGAATTATAGCCGACGAAAATTTCGTCGGCAGAAGGTATAGCCGACGAAATTTTGGCATAGTCAACGAAAAAATTTTCGTCGGCTATTCTATCCGATCTGGTAGTGATGGCTTTATTGTGAACTAACAGTTGGTTAGAATTCAGTTGAATAGAGCAAACCTTCTCATAATTTAATCATGGTTTTTGTATATTTGTCATGAGTTTTCTCCTTTTATTTGGACATAATGTGTATTTAGTATATTTACAGAAGTTTTAAATACACTTCTCAAATTACTTAATACACATCCATACTTAATAATACACTACCTATTTAAATTCTTAATCTAATAATTTTACTAAATACACAACCCAAACTACCTAAAATACTCTTAAACTAAAAAAAAAACGAAATACCCTATTCTTTGATAAGACAATATTACTATTAAATATGCGATTACTTAAATAAAATCATTGCAGATATATTATTGTTCCTTTTAGAATCTTAAACATGAAAGTGATAAATGAAATGAAGAATCATTGTATTAAGATGAAAAAGAAATTAACAACAAGAAGATGAAATTTAATAAAATGAAAAATCATAATGTTTTCAACATAAATTAATACTTTATTTGAAATTCTAAACAAAAAGAATTTATGATTTCTTTCAGTGATAATAAAGGAAGGGATTAATTGTTCATATTCCCCATTAAATCTAATTCAAATTTCTTATATAATTAGTTTCCAAAAATAAGTTTCTCATTTTTTTATTTAATTTCTTTTAATTTTCTTAATTATTACATCTGTCTGTTTTAGTCATTTAATATACCTATGTTTCTTATTTGAAATATATAATAATAGGAATGTGTATTAAGTGGTTTGTGGAGTATATATAAAATTTCTCATTACATTAGTATTCAGGATGACTCTTATTTTGATTAGTACACACAAACGACAAGAATTCATAAACTTTCCAATTTATCACTAAAAGTATTCAAAATGACTCTTATCTATTTTTACTTACTCAAATCACTGTATAATATCAAATTTGTTTCTTGTACTCTTGAATTTGGAACGATATGTTACCCAATTGATATTATCTGTTGTATTGCTTTCTGAGTTAAGCTACCCATGGAGAGCTTGCTGTGAACAATGCTTTGGGCAATCAATTTTACTGAATCTGTAAAGTTTATTTTCATATTAGGGAAATTGTTTGTTATCCATTTGTACTTTTTTGATTAATTTGGCAATCAGTTTTAGCATTTTCCTTTACACAACTAAAGTTAAAAATTGAAGTTTGATTTTTTTGTGGTCAACTAAGTGTTTCAATTTTTTACAATATCACTAATTTTCCATATCATGAATTTACCATATCACTACAATTTTCAATTTTTACAGTAACCATATTGTTGTTGTGGAGGTTAGCAATTACCAAATGAAGATTCACAACAAGCACTACTGCTTTAATTTGCTCATTAACCATCATTATGTTGCAGTAAAGACTCGAAGGGAAATGAGAACATATAAAGTGCAGTAGTATTTGGTCTTTCAAGAATCAAGAGACATGCCAAGCTTCAAGGCAATCAATTGCATCTAATTTCTTTTGTTACTTGATGTACGTAAATAAAATTTTATACGTTGGTATGTGATGCTTGATATGAAAGCAATTTGTATAATTTTTAATTACATTGAGTAAGCTTTTCTAACTTACACTATTAAAAAGTGTCATTTCCATTAGGAGAGACAAATTTGAAGTAAAATACGGATGTGAGCTGAATTTAACATTTATAATTTGAAATCGAAAACGTGAAACTCGCACGCACATTGTGGAGACAGGAAGGCTAATTGTGATAACAAAAAAAACCCTTATGGGATAAATTTTTTTATAGATAATTACCCAAAACTACAATTTTGTACTCATAATTACCAATTGCAAGATCTGATTTTTTTATACCACTAGCAGGATTTAACACTAACAGACTTTTAATCCATCCAATGTTAAATGACATAATTAACCCTGAAAATCTAAAAATTACAACATATGCCATCTATATATAATTTAAAAAAAAAAAAAAAAAAACCCACAACCCAAACTCTCCTCTTCTCTTCTCCTCTCCTTCCCGACCAAAATCCCTAACCCTAATTTGCGATTGAGCGGGCGGCGGTGGCAGAGCAACGACGGAGGTGCGAAGGCGCGAGGGAGAGAGGCGGAGGCGGAGGCGGAGGCGCGAGGCAGAGGAGCGAGGCGGCAGCGAGCGAGGCAGAGGCGCGAGGCAGCGACCGAGCGAGGCAGACCTCTCCTCTTCTCCTTCCCGATCCGGAGCAGATCGAGGCCGGAGCGAGGCGAGGTTCGGGTGCCGAAGGCGCGAGGCGCGAGGCGAGGCCGGTGAAGGCGGGGCTGCGAGCGCGCGAGGCCGGTGAAGGCGAGACTGCGAGGGCGCGAGGCTTGAGGGGGGAGGCGCGGCGAGGCTAGGAGGCGAGGCCGGTGAAGGCGAGGAATCGAGGCTCGAGGGCGAGGTAGGAGCGAGGCTCGACGGCAGAACGAGGCCGGAGCAAGGCGAGGCGAGGCGGGACGGCAGATCGAGGCCGGAGGCGGACGACGACGACGACGACGAGCGAGGAAGCAGAGGAGGAGCCAGGGGGACCGAGCACGACGGCGGAGCCGGGGGGACTTTTGCGCGACGGCGGAGCCGAGGGGACCGAGGCGCCACAACTCCTCTCCCTCTCTGCCTCTCTCTCCCTCTCTACCTCACCCTCTCTGGCTCTCTCTCTCTGCCTCTCTCTCCCTCTTTCTCTCCCTCTCTGCCTCCCTCTTTGGCTCTCTTTCTCTCTCCCTCTCTCTTTGTGTGATATTTGATTTGTTGTGTATTGATTTGATTGTTTTGTGTTTGGAATTGATTTGTTGTGTGTTGAAATTGATTTGGTGTGTGTTGGGATTTTTGCTTGTGTTGGGATTTTTGCTTATGTTGATTATGGTTGAGATATTGAGGATCAGTAATATTGAAACGCGGCGGTGGACGGCGGAGCTACTGAGGGTCAGTAGTATTAAGACGGCGGAGCTACTGAGAATGAGTGAGGGATCTGAATATTTTTTTGGGAGAATTAGGGTTTTGAGTGGGAGATATTGAGGGTCAGTAGTATTGGAGCGCGGCGGAGGACGGTGGAGCTACTGAGGGTCAGTAATATTGAAGCGCGGTGGAAGACGGCGGAGCTACTGAGGGTCAGTAGTATTAAGACGGCGGAGCTACTGAGGGTCAGTATATTAGGTTGACTTCTGAGGGTCAGTAGCATTAGGCTCACTGAGGGTCAGTAGTATTAGGTTGAGTTCTGAGGATCAGTAGCATTAAGCTTAATGAGGTTAATTATGTAATTTAAGACTTAACTGATTCTGTTAGTTTTGGATGGAACCTTGCTAATGGTAATTTAAAAAGAGGACCTTGCTATTGGTAATTATGTACCCAAAATTGTAGTTTTGGGTAAAAACCCCATTTTTTTAACTTATAAATGAAATTTGATTAAAAAAAAACCTATAAATGAAGTGATCACCTTGAAATTATAGAAGAGGTATTTAATGAAGTAACTTGATAGTTTGATTGAAGATTTGAAGGGGGCCCCGTTTCTGTTTGTTAACAAGTCGGTTTCGGTGGGTGCATAGAATTGGCGGATTCGATTCCAGATCCTAGTTAAGTTAGATCTCCAAATTCATCTATCTCGAGTAGTGGGCAGTAGCAACAGCATCCATTCCATCAGAGAATGGAGAATTTCAGCGCAGAAGATCTGTCGACGATTGGAGGCATCGCAACGGTGTCGCTTTTGCATTCCTTCATTCCAACACATTGGCTGCCTTTCTCCATCGTCGGCCGCGCCCAGAAATGGACTCTCTCCCGCACTCTCTTCGTCAGTACGTTTTCTCTCTTTACCCTCTTTTACCAATTTCATCACCGTCAGTTGGTTTGTGTTGGATTATTGGTATAGACCACTAGTGTTGTCATCATTCATCCCCAGCTTAATTAAGCTGCGCTTGTGGCTCTGCAAATGTTTGGTTCTTGAGAATTGGAGGAAAAAGGTCTTTGGTTCTTGTTGTAAGAATTTTACAGAATTGAAGTAGAGATAATTAGGGGTACTTCCGAATGAACAGTTAAATTAATAGAAACTCTAGAAGTATATCCTATTCGGCTTTTTTTACGCATTTTACATAGCATGTGTAGTACCATACTTATTACTTATTAGCAAACCTCCCCTTTCAATTCCTGCACTGCAGCAATAAGACGGAGTCTGTTTCAAACATGATCTTTACAATTTGTAATCTCTTCCCATCAAACCGGCTAAAACAAGTGTTTTTCAAAGTTCATACGCTGACATCCACTATGGGATACATTTATTTATCACTTTCCTCTCTATTTTTGTTTTATAGTAAAAAGTTTCTCACAAGAGGTATAACTATAAATGAGTAGTTTGAGGACGTTGATGTGTTTATAGTGTCCTTTTCCTTCATTTATTTATTGTTAAAAGGAAACATAACTTATCTTATGAATAGTGAGCATCGATACAGCAAGAGCACACCATAAATGAGTAGTTTGCGGTCATCTCTGTGCAAGTTTTTTTTTCAGTTCTCTGGTGAGAGTTTGTAGGTGTTCTGAAAAGATTATTGGATCATTGTTTATTTTTTCATCATTGGGACAACTTTCAGGCTCTGAGTTCACTTTTTATAATTTTACCGTGCAGCTGCATTTGGAGCAGTTTTGCATGTAATATCCACTTCAATACTTGGTATTACAGCGGTCACCATGGCAAATACTATCGCTGGCGAGGAAACTGTTCATAAACTTGCCTCACTTTTGCTCGTATTTCTTGGTGGTGGTTACATTTTGTTGTTTTTATCTGGAAAAGGTGGTCACAGTCATTCACACAACCAACCCATGGAAAAAATGGCTGTTGCTGGGCTCGTCCTTGTTCCTGCCTTGTCTCCTTGTGCAACCACACTTCCAGTATTTCTTGCTGTGGGCAATTCATCTTCTATGATGGTGCTTGCTATCATAGTGTTGCTATTCAGGTATTAATATATGGAGTCAGATGTGTTTTTCTTGTTTATCTCTTTAATTAGTATGCACTGTTGTTTCCATCAATTGGAATTCTATTTGATCACCTACGAGCTTTTTCAGCCACTGGAGATTCATTATATGTAATAGCATGAACTGGATATTTATTATGAGCAGAAACAAAGAATTTATTGCTAAGCATGAAAAAATACATAGTGGTCAGTGGGCCAGAAGTGAAGTCGTAAAATGCAAGATAGCTTGAAACAGTCCAATAGAGTAGTAATAGCACAAAGTGTTAACGAGCACCAAGTCAATACAATTAAAGCTTTCAAACTAGACAGATTAGCAAGCAGCAGCCTTCCAGTCAATCTGAATTTCTGGAGACCCCTAAATTCTGAAGCAAGTCGGAGGTTAATATCAGAATTTAACTCTATCCCACAGTTCTCTACCCCAAAGGACCCTGATTTCCCTGTCAAATAACCCCTACGAATTTGTTACCTTTCCTACCTTGCTTTTTTCAAAATAGCATATAGCTGTTTAGATTTGTTGGTGAAACCATCTGCTCAATGCAGAGTGATTGCCACTTCCTCTTTTCCTAAATCCAGCCTTTTTTTGAGCTTCTTCTTAGCTTAGGGTAATCTTCTCACCACTATGTGACGGCTGGTATGAATAGGAAAGGTGATCGAGACAGATATTAGGTTTCTATTTTGATGATTTAGATGATTTATTTGCCTAATTGGATTTTGTAAGCTTACTAGATCGCTTAGCTACTTGAAAGTCCAGAGTTTACTGTTTGTACTTGTTGCTGCCAACTGTGATACTAATGTTAAAATGATTTCTGCTAAGCCTACCACATTGCTTTATTAGGATTTGACATTTTTTAACTGCTGAATGCTCTCGGTGTTCACAGTTTTGAAATTGATAAAAACTTTGGCAGCTTGTTTAACTGACGTAATTCTCCTCACATTGTATTCTGGAATTACAGCACCATAACAGTGATGACTTCATTGGTTGCTCTCTCATTCTATGGTGCCAGCCAGCTCAAATTTCACTGGGTAGAGCGATATGACAAACTTCTTGTAGGATCTGTCCTCTGTTTGGTGGGAATTTTGACACTTATGTTTCATGATCATGATCATAAGGGAACAGGAGGATCCACTGGAGAGCATTTGCATCGGAAAATCATTGTTCTTTGAAGGTTCTTGTCACCTTTCAACGTGTATGATGTGCTAACAGATTATGTATTGACCACTGCGGCAACTACTCGTTCAATATGCTTAACGAGTATTAAGAGTGTGTTGTTCAATTTGTTTAATATAATACTAATATATTTCACAGTTTATCTTTCTGTGTCCTTGAAAGAAATTTGTGTTTGTACGTATATTCCGATTCATTTAAGGGTATCCCGCCTCTTTGAACTGAACTAGGATTTTCATCAACCGGCACAATTTATTTAAGGGTTTGGTTATAGTATAATCATTCCATTTCATTACAAAACCTAACATATGCCGTCAAGCTATAATGGGATTTCAACCGAATAGCTTTGTGTGCTTCTTTGGTTTGCTTTGATTTGCTATATCGGTTATCGGTTTTCATTTCATCTTTGGTCCAAACAAAAGGTCAATGAATGAGGTGACCAGACAAAACCATAAATTCCAAAAACAGAAAGAGGAAGTCCAATTAGTTAGCTGACCTGCTTAAGCCAGAAGTTGTACAAAATCACATAATCATCTCGAGTAGAATGGTAGTACTATTTATATGCGTACATTGAACTCCAACTCTTGTTTACTACGCTTTCAGCTTGCTGCTTGCCCCACGTTTACTGTGCCAACCACTCCTTTCACCGGTGGCTGGATTCTTCTTGGCCACAACTGAGCATTGATCAGTGCGACCACCTTTGCTGCTATTCTCCACATGGAGCTTACGCCTCCTCATCCTATTCTCTAATCGTACTCCTCTTAAAGCTTGAGCCTTTCGCTCAATCTCCAGAGCTTGTGTAAAGTTCCAGATCCTAACAACACCTTCCTCACCGCCACATACAATACGATCAGCACCAATGTCAACTGCGAGGAGATTCTTAGCAAATCCATGTAGCATTCTCTGTGGGGGTTCTACACTACTCCGGTCCTGATGCTTGACATGAGAAGCACTGGTCCCTGAAGGACGCCTTCTGGTTTTTAAAAGCTTTCTAACATCAATTAGTGATAGCTTCCCATCACCAGAAGCAGAAACAAGCCATGGAAACTCAAATGCAAGGGATTGCACAGGACCTGTGTGAGGAATCCATGTTGCAACCAAATTTTGATCAGTCTCAAGCCCCTGACTCAGAATTTCATACATGTGTATTGCACCATCTTCCCCTCCGGTAAATATAAAATCGCCTGTGTGGTTTCTGGCCAAGCAGCAAGTTTTGCCAGCATGAGCATTATGAATAATGGTCTTCAAATTCCCACCAATAGTATCCCAAACATAAACATCAAAACCAGCTGTGGTAGCAACTGTAGTATCATGAGGTACAAGTCCCCCAACCCAATCACTATGTCTCAAGACATTAACACACTTTACTGAAAATCGATCCCAAACACGAACAGTCATATCCCACGAACCACTGTAAATCCTTGTAAGATCCAATGCAAGAGACGTTATGGGACCCTGATGCTCCCACAGACGAAACTCAGTAGTCTGGTTTTGAGGACCCCTGATATCAAACAAGTGCGGACTCCCGTCCACTGCCTTCCAACAGTGGATAAACCCATCAGTGCCACCAGCAACCAAGAGCTTTGTATCTGCAGCAACTGCACGGATCGTGCAACCAAGAGACCTCGAAGAAGCAATCAATAACCCTTCTTCCATGTTCCACATTTTTACGGTTTGGTCATACCCTGATGTAAATATGAGCTTTGCCGAGGCCAAAAGAAAAACTGTCCTAACAGGTTCAGTATGACCATACAAAAGCTCCATGCTATAACGCCCCATAAAAGTCTTACTCCTAAACTCCCTCTCGACAAAATACTTCTTCCATGACTTGTCATCAGACAACAACAGTGTCGGTGCCGATGATAGTCCCCATCTGTCGCAATAGAACTCCTTCCAAACATGGTGCTCGGATGCGAGCCTACAGAGATACGCCGACGCACATGAAACCACGCCAAGCTCTTTCGGGTCTAGACAATTCAGAATTTCGGATATCAAAGCTGGAGGAAGGTCAGTGATTGACCGATTGGTCTTCGAAGAATTACTAGAAACTAATTTGGGTTTTGAAATCACACTTTTCTGTTCTTGGGCACATGAATCTGAAATACCAACACTTGTGACTTCAATTTGGGAATGAAATTGATCTGGAGAATCAATCAAATTCTTAGAAACCTCAGTATTCACTTGGCATTCAAATGCCATAAAAAGATAAAAAGACGCTAACTTGAATCTAACCAACGAAAACCCTCCCCCTTCAATCTAAGACCTTAAATTACACGAACCCAAATTCTCTTCTCTCTTTCTTCAATTGAATTTTTCAATAAAAAATCATAGACTTTTCAAACGGAGAACCCTAGAAATCAATAGCTAAGTAGATCAAAACTGGAAGAGGTCAAAAGAAAGAAATAAAATGAAAGTAAAATTACCAGGATGCAATAAACAAATCCACGAAAGAAGAAGAAGGTTGAAAGAGACGTGAACACTGGGTTTCAAGAAAGAGTAGGTTTTGATTTAAAGGATGAGAAGAGGAGCCGGCTGAATGAATAGGGAAAGGGAAACATAATGGAGGCCCTAATCACCAGTCATTGATTGGACATGGAATCAACGGCTGATATGATATGAGAGTCAACCGTACGGCTTCCTTGTGGAGATGAACTGGATTGGACCACGTTATATAATTTAAACCGATGGTTATTAAGTTTTACTTTTTTAAAATTTAATAAAAAGTATTAACCTCTGTAACTTTTGTTGGATATTTTGATTGTATAACAACTAGTCTTTCGCGATGCGCGTGCGAAAGAGTCGCGCTCGAGCTTGCGTTTTTTTGTTTTTCGATAAATACGTTGAACATATACACAGTTTTCTCTCTATCGTTATGGTTCAAATATTCTTTAAAATAAAAAATTATAGGAAAATCTTACAAATTAATTAACTCTCACGCATGCAATAGACATAAAGTGATGTACCTAAACATGCATTAATATGAAAATATATAAAATTCTGATGGTTGGAACCCAGTGGGAGGCTAGGCCATCACGCCTTTAAATAATTTTATTATAGTAATAAATTTTCACAAAAAGAAAAATAAATTAAAAGAAAGTCTATAAATTCAATGTGCTGGATTCAACTCCATCTCAGCCATCCATTTGTCAACTGTCGTTGTTGAAACTACAAATTAAGAGTAACACAAAAATAAAGATAACATAAGATAATGTATCAATATATTTTTACTTTATATATGAAAAGATCTTTGATTTGTGATATTTACTATGAACGCAGATAATTCACTTATTGCAATACTCCTACTCCAATTATCTGAAGAGCTCTGTAGTTAACAAAAAGTGTTAAAGTCATTTCACCAAGTATGTCAATTAAATCAATCCATTTAAATAAATTACCTCAATATTTTGCTTCAACTTCTCGACACACGTATTGTTCCACTGTATGTGGAAACAAAAATTATTGTCAGGAGAGTTCAAAATGGTTAATTATCGTGCATAAAAATGAAATGTAACTACCTTAATTAAAAAGTTGTTTTGTTCATGGTGTTTTTGCCTCCTGTAAATGTCAATTACAAATTGTAAAATAAAAAGCAAAGGAATTTGTACAAAATATTAAAGAGAGATATATATTAATGATCATTTTCGATACCTAATACGTAAAACATTCCTCATAGTTTGCTTAATGTGATTTATATCGTGCGTTTTTGTACCGCCAACTGTAAAAATTTCAATTACTGATTATAATGTTCCTAGTAATGTTATTAGTAATACTTAAAGAAGAAAGTAACAAAAAAAGAGGTATGTTTAAGAGTACATATTGTGCTTGCTTCTTTTTCTTCCATTCTTTCAAAATTAATTGGTTGAGATCAACTGTGTTAATCTGGACTGATTTTCCCATGCGCCAATCAGATGAGAATAGGGAAACACGCCGCCTGAAGCCCTCCTTTTCTCGTAACTTTTTCACTTGAGGACATCTATCTTGCAACATCTCTACAATTATGAAATTAATATACGAAATTAGAGTTTATATATAGAAAGTTATTATATATTTATAAAAAATACCATAATTAATTTCATTAAACCATTAAAGTACCTATGAACACAACATATCATTTGTGTTCGAATGAAGTAAAACTTCCTTAAACACAACGTTCTTGGTGAATACTCCATCTCTACCCACTATGGAGCCTTTTTTAGCCAAAACCTTTGTAATTGACTCAGACACGCCTCTCGACAATGCCACATACAGTTGTCCATGATTAAAAACATTATCTGGAAGGTAAACACCTACGTGTGGGATAGTTTGGCCTTGAGATTTATTTATGGTCAAAGAGAAGCTCAGCTTGATTGGAAATTGCTTTCTTATCAGTTTAAAAGGTAAGTCCGCATTTTTCGAATTGTTTAAACGAATTTTTGGCAGAAAATCTCTTGTCCCAGCAAATTGTTCTGTTAGAATCTCTGCATCTATGAGATTTTGGTATGAAGCACGACATAACAATCTAGTACCATTGCACATTCCTAATTTTGTGTCAATATTTCTGAGAAGCATGATTGGAGCACCTATTTTCAATGTTAACTTGTGAGGCTGTAACCCAGCCGCTGTTAGTGAGTTTAGGAACTCCGGTTGGTACAAATTTCGGAAGTCATCTTCAACGGAATCAAATAAATAAAATGAAATTTCTTCACCGGGAAACATACTGATGATCTTTTCATTCAACATATCTGCATCATCGTTTAAAGGAGTAACCAATGCCCTGTCCACCATGTATTTTGCATCGTTTACATGATCATGCAGATTCGAGAAAACTTTATTAATAAGTTGATTGACAGACTCTTCGCTTCGCCAGGGAACTACCATGCTTTCTGGTAGTCTTATCATTTCAGCATTGATGACTTGTTCACTCCCATCGCCAACACGTAACAGAAATTCTGTAAATTGATGGTCATTTATAGATCTCATATTCTGTTTCAACCTCAATATCTTTGTTTGTCTCCAAAATGATGATTTGACAATGGAGGCTTGAATTAATTGAGTCCGCGTTCCTTTAGGAATAACAGGAAGGACTTGACGAAAATCTCCCCCAAATATCATTATTTTTCCTCCAAACAGAAGCTTTACATCTATTACGTCCTGAAAAGTTTGATCAACTACTTCAAAGATATCTCGATTTGTAATAGGTGCCTCATCTCAGATAATTGCATTGGAAACTTGTATCAATTGTGCTAGATCAGATTGTTTTCTTATGAAAGACATGAATGTTGCATCTATATTGAGTGTAATCTTCAATCTAGAGTGAGCTGTCCTCCCTCCAGGCAATATATTTGCTGCTATTCCAGATGACGCAGTTGCTAAAACTATATGATTCTTGTTTCTTAACTTTGCTAGCGACGCATGATATAAATACGTTTTTCTAGTTCCTCCTGGACCATCGACAAAAAATAATGCATTTTCTCTTCCCTCTATTGCAGTTACTTTGGTGTTGAATGCGGCCCTTTGGTCATTATTAAGGCGGTCAATTGCATCAACATCTTCTTGAGGGACAATAACTGAAAGTTCATCCTCAATAGATCTAGGCATTTGTAGATCATTTTCTGGCTCACTTGTCATCTCAGGGAGGTCAAAATCTCTAATGCTCTTGTTAAATTGTTGAAGTATTCCGTTTAAATCCCGCAAGAGCCTGTTTCGACTCGCAATATCACCAGATAAAGGGTAATCTTCCACCATAAAAGGAAAAAAATCATCCCATAATGTTCGAACACCAGTTGGCACATTGTACCATAATATTGTAACGAATCCTCAAAGCTGATGGAATCCGTATTGAGGAGGCCTCCGTCAAACATATTCGAATACTGTTGTCATTCTCAAGCAAACCTTGGTTCTCTGCTGCTTGCTTGAATGTTGGTTGTGGAACTCCATTAACAGTAAGCAATTCAGCAAATGATTGAGGACCTCTTACATGATTCAAAAGAACACGCAGAAAAAATTTCTCACCTTCAGAAGGTGAGATGCTGTATATCCGCCCAATAACCTTCCAATTTTTTATTCTTGCAACCCATTCTTTGTTATCACTATCCCACCTGTAATGTTCAGGAATTTCTCGATACAAATATACGCTTGCATTCTCATCATTTCTATTTAAAGTGAAAAACTCAGTAAGGATTGACATTTGTGGGCGCTCATCACCCAGAATATCCTCTATAGGTCTTTCAGCATTGAATGTTGCTTGTTGCATATTGGGAAGATGTATTTGTAATCGCTCAACTGTTGGATATACTTTGTTCAATGAAAATTTAAATATTTTCCATAAAGCTTCTGGTGCACATACCCACCTTGCATCAACAAAATGGCTGATTTCATCAAATTCTGGGTTCGATTGCAGCTGAAATGACACTCTGTCAGGACCTTTGTAAATGTATTTATATAAGTACTTGACACTCTTTATGCTCCCACGTATTTCAATATTGATGTGACAATTATAGCACAATAGCAACCATGGGTTGTAGGGAACCACCCAACTGTTATCTACTTTGATATTTCCTCGTCTACGCAAAGATATCGGTAAAAGACTTCTTCATCTCCGATACACAGGATACATGTCGTCACCTTGCACTGTAAAACTCACAAACGGTTTTGGGTATCCTTTATTGCAAGTCCCATTTTTCATACATGATTGTCTTGGATCAAGAGGTCCACATGGACCATGGATCATATGTGTACAAACTGCATCATAAAGTCGAGGCTCCTCATTGCAATCTGGTATTTCTGCTCTAACAATGCAATCATATTCATCGGGGTTGTTAAGCTTGTCATTTTCTTCTAACATAACCAACATGTGAACATGTGGTAAACCTCGTTTTTGAAATTCAATAACGAAAGCATGTGCGGCTACTTTTCCAAGCACCCCTTTTTTTATTATGTCTTCTTTGAATTACTCTAATTTTGCGTGAAATACCCTCGTGACCAAATCCTCTCGATCTTGTGGCTCTTGTCCTAGAAGTAGTTGGCTTTTAACTTCTTCCCAATTGGGGTTACATGTCATGGTGATAAAAAGATCTGGCCTCCCATATTTCTGAACCAAGGCCATGGCATCTTGATATCGTTGGTACATGTCACGTGGGCTTCCTATAAACGATGATGATAAAGTTGTTCTACGTCCAACGTTACTTGGTAATATATTATGTTACATTTAGTCTCTCTTCAAAAACCCTTATTTCATTGAAATTATAAAAAAAAAAAATAATAAATCAAGCCTGCATTGTTTTCTCCTACATGTAGAGAGTCTTCGAGTCCCTGACGAACATCTCTCCGAAATTTTTCTATATTAGTACGAAGCCATCTAATCCTTTGGGATTCAATTTTTACATAATTATCTACAACATATTGTTGTAAGAGACGTCCTCCTCGATGTAGAGGATTTTCATGACCTTGGCGCATCTGTAAAATGAAGATTTTTAAGTAAAGAATATTTTAGTGTTATACACCTTCTAAAACTTAAAGTAGAGAGATAACCAACCTGTAACATATATGCGTAGTAATCGCAACATGTCATTTTCTTGCCATTATTTCCATATGTGTTAATATCCCATCCATATGTCTCGTAAGGCAATAGTAACGGATACTGCATAGGGTCATAATAACCAACTGAGTCTTTGATGTTGGATAATCATCTGCCTTTTGCTTGTACAATAAAATCTCTTCTATTTGGATTGATGTCATCAGCTCCTACTATGATAACAGCAACTTGTGATGCAGTTGGTAAACTGTACTGGCGATGATCAGAAGGTTGCTCTCTTATAATCAATCTACAGTTAGCTAGGCAAATCTTGACATTGTCCCAAACTTCTAAATGATTTAACAAATGGATTGTAGTGGTTAAGGATTTGTTGAATTTTTTCGACTGTCCCTCTGTCCAAAATTTCACTTTCAGACAATCTATTCTCAAGTTTATACTCAGTATCATATATATAAGCCTGCAAATACCGCGGTCTTCTCCCATCTTCTGGTACCAGACCACCAATTTCATGATATATAGAACCCTAAGCCCGAAAGGTATAACGTCCACGACCAAGAGTATTAATTCTGTCATCTAGATGTACACTCATTGAAGTGAAAGAAAACACATTGTTGTAGGCTCTAATGTTTTGTTTGAATTTTTTGCTCTCATATGTTTGGTCTGAAAATAGTCGAACCATTTCAGGCTATGATAGTATTAGACTCAAAACAATATTTCCCTTCATGCAACACAAAACTAAAGGTCTCTCGAGGGAATAACCATGCGTTGCAATATGGGCATGTTTTGGGTGGGGGCAATTGACAATCTTGGGCGCCCATTTGTTCATGAAAATCTCTAGCTGAATTATGTCTAATGCGCTCCCGTCTCATTCGCGGTACATGGTGAATGTTGTTTTGCGCCTCATAACCCCTTGTACGTGCATTGACATTATGTTGTTCTTCACCAGTAATCACGGCTTGAATGTAGTTGGTATCTCGGTCATCATTATGCATGACCGCATTCTCACTATGTTCTTCATGATTATTCAAGGTAGCATTTGGTAACTCTGGATATCAGGGAAAATATTTAGTTTTATTGATTGTTGTTTATACAAATATGGACACACGATTTGACGACCAATGAGTTCAATAAATTATGCTCACCAGAGCGAGCAACATTTTGAACATTTTCATCATTTGCACGTGCCCCATTTGAACAGGCTAGCTGTCTTATGTGAGTTAATCGAACTCGTGAATGTACATGTTCTTGGTTGTTGGAATTTGATGAAATTCTTGAACTTGAGAGTTGATTGTCAGTTACTCCTATCAAACAAATAAATTAATTGTAGGTATCAATAGATAACTCTAGACATAGGTATAAATATTGTGTTTTATATTTATTTTCACATTTAGCTAACCATAGAGAGCGGAATCCCCGACTACTCCATCGGTTGCACGTGATGCAGTCGAACGGGGTATTTGTCTTATGTGAGTCAATCGAAATAGGGAATTGTCTTGCTCTTGGTTGTCAGAAGTTGATAAAATTCTTGAGCTTGTGCCTTCATTGTCATATTCTGTTTTTGACACAATTAATTACAATTGGTATATTTTGCTAGTTATTATGACATAATTTGGTAATTATACTCTAGCAAAGAAATTTATATTGGTGGAACACGGTTAATATACTAATTGTATTATTGCATTTCGTTAAAAGATTTCAGTATAGCAAAAGAAAGTACGGAAAAAAAAAAATTAATACCTGGATTTTGTTCAGTCATATTAGTTGGCTCATTTTTCACTGTCGGTCGTTTTCCTTGAACTATTGCTAGACGTCGTGCCAAATATGCATCATGTTCTGAAGAGCTCATTTTTTCTTTCCTTAGTGCTTCCCTTATTTGGCAGCACCTTAACTGTAAATTTGAAAATTAAAATTAAACAAATAAATGGTAGAACAAATTGTCCAAACTAAATGAATGCTCTAAAATATCCAAACGAAAAGAAGCACATGAACATGAGAAATGTAATCAACGACTATAATCAGTTTGAATAACTATACCAAAACATTGCCAGCATAGACTCCAATAAGTAGATTAAAGCTGCACAAAATGTTCCTTACGCCATATATCTAAAGGCACCACCGCACCAATGCATGTTGAATATAGTACAAATATATATGTTTTTAGTATGCTAATTGCCTTTGGCGTACGTACCAAATAGGGTTAGGATGGCATAGACCCTAACTTCTACAGTAGTTATGGTGGGTGCAATGATCAATTAATTTCAATCATGCACGTAAAAAATTTATTTTAATAACCACAAATTATACCACAAACATCATACAGTATTGTGCATAAGACAGTTCCCTTAAACTCATGTTCTCCATAGGAACATGACAAAACACGAAAGTATCATAATTCGCAAATAAGGGGAGTACCTGACATAGAAACATAGTTTTGTATCTAATGAACTCATCCTATCTCTATATAATCATCAATCCACTAATCACTAAATAGATTATGTAAGCATTTTCCATTAGTGAAAGTGATTATATTAAATTTTATGTGGAACAATTATTAGTAGCCAATGTGGAACAACTATTAGTAGCCAATCATGAACAACATAATTGCACTGATTCAAAACAGCACACGGCCTCTCCAAACAATTAATCAACCGCCCCGGCGTAGCAATAACAACCTCACACCCTTGCCTAATTTTAAAACCCTGCTCCTCAATCGACTACCCCGGTAAGTAATTCATGCTCTCGATCATTGCTTCTGCATTTCTCTGAATTATAATGCTTATAACTGATTCATATTCATTTGTATTTATTAGGAAGAAGCTAAGGTAGAGGAGGTTAAGCCATAAGAGAAGGCAGAGAAGAAAGCAGAAGAGAAGAAAGAAGATAAGGTGGAGGAGAAAAGGAGGAAGAGCCAAAACCACCAGTTCCTTTTGTTCTGTATGTGGACTTGCATTGTGTTGACTATGCAAAGAAAATTGAAAGGTCTATCATGAAATTAGAGGTATGCATTTCCTGAAATTTAGAGGTCCATCATTTTCCTCATATATGCTTGGCATGCATTTCATAATCATTTGGTTTAGTTTTTCCTCATATATGCTTGTCATGCATTTCATAATCATTTGGTTTAATTTGCTAATACTGCTTAATCGTGATTGATATGTAGGGGTGGAAGGGGTTGTGATAGACATGGCCAAGAATAAAGTGGCCATAAAGGGAGTAGTGGAGCCTCAAGCAGGCTATAAGAAAACAAAGAAAACTCAAAAAGAAAAAAAAGAAGAAAAAAAACTCATCTGGAGAAAGGAAAAAGAAAAACTCAACTGTAATCGTGCACACTATAAGAAGAGATATTTAAAGGAAAAACCCAAATCCAATTTGACTTTCTAACAACCAAAACCATAGCTACATCTCTGCAGCACTCACCTTTTATAATCAACTTTATATTCTCTCCACTCCAAAAATTGCAGAGCTTGGGTCCTCGCGCAAGGATCACTCCGCTGAGCTCACAAAGCACCTTAACACAAAATGAAACAGCACATAATCATATACAAAGCCATGAAATCTTCTCAACAACGAAACTAATTCTCACAACTAACATATTGATTCACTTTCTTCTTCGAATCATACATCTTACGGAACCAAAAATAAGAAGTAGATGATCAATGCAGGGTAATTACCTTAGTTCTCTCCTTTTGGGTATACGGCGAGTACCATTTAGTCAACCTAACTTTTCCTTGCCTACTTATCAAAAGCACAAACTAAATCTGCATCATGAACCAATCAGATCAACATCTGAATCAAAATTCTTCAACAGACAATTTAAAACCCTCACTACTTGCACAGTTTCAACTATGACCGCTCAGATTGTGTTCATAGTAAAACCAATTGGAAACGAAAGAGAAAAGGCCTATATTTTTCTACAGACAATAAACCTAAATCCAATTTACTTATAGCAACCAATCACCAAATGTTTACAATATATGCAGGCTATAAGAAAACAAAGAAAACTGACAAAAAAAACTCAACTGTTGAAAGGAAAAAAACCTCAACTGTAATCATGCAGGCTATACGAAGAGATATTTAAAACGAAAACTCACCCAGCTAGATCAACGTGCAACAACAACAGAAGACCGATGCCAACAACAGATAGGAGCAGGAACAAAAATAGGTTGAGCATAGATCAATTTCGTTAATTATCAGAATATAAATCACAGGTGGAGAGGAGTTTCTGTTTGATGCAAAGGGGGAGTCTCAACTAAACATGAGTTTTGAAAGACGTGAAGAAGAGGGGGAGAAATATACGTGGTGGTGGTTTGAAAATTGAAATTTATATTCTGATAATCTTTTTACAGCTTTGTTACTCTTTTATCCTTCTACAATTTAATTATGTTTTAGTCTATACTTATTAGGAGGGGCAGAAAAAGGAACATAAAGTTTGGCAGTTCCATAAGCCAAATTGGCTTAATATATAGAGATGTCAATATTTTAGAAAAAGGACCATCTAATTATGTAAATTACAAAAAAAAACTCTTTCTTTCTCACTTCATAAAAAAAGACATGCTTTTAATATGTTTATCACAAAAAACTTTTTTCAATTTTACTAAATTATAAAAAACTCTCTCTCTCTCTCTCTCTCTCTCTCTCTCTCTCTCTCTCTCTCTCTCTCTCTCTCTCCGATCTTCAATTCTTCATTGCCGCCGATCTGCAATTTTTTTTTACCGCCGATTTGCAATTCGTTATTTTCCGCCGATATGCAATTCATCAGTTGAATTGCTCATTTTGCGATTTCGATTTGTCTCTAAAGATTTGCGTTTGCAATTCCTCATTTTTGATTCATTGAAATAAGGTATGTTGATATTTTGCAGCTGTTTATATTTTTATTTCTGAATCAAATGTGACGATATGTAGTTTCTCAGTTGAGTTGCTCATTCTGCAATTTCAATTTGCCTTTGAAACTTTGCATATGTTATTCGTCAGTTTTGATCAATTCGTGTTGTTTTTGATGTTATAGCTCTGAATGGTTAAAACTTGTTATTGTGTATTCAACTGCCGATTTTCATTCTTGCTTTCAATTTTAAACTCTTACTTTTTATGTCCTACATTTTTTATTTTTCATAGTTAGTGAGATAGTTAGTAAGATAGTTACTGTTAGTGAGATAGTTAGTAAGATATTTACTGTTAGTAATTACTAACAGTAATTACTGTTAGTAATTACTGTTAGATATTTACCAAGATGATAGTTAGTAAGATAGTTACCAATATCATAGTTAGTAATTCAGTTAGTTAGTAAGATAGTTACTATGATGATAGTTGTTTTGATACTTATGTTGCCTTTGTGTGGTGCAGCGTCACGCTGCATTTTCCTACATTTTTTATTTTTCATAGTTAGTAAGATAGTTACTGTTAGTAAAATAGTTACCAAGTGATAGTTAGTAAAATAGTTACTAAAATGATAGTTACTAGAATAGTTAGTAAGATAGTTACTGAGATGATAGTTACTAGAATAGTTAGTAAGATAGTTACTTTGATAATTATGTTGTCTCTGATAGTATGATAATTATTGATGTTATTATGATTTTTTCTGTAGGTGCAATAGACAGTTGTTATACTGCTAAGCTCGTGTATTCTGGTGAAGGAGCAGTACTTTCGTTTGGTCATAATTGTAGTTTTGTTGATTTTTGTCATAAGATACGTGATTCGTTTTCCAGAGTTGGAAAGATTGGTTTTCAAACTCAAGTCCAATGTTTATCCAAATCCTACTGTTTACCATCTTGAAAATGAGGTTGATATGAGCATGATGTTTAGAGTTTTGGGACGATATCAATCTAATTTTGTTGATGTTGACGTTCATTGTTTGGATGTCATTTCTTCTGTTTCTGAAAGTACATTTAGTAATACTGTTAGTGGGGAGAGTAGTGTTTTGGTGGAAGAGAATGAATTGTTAGGATGTTATAGGCGTGAGGACCCAAAAATGTATCTTTCTAAAAGATGGAAATCTCTTATTCACTCTAATGGTAAGTTGTTTGAGGGTGGGGTAAAAGAGTTTAGGCTGAAGTTGCGGATGTATGCTGTGGAGGTTGGTTTTGAGTATTATTTTGATAGAAATAAGCCTGAACGTGTTGTTGCTTTCATTAGCCGTTAAAAAATATTCTGATATAGTTAAAAAACATTGGTGTGTGAAGGCATCTTTATGCAAGTATATTTTCATTAGCCGTTACACATATTTTGTATAGTTAAATTTAATTTTTTTTCATGTTGATATCAGCAGTGTTACGCTACTATGTTGCGGTGTAGCGGCACGCTGTATTGTGTCCTTCATTTTTAATCATGATAGTTACTTGTATATTTACTTATATAGTTATTTCTATATTTCTTAGTTTTGAACTCACATAAGCTTTTATTTTGATAGTTACTTTGATAGTTACTTGGATTTTTACTTAGATAGTTAGTAGTTACTTAGACAGTTACTTCTATATTTCTCAGTTTTGAAGTCACAGGAATTGTTAATTGGATAGTTACCTTTGGTATTTACTTAGATAGATATTAGTTACTTTGATAGTTACTTAGATAGTTACTATTTTACTTTCATAGTTACTATGAAAAAGTATATATGCTGATTGATTTTTGCACCTTTTATTCAGGTATAATGGTTTCTTTGTGATTAATAAATTAGTGAACGAACATAGATGTCGTTGTGTCATCTGGCTTCAAAATAGTAAGATGATGTGCAACAAGATTATTAGGGAGGTGATGCTTGACAAGGTTCATGAGAATCTTAGTAAGAAAGCTATTGATATACTGGAAGACATAAAACTAAAGTACGGCTTAGAGGTCCCCTATCATACTGCTTGGTATGGCAAAGAGCTTGCAAGGGAAGCTGTGGTTGGTGTTCATTCTGAGTCTTACAAGAATTTATCATGGTTTTGCCAGCGCACATATGAATGCAACCCATATTCTAGACTAGTTGTAGAGTACGAATCTGAAACACAAAGGTTTCAGCGTATGTTTGTTACGTATTCTGCTTGGTTGAATGGTTTTCAGTCTTGCAGACCAATTCTTTGTATTGATGCTACATTCATCACGAATAAATACAAATGCATGCTTCTTGCTGCTTCGACAAAGGATGCAAATTGTGGTACATCACTTTCTTCATTGTTTTGTTCTTTCCTTTCTTCATTACGTACTGTTGTTTTTCTATTTCATTTACATTACTTCCAGACCAACAGTTATTTTGATAGATACTAGGGTAGTTTCTTTTATAGTTACACAAACCTCCAGACCAAAGAGTTACTTTGATAGATAGTATTGCAGTTACTTGTATAGTTAAATGAATTTTTGAGATGATATATTTAATTTGATACATACTAGTGGAAATATTTTTATAGTTACAGGAATTTCCAGCGCAAATAGTTACTTTGATGGATACTAGGGCAATTACTTTTACTTTGATAGTTATTTATATGAAGCTGACATTATTTTTTGCTTTCTTTTGTTTAGGATTATATCCAGTTGCTTATGCTATGGTCGATTCTTAAAATGAGAGCAACTAGACCTTCTTTCTTAAGATGTTGTCTGAAGAGCTGTCGAGATATTCTACAAGGCAAATTACTTTCATATCTGATCGTAATATTGGTCTTCTAAATGCAGTTCGTGCACTCTTTCCCAATAGTCCTCATGGATTTTGTTATAGGCATCTTCAGACTAATCTGAGCAACAAGTTTGCATGTGGTTCTCATCTGAGCAAAAGAATTCCATTGTTGTTTATGAAGTGTGCTTATTCTCGCACTCGTGAATATTTTGAGATTAATTTCCAGAAGTTGAAGCATGAAGGTGGTGAGGTTGTTGATCTGTTTTTGAAGGATCTCCCTTTGGAAACATGGGCTTCTAGTTTTTTTAATGGTGAAAGGTTTGGGGAAATGACAAATAATTTGGCTGAGTGTTTCAACAATTGGGTGAAGGAGTTGAAGAACCTTCCCATTACTGAATTTAACGAAGGCATTCGTCTTAAGTCTATGGCTTTAATTGCTTCTCGGAAGGAAGAATCAGCTAGATGGGTTACTGAGCTGTGTCCAAAGTTGGAAAAGAAGCTGGTTGACAACTTGGAGTTGGGTAGATACTGGTTAGTCAGTAGATCTGATACATACGTTTATGAAGTTCAGTGCCAAAAGTATTATGTGATGGTAAACTTAGAAGTATTATACTGTTCATGTGGAGAATGGCAAGTTCACGGATTTCCTTGCTCACATGCCCTTGTCGTGATTCAGAAACACGGTTCTAATGTGTACTCATATGTCAACCCAATTTTCAAGGTGCACCACTTCT
This sequence comes from Potentilla sterilis, assembly GCA_963682095.1. NCBI lineage: Eukaryota > Viridiplantae > Streptophyta > Magnoliopsida > Rosales > Rosaceae > Potentilla > Potentilla sterilis. The sequence continues at coordinate 29,225,404 of OY821759.1, read as the reverse complement.
CCTAAATTTAACATTATTTAAACAGTTACCTAGGTAGTTACTAAGATAATTACTTCAAATTAAATAGTTATATTGACAGATACTAGTGAAGTTACTTGTATAGCTATATGAACTTGACATTATATCCTTATTTTTTCTTCTTTTTCATCTTTTTTTTTAGGTGGATAAATATCATGAAACTTATTCTTTCTCAATCAACCCGGTTCCTACTATTTCAAAGCCGATGGATCTAGCTCAGCCTACATTGTTGGTTCAACCACCTTTAACAAAGAGACCACCTGGAAGACCACAATTACAGAGGTACAGAAGTAAAAATGAAGTTAAAAGGACAGTCAAGTGCAGCAGGTGTAACAAATATGCTGGTCACAACAGAATAAGCTGTAGAGAAATTATATAGTTCCTTAGATAGCTATTCAGACAGTTATTTTGAAAGTTACATTGAAAGTTAAATCAAAATGTACATTGAAAGTTATATTGAAATGTACATTGATTGTTTTTTGGTTTTACTATTATTGAAAGGTTACTTTTTTTATTCCTTATATAGTTCATGTTGATTATATAGTTCCTTATTTTTGTTCATGTTGATTTCGGCAGCGGAATGCTGCCGTGGTGCGGTGCAGCGGCACGCTGCATTGTGTCCTCCATTTTTTCATACTTTGTTCAGTTACTTTTCTATTTTAAGATCTTTGCTTTTCTGTCCAACATTTTTTTTCATAGTTACTTATATAGTTATTAACACAGTTAGTCGGACAGTTACTCAGATGATAATTAGTAAGATAGTTACGAAAATGATAGTTACTAAAATGATAGTCAGTAACATAGTTAGTAAGATAGTTTCGAAAATTATAATAGTTTGATAGTTATTAAGATAGTCATTAAGATTGTTAAATTGATAGTTAGTATGATAGTTATTGACACAGTTAGTCTGTCAGTTTCTTAGATGATAGTTAGTAAGATAGTTACTAATATGATAGTTATTTTGATAGGTATATAGTAAGATAATTAGAATTTTTTTAGTATTATTATAGTTAGTAAGATAGTTACTAAAATTGTAGTCACTAAAAATATAGTTACTTAGATAGTTAGTAACTAAAAGATATTTACTTAAATAGTTAGTAACTAAAAAGATTAGTAACTAAAATGATAGTTAGTTTGATAGTTACTAATATGATAGTTAGTTTGAAAGTCATTAATATGATAGTTAGAAGGATAGTCATTGAGTTAATAACATGTGAACAGATTTGTACTATGCATAGAATCATTTGTCTAGTTGATCACTTTTCATGAAACAATCTGTCAAGGATTTGGAATTTGATAAAAAATTGTTTCAAACTACTTGACATGTTTCAATCAGTCTTTCCCAAACTTCTTCAACTATTAAAGAAAAAGTATTGAAACTTTAACATGTTTGGATTTATAAATGACAAAGAAAGAGATCAGAACCCACAACCATTTCATTAATTCAGAGGTTTACAAAGTAAACAGAAAAACAAAAACATAAATACATTAGAACAAAATAAATGGCAAAATAAACACATTACAACAGAAAAAGAAAAATAATCAGATTACAACAGAAACATCTACTTTTGATTTTTTAGGATGATAGCTTGGAGAAAGATCAGTTGTTCTTGAAGAAGAACTTGTTGTCTAGTAGTGTCCAACCGGTCCAGAATATCTTTCGCCCATCCTCTCATGTTGTCTTCGAAGTCCACGAGATACGCTCTAAAATCTGCAATGGTGTCTTGTTTCGAAGGAATTGGAGGGTAAATGGTTCCCCCGGCCCTCAAACTTTGTTGGAGGTATAGATCCAGTGTATTCCTCCATTTTAGGAGGTGATGGAAGTCGAGGCTCCACTGGAGGTAGAGCAATGCTCGGAGGAAATATGGGAGGTGGAGGAGGAGGAGGAAGACAGCCAGACGAATCAGATGATGATAAAGAAGAGGAAGAAGAGGAATAGGGGCCGCCGTCACCACCTCCGCCGGGTACTACAACTCTAGCGGCGGATTCGTGCCAATTCAGGTGCGGATCGAGTTTGAGCTCGTCCAAACTGTTGTAAGTCATCTCTGATTTTATTCACTGTTAGATTATTCATGTTGTTGTTGATTTCATCGTTGATCGGAGTTTCAGTTTTCATCTTTGAATTTGATTTCCCCAATTGCAGTAGATTATAGTTTCAATTAGGATCTTGAAGTTGAAATTGATGTGTGGATTTGCTTCGTATATGTGTTGTGTTTCTTTGAGTGGAAAATTAGTTAGGTTGTGATTTTTGAAATTTATGTGAATTCAAGTACTGTTAGACCTGTTGTTGGTGTAAAACAAGCAGTTTATGGTACAAATCGGAGAGGGGTGCAAAGCTATACTATTAGGTTGAAGATGGGGAGGATTGATGAGGAAAGGGCTTCTATGTTTGAGGAAGATGAAGTTGATGTCAAGGGAGATGTGTTTACGAGAAGCAAAAGCTATGCTGTTTAATAAGATTCCAATATGGGTGAAAAGATTTGCTTCTCAATTTGTGACCTGCCACAGATACAGAAGGTCTATATGACTAAGCAGCTTTCTCGATTGCTTCAATACATTCCAGTATGGTGGCCTTCTTTGACATTGCTTCTATCACTGCATCATGCATTGTCTTGTCGTTTTTAATCAGAGATCTAGCAAATAGAACCTGCAGTACAGCCCCAGCATCAGAACATTACAAAAAGAATTAAATTATTGAAATAAGATCATCTTCTACTTGGATTTCTAATCTTCCTTCACCATGTCATAAGTGACTTTTAAACTTCTTTTTTTGTAGTCTTTATTAGCATAGTGTATTTTTGGACAACATAAAAAGTGAAGGTTAAAATTGATAATTAGAAGCTATGCTGCTAATAAGAGATATGCTGGATTTGTATAGGAATTACTGAAGCTTAAATGTCGATTTGGATTTGTGTATTTGGATGCAACAACTCTCTCTTATTCACCACTCCGTTTGTTTATTTGTTAAATCATTATTCTGGACCAATCCAAGTTTGTAATTTGAGACTGCATTAGCATATAACTTTCTTTCATTTGTCATTGCATTAGTTCTTCTTTTTGAATTGATTTGCCAACATGAATTGACGAGGCCATATTAATTCTTGCAGAATTATATTTCTTTTTATTGAATGTGAACTCATTCAATCAAGTGTTTAGGAATTGTTGAAAGGAAAAGTTCATTGTAACTGTTTCAATTTTTCATTAAATATGACAACTTGACAAGAATATGTGACTGTAACTCAGATGTATTCTACATATACAAATGAGAATTTGGGGGTTTTCCATTGATTTTGTTCTCGAGAGACTTTAATCCATAGAATACGAAGACATGTTTTAATATGATATTGTTTTTGTGTAGGTATGATGTTGGGAAATCTCCACTCTGGATGAAACATTGGCAGTATGTCCAAGGCAACCATTTCGCTGTAATTTTCTTAGAGTAGACTCTATTTAAAATTTTTGAGATTTTAACAGTTAGCCAACAGTTACATGTTAGGTTGGGAGGAAGATTGAGCAGTACTTGAAGATGACATCTTTCCGGCAGTACTTGAGAAATTATATAGTTCAGTAGATAGCTATATATTCAAGCAGTTACAACAATGGCTACTTTCTTTATTTTCTATTTAGCAACATATATAGTTGTTACTTTACAATTACCGTAATGGTTACTTAACAATGTCTTTGAAAACATTGATTGTTTGTTGGTTTTATTGTTATTGAATCAGCTACTTGTTAAGTTACATTCAAATTTAGGATAACTGTTACATTTATTTTTTTTCATGTTGCCGCTGCCGTGGTGCGGTGCAGCGGCACGCTGCATTTTGTCCTGCATTTTTACCTTGATAGTTACTTGTGATAGTTACCATGTTGGGAAAACCAGTATCATTACTTATCCAGTTCCTCAGATAGTTACTTATATAAGTCTTATTTTTGGGAAAATAAGAACTGTTACTTGGATAGTTACTCAAATAGTTACTTCAATAGTTACTTCAATAGTTACTTAGATAGTTACTTCAATAGTTACTTGTTACTTCGATAGTTACTTAAATAGTTACTCAGATAGTTACTTGGATTATTACTTATATAGTTACTCAGATAGTTACTTCAATAGTTACTTGTTACTTCGATAGTTACTTAAATAGTTACTCAGATAGTTACTTGGATTATTACTTATATAGTTACTCAGATAGTTACTTGCATTGCTACTCAGTTTTGAAGAAACAAAAACTGTTACTCAGATAGTTACCTGGATAGTTGGTAAGATAGATAGTTAGATAGTTACAGAAAATATTACTTTGATATTTACGCTGCCGTGGTGCGGTGCAGTGGCACACTGCATTGTGTCCTGCATTTTTCATTCTTGGTTTAGTTGCTTTCGATTTTAAGCTCTTCCTTTTATGTCCTGTATTTTTTTTTCATAGTTAGTAAGATAGTTAGTAAGATGATAGTTACTTAGATAGTTAGTAAAATAGTTAGTAAGATGAAAGTTACTTAGATAGTTACTAAGATGATAACTATTTGGATAGTTAATAAGATGATAGTTATTTAGAAAGTTACTTGGATAGTTACTTAGATACCTCATTTTCGTTTGGAAATTCTGTACTACCCATAAAGAGCATATGTTCTGCACGCACAACATACAATGTGGTTAAGTCAAGTCTGCACATCAAACATTGAATCACGCTTTGGTAAAGCATAACACATATCTAGAAAGTGTGCAAGCCCCTGTGCCTCAAGAGGGTCTGAGAAGCTGCCTATTCCTACACACATTGCTGCTACCGCCTGCAAAGACGACCAATCAAGCTCGCTTATCCACTCAAACACAAAATAACTAGACATCGCAATCATCGTTCCAGCATATCATTCTCCATAAAAATACATCGAAATAAGACAACCAAACACAAACCAAAATCCCCCCATCCAAACCAAAAAGCATCATGACCTCATAAGCTCAAGAAACTTTGCAGCCGCCGCTGCAGCCTCCCCAAGACCCTTGAATGCTGTTGTAGACGAAGCAGTTTGTCCAAGCCTAAACAATCCAACCTTCTTCGAGCCGAGACCAGGAAGCCTAACAACCATAGACTGTCCAAACTTTCCTGTGAAGTCCTCCTCAGTCGAGACCTCAGCCAACACCCCACCCAAATGCGAATCCAACTTCTTCAAAATTGGATTTTCGAACTTCGAGTTCAGATGCTTCGCCAAATCCTTTTCCGTAACACCCACCGTAAGTAGGTCTCCTTTCTATTCCATCACATCAATCTCTTTCATCTAAAAAGTGAGCTTCACAAATCACCACAAACAAAATTTTTTTGCACTCAATCAAAAATTAACACATCACACAACAAAATCCAACTCTAATCAAAATCAAATCGCTCACAAATTAAACAGAGGTTCTACTTTGTATAAGTCAATCACGTAACCACATCAAATCGCTCACAATTATGTATACTTTCTACTTCATAAAAGTCAATCACGTAACACTAAAATTGAATCACCACATCAAAATAGATCGATCCTTTACACATATAAGACTCCATATCAATCAGAGAACTCACAACAACAATCATGAACAGCTAAAACTTAATTCTATTTTTTGTTTCATAAACAAAATCAACACCAAAAACTAATCCAAATAAAAAATCAACACATGCGGAAACGATTTCAGTAAGAATTGAAGAAAGGGAGCAAAACCTTAGGCGCTACAAATGTAACAGCCTAGCCCATCCACTTGAGATATTGTCCGCTTTGGGCACTCTCCTCTCTGGCCCTCACGGTTTTGTTTCTGGGAGCTCACGAGCAACTTCCCAGTAGATCACCCATCCTGGGATTGCTCTGCACTCAACAAGCTTAACTTTAGAGTTTCCATCCCCTTCGAAGCCATTGAGCCCCCAAAACACGTCTCTATGTATTAAGCTAACTCTGCACATATAAGCACAGCATCCACTCTTCCCGGGGCGTGGGATGTGTGACCTGCCTACCTGCTAGCTTCCCTAGCCAGGTCAGGTCAGGGTCATCACAACAAACGCCGGAGAAATCTAAGTGAGGCGGTAGAGGTTGACGAAGAAGGAGGAGTTGGTGTCTCGCAGGAACTGGAGGAGTGGCTGAACCACTCGAATAGTCACAAGATGGTGGCGCCGTCGTTGGTGATGATAACGTCACCATTGGCGGTAGAGATCTCCATCTTGTCCATGCCTTTGGGGCCGAGAGAGGTGCGGACTGCGTCGTCAATGACGACGGTAGTGGTGCCATTGCCGTCGGAATCAACCTCCACAATCATCGACCAGATCTCGTCTTCTGTAGCCGGATGGCCGATGCTCCCCATGATCGCGCCGAACTCCGAAGACGAGATCTTGCCTTCGCCGTTGACGAGATCCTCATCGCTGATGTAGGAGAGAGAGAGAGAGAGAGAGAGAGAGAGAGAGAGAGAGAGAGAGAGAGAGAGAGAACGGAGCTTGGAGAGGGAAAGTAACAAAACGGAATAGGAAATTTGATACAAAAAGGTAAAATCGTCCTTTTGAAAATGAAAAACAGCCATTTTTTATAATTTAGTGAAATTGAATGGAAGTTTTTATGATAAATATATTAAAACAATGCCCTTATTTATAAAGTGAAAAAGAAGAGGTTTTTGTTTTCTAATTTTCAAAGGTTGATAGCCCTTTTTTCTAAAATATTTTTTTTTATAATCAACCCCAAGTTTATGTTTTTTTTATTTTTTATAATTTTGGGCCTTCAAATGTCTTTTTTTATAAATAGCCGCAAATAGTTACGTAGCCAGAAACATGAATTAGGATGATGAAAGTTCATAAGTTAACGACGACTCTACGGTGGAAGATTTTTCACTAACTCTCAATTAATAAGAGATTAATGGGAAGGTTATTTTATTCGCTTTAAAAGGAAATAAACTTTCATATTAGTTGTGAAAAAATATCACATATATTCGTATAAATATTAGCTTACATATACAGTAAAACCCCTCTAAAGTGATACTCTTGGGACGCGGGTCCAAATATCACTTTAGAGAGGTTATCACATAAGAGGGTTTACATTTTTTTTGCTCTAAAATGATTAAAATTGCGTTTTTAGCCACTAAATACATATACATATTTCTTTGTCTATATTCAACTCACCAAAATTTCAATAATTTCTTGGATTTCTAAAAGATTTACTAACATTCATGTATGTTAACACTTTCACCCCAATAAATTACTTATAAATTAGATAATATTCTCTAAGTTTATCAACACCTTCTATAGGTATGGCTTCGAAGCAATCTCTCCATATTACAATGACCGACAAGATAAAGGATGATGTAAAAGTTATTAGACAAGCAAACCTAGCATAAACTAGTATCATGAAATATTTTTTAAATTCGTAAAGTATATAAAAAAATATGTATTTAATTGAAAATATCACTTTATGCGAAAGTTGGGACCGTGATTTATTCCTACGATTTTATGAAAAAATATTAATTATCACGATAGAGGGGTTATTAAATTTTAACACTGGTCCCAACTTGGGACCGAAATTTTTTTATCAGTTTAGAGAGGATCACTTTAGAGGGGATTTACTGTATTAACAAGCTGATTGGGAGAAACATTTTTGTAAAACCTCTATATATATATATATATATATATATATATATATATGGAATACTCATTGATTCATTGATTCAATATTGTAATAAATCTAGAGAATTGAGTGGATAATTGAGAATTGGGGCAAAGTTACTCAATTTTTTCTTTGTAACTATTAGAACGTATTCGAGTAAAAATATCAAATATTTTAGGCAATTACTTTCAAGTTCAAAAACTCAGGAGGGTCATTTGACCCCTCTAGCCCTAGTTTGGCTACACCCCATGGACGCTAATGTACATTGAGCATTGATTTGTGTAAATTTATATTTTAGATACAAATTTGTGAGTTTGTGCAAAATGTTAAATCACACAATTCCCTAACATCATGTTTTCATATCTCAACTCATACAAGAGAAAATAGAACAATCTTTTGTGCAATGAAAAATCAGACGACAATAAAGAGAGAAAAATATGTTGTGTGCATTGCTGAAAGAATTGAAAGTCACACAATGAAAAATTTACAACTATCATTTACTGTCATCATGAAAATATTGCAGTAGTGACGCAAGAGATTAGGTTTGACTAACTTTGCTTGGGAAACAATTGGAGCATCAAGCCTCCCAGAATTTCATACCACATCAAATTTGTTGGAATTGATTGACAATTACAATTGTAGATATATATATATTTTTTTAAATGAATTACAATTTATGTTACAATTATGAGGATCCTTTCAACAATTCTTAAATTTGACTTTCTACCTTCGCCTTTATCCAAGGATAAGGTAATCCTTCAATTACCTCAGCACCAAAGGAATAGACAAGAGCCTTCCTTGCTGCCTCTAAACTGATCCCGCGTGCAATGAAGTAGAAGAGCTGGGTTTCTTCTAGGTCACTAATTGCAGCTCCATGGGAACACTTGACATCATCAGCAATGATCTGAAGGTTTGGTTTAACATTTACAGTTGCACGGGGTGCAAGAAGAAGACTTCTTGTTTGTTGCCCACCATCTGTCTGTTGTGCAAATCTGAAAGAAAAAAAAAATTAAAAAAAATAAATAAAATAGAAGTAAAGATGAATGCGTGGCAAACACAATGCCTAACTAGTGAGCAGCAAATGTGAACAATCTGTACAGTGATACAAGAGGTTGCCTCAGAAAGTAAGAATAGCCATTATCTAGGTGGCAAAACTTATCTTAAAGGAAACCCATCAAACAAGAAGATGAAAACAACAAGACCTTTTTAGTTGCGCCATTGGTGAAGAAATGCATAAATATATAGAATTAAAAAATAAATAAACAATAAGTGATGTAACACAATGCTAATAAGCCAACAATAAATCTTGAAATCAGATGACAGAGAACTACCTGTTGATCTTTACGTTCCCATCAAAGACGGCTTTCCCTTCGGAATGTGACACAATGCACTTATGAAGTTGTCTGGAATAACCTCGTGGATAGTCAAGGACAATGCTATTATGTAGGTCTTGTGTCTGATCCCTGGCAGACAAGTGCAGGGTTGATAACTCGGTCATTGTGTCAGGTCCGAGTTGCTGAATATGAAGATTGTGCCTGCTCAACTTTCCACCGGTGCTTATCTCGACTAGCTCATATGTACTGGCTGATTCCTGATGGTAAGATATAAAAGAGCAATGCCTGTAAATTAAAACTCCTCCATATGGGGACCAAGATAAGAAATCATTGTCTCAAAAAATAAATGGTATTTATACACCTTACTAAGAATGACTAATGTGCAGAGAGCATATAGGGCTTAACAGAACATCAAAGTTTATCACTATATATGAATTCTACAAAGACCCTTTGATCCAACTTTGATGAAAAAATTTAATCTCATTATAAACACTAAAATTCCATGTTATACTTGCTCAAATATCTGCTACAACTGTCGGTCATAAACTTCTGCATGAATGGATAAACTGAAACTTCCTTAGGTACTTTTAATAACTTCCATTTATGCTTTTAGCACATAAACAGAATATCCAGGAAGATAATCCAGCAGAAACAAAACAAGCAGGCTTTTTTATACCAGCCCCTTTTCTGATTAGAAACGAAGGTTTACTGAAAGAGGAAACTAGAAACAGAAGCTAAGTCATCAACAAAAAGATTCCAGCTACAAGAAAGAAAACTCGAACAAATTAGGTAACATCATGACAAAAATAAGGCTTTTATTTTTTGTCCGACTAGCCTATAAGAATAAAACATTGGCCAAAACCATGACAATTCAAGCCACTGCAGCCATCCGGCCTAGAATATGAAGGAGTATAGTTTTTAAATTCAACCGAATCTGATGCTCAAAGCTACGAGAAAGAAAACATAAGCAAAGAAGCCTACATCACTGCATAGAAAAGGACATGAAAACTCAAACCACTGTGGTCTCTAATGTAGATTAATTAAGGAGCAGTATAGTTTTTAGATTCAAATGAAACTGAAGCCTACGAGGTTGACAAGAACCTAACTTTCTCCCTGAGGTTTAGTCTTCTCCCCCAACCCTAAATTACACTAATTGCACCTCAGAAGAGCTTTAGACTTCTTCCTTTAACGATTTCAATTGACAGAGCAAAGCATGCTTCCTAACATTTCAATTGCTTTCCACCAATCTGACTCCATCTCCTTATTTTTCAGATCTCATCTAAATCAAAATCCCCGCTCACAGGAGAAGAAAGGATCAGTGGTAAACTTATTGATTCTAGCATTTTTAAATCGTGATAATCTAAATGGTTTTGGATAACCAACCAATAACATGCAAATCTACATAAATCAATCATTTCTTTCTCCTCAGTTGCTCCATTTCTAAAGCCAAAAGCAAAAAGAACCAAATCTCCATTACTAGTGTCTCTCTGCATTATACACAAAACCCAACAAACCAATGCCTCACGCAAGGGCAGCATTTACCTGGTGAACCGGGCACAAGAAATTACCTGGCGAACTGAAATCCACTTGATGTGGGCAGCATTTACAGACTGATTCTGAACATAAGAATGCCTAACTTTCCCTCCTTCCCCAACACCAACTTCCAAAACAGAGTTAACCCAATATGACTTATCCCCATCCCCACCCAAAAACTCCTCAATCACACCAATCTCCCCTCCCTCTCCCACCAACAAAAGAACCCTCGGATTTGATAAGGGCAGCTTATGTGACCCAATGTCACCTCTTTCATTGGCAAAGTACCGCAAGCATATAGGATTCTCTACCCGGCACCATCCCGGAACATAAACCACAGTCAAATCTGGCGCCCCAATTCCATTAATGGACCAAAACAAGTCCCCTTTAGAAGTACTGGACAGAAACTCAGACACCCTTTTCATGATAGTCTCGTCAGAAAGGTCCAGCAAGCTACCAACAAAAACCTAATTCGGCAATTCACCCATATTTGTCGAATTTACAGGGAAACCATCGACAATATCCAAACTGGGAAACTGGGTATCTTGCGGCGCGGTTGGAAAGCTGGGTGGTTGAGAGATTGGCGTGATTTGGGAGCTTTTGATGAAGGAGGTGTCCGTGAACCGAAAGGCCTCATCTTTGCGTGTAGGCCATGGGGTTGAGAGGACAGTCTGAACAGAAGACTCTCTGAGTTTTTGGAGAGGTGAAGAAGAAGAGGAGGAGGAGGGGAGCGAGTCATCGAGGGACTCGGCGAGTTGGTGAACGAAGGGGTCGTAGGTGAGCTGTGAAGTTGAAGGAGGAGATTGGAGGTAGACTCTGGTTTTGGGTTTTGGAGATTTGGGGTTGGAAAATTAGGGAAGGGGATGTCTTTGAACCTGAGGTGTAAATACTATGCCAGCCATTGCAGGTGGGGCTGCAAAATTGTGGGAAAAAATCCAAGACTTCCTTTTGCTCTGTAGTGGAAGGTTCTTTCACACCTCTCGTCTGCTTTTGGCAATCGATCTCGCAGCCTGTGGTAATATTTACCATATATTAGGTTTACCGTAACACAGGTTAATGTCACGAGCTAAAGTTTTGCACAGCGGAAATTGCTCGTGCGGCACTTAGCAAAGTCCGTCTTGCTAAGTCAGCCTTCCCCTAGTCGAACAACCTCAAGGTCAGAACAAAAGTGGGAGAGAAACCCAAGTCGATGAAGGAAATCAACTTGCATTGAGCTTTAGAGAAAGTTTACAAAATGTGAAAAATTCCTAAAAGCTATGTTTCCCTCCTGCCTGGCCAATGTCGCCCCGGCAACCTATATATAGAGGCAGCCAACCTCTCCGAGAATGCCCTAGAATTTTCTACCTGCACTCCGTCTCTAGACTCTTCTATACACACCTAGAGGCACCTAAGTATGTACAAACGTATCCTAGAAAGATCTAGATACGCCGAGGTTCTCTCCGGAACCTTCCCGATTTTGGCACCTTGCGACACTCGTCCTGCGCTGCCGCCCCGATGCCTGCCGACGGCTGCACTGGTCTGCACAGTGCTGCTGACCCCTGCGAGCTGCCCTGCTCGGCCCTGTGCTGCGCTGCGGGCCTTGCACTGCCCGGCGCTGCCATGCATGGTCCTCTGCCATGTTTCGCGTCCTCGCATGGTCCTCCGCCATGCTGCGCTGCCTCGCACAACCCTGCGCCACGCTGCGCTGCCCCTGGTTGCCGTGCATGGTGCTGCTCGGCTCCGCCTGATGTCGCACTGCCTCGCACGGTGTTGCACAGTCCCCGACTGTGCTGCGCTGCGCTGCACTCCCCCTTGGTGCACTGCGCTGCGCTCCGGAGTTCTCTTGACATGTCCGGAAGCTTCTAGAGTCTCGCGGAGATCTCTCAGCCTTTCCGGACTGCCCAATGACACCTTGTCCTCCTCCGGATCCTTCCTTGAGGCATGCATGCTCCACATGCTGCCCAAGGAGCCTCGCGGGTCGTGACAGACTCCCGCGGGTATGCACGCGACGCCCTCGTCATGTGCTCGCAACGTTGCCAGCCTTTGTCCTCGAGCTGCCCCCGCATGCTGTCTTCGGACACTCACTCCGGCTTGGCATGTCGCTGCCTAAGGCCCTTGGCCTGGCGGGGCACGACCCCAGCATGGCCCCTTGCCTTGCGGGTCGTGACATTCTCCCCCGCCTATACCCTCGACGCCCTCGTCGAGGTGTTGCGCTGATGCCCGAGCTCTCCGAGCTCGCAGGTTCCCCATCCTTTCTCGGCATCACGCTGCCCGCTCCACTCGAGTAGGTGCTCCCACGATGGCACCTCCGTGCCTTCCGGCCGTCGTGTCGGCATGCACCATTTCTCCGAGCGGTAGATTTCTCACGATGGCACCCCTATGCCTCCGGCCGTCTCCTCCGCGAGCTTCCCTTGCTCCTTGCGGAAGCCTTGTGCAAAGCCGCTCGAGCTAATCCTTGCTCGTGTGACGCCCCCGCATCACAAAATGCGGCACGACCCTGTCCGTCGGGTCGCGTGACAAGCAAACCCAGTCCGTCGGGTTGAGACATTGTCGCACGCTGCCGCATGGTCGTCCCATACGAACCATCGCGCCGGACCTTGTCCTCCTTCGACTCTTGCGAAGGCACCCTGCCTACTCGTCTCCTTCTCCACGGAGACCCCCTACACTCGGGGACACCCCCACGGTGTGAGCGCTTGGCGACTTGCGGACATCCGGACCCTTGCAGCCTTACTGCCGACAACCTTTCCATGTCTCGTTGTGTGTCCCTCCACGTTGGCACCACACAACTCTTGTCACCATCCATGATGCACAAGCTATTGGCGAACGTCATCGGTATCGCCTTGGCCCGTTCGTGGAAATCCAATCCAAGGACGACGTTGTAGTCATCCAATGGCACAATCGAGAAGTCCAACTCCCCGGACCATGCTCCTACGCTGGTCTTGACTCCTCGTGCCATCCCTTCAGTCAGTCTCGTTGGTGAGTTGACCCCTTTGATGGAGTAGCCTCCTCCATCGCGCCCTCGCAGTCCCAACCTTCGAGCCTCCTCACTTACGATGAAGTTATGCGTCGACCCCGTGTCGAGCATTACCCTCGTCGGCTTGCCATCAATCGCAATGTCCACGAATTGTAGACCCTTGGCTCGATCCTTCAGTGTAGACTGGATGGCGCTGAGCAGCTGCATCGACCCCATGCGTGCATCACCATTGCCGCCCTCAGCTTCTCCTTCGTCTTGACGACTTCCCCTCATCGCACTTAGCGACTTCTTCTTCAGGCAGTCCCTCATCCGATGAGGACCGTCGCAAAGGAAACATCGGGCATCTCTCGTTTCTCTTTGCTTGCCCTTATCCTTACTCCTCGCCGAGTAACCCTCATATCGGGGCTTGTCGCTGCGGTAACTCCGATCTTCCCCGCCTTTAACATGGCTGCACTCTCTTTCCTCCGACTTCTTGGTGGACTCCCTCGGACTAGTGTCGTCGACTAGGCTTTCGGCTGTGGCTATCACGGTCGCGAAGTCTTGTATCCCACGACGGCGTAGTTCAACCTTGGCCCATGGTTGGAGACCATCCATAAAGTTGAAGAGCGCCTCCTTGTCGGTCAAATCGGGGATCTCAAGCACTAGACTAGTGAACTCCGTGATGTAATCATGGATAGCCCTAGTGTGTGTGAGTCTCCGCAAACGAGCTCGAGCCTCGTGCTCGGCGTTTTCAGGGTAGAATTGCCTTCTCAATTCTCTCGTGAAGTCGTCGAAGGTAGAGATGGTGCACGTACCTCTATCGACATCGCCTCGCCTTCGCCTCCACCAAAGCATCGCGGTGTCGGTGAGGTAAAGAGCTGCTGTCCTCACCTTGGCATCGTCCTCCGTGATGCCTACGGCTCCAAAGTATTGTTCTAGCCCCCATAGGAAGTTGTCGACTTCGCGAGCGTTCCGTGAACCCCCGAAGCTGCTAGGCTTTGGCACTTCGATGCGCCTAGCCTCCATTGTCCCGCTGCTACCTACTCCTGCCGCCAACGCACGCTTGCATAGGATCAACTCCGCTTGCATCTCCTCCATGCGAGCTAGTGTGCTGTTGAGCTCCCTCTCGTGGGCTTGACGCATTTTGGCGAGTTCACCCTTGAACTCCTCGCGTATCTCCATCTCCATGCTCACCAGCATGTCCTTGATTGCAGAGTGGATAGCAGCACCCTCCTCCTCGAGACCATCCACCCGTTGGACTAGATCTTCGACTCGGATGCCTACCTCCTCTACTTGGGCACCATTGCCAACCACGCTTGCTTCCACCATCGCAAGTCGTGAATCAAGGGCATCAATCCGCTCCATCGACGTCTCCCCTCGAGAAGTCTGCGGACTGGAGATGTCATCGCGGCCACTCACTTGCGCCTCTCCTTCCACAGGATTGATCCGAGAAGTGCCACCCTTGGCAACCTCGGAAGACTTGGCAGTACCACCCTTCACCATCGTATCGGATACAAGTCCGTCTGTATCGGATACTGGCTTCGGTATCGGACTATCGGCTTATCAGAAACGTATCCTATCCTCTTGATACAAACCCGCTCTGATACCAACTGTCACGAGCTAAAGTTTTGCACAGCGGAAATTGCTCGTGCGGCACTTAGCAAAGTCCGTCTTGCTAAGTCAGCCTTCCCCTAGTCGAACAACCTCAAGGCCAGAACAAAAGTGGGAGAGAAACCCTAGTCGATGAAGGAAATCAACCGATTGAGCTTTAGAGAAAGTTTACAAAATGTGAAAAATTTCTAAAAACTATGTTTCCCTCCTGCCTGGCCAATGTCGCCCCGGCAGCCTATATATAGAGGCAGCCAACCTCTCCGAGAATGCCCTAGAATTTTCTAGCTGCACTCCGTCTCTAGACTCTTCTATACACACCTAGAGACACCTAAGTATGTACAAACGTATCCTAGAAAGATCTAGATATGCCGAGGTTCTCTCCGGAACCTTCCCGATTTTGGCACCTTGCGACACTCGTCCTGCGCTGCCGCCCCGATGCCTGCCGACGGCTGCACTGGTCTGCACAGTGCTGCTGACCCCTGCGCGCTGCCCTGCTCGGCCCTGTGCTGCGCTGCGGGCCTTGCACTGCCCGGCGCTGCCATGCATGGTCCTCTGCCATGCTGCGCGTCCTCGCATGGTCCTCCGCCATGCTGCGCTGCCTCGCACAACCCTGCGCCACGCTGCGCTGCCCTGCGCAGCCATGCGCCATGTTGCGCTGCCCCTGGTTGCCGTACATGGTGCTGCTCGGCTCCGCCTGATGCCGCACCGCCTCGCACGGTGTTGCACAGTCCCCGACTGTGCTGCGCTGCGCTGCACTCCCCCTTGGTGCACTGCGCTGCGCTCTGGAGTTCTCTTGACATGTCCGGAAGCTTCTAGAGTCTCGCGGAGATCTCTCAGCCTTTTCGGACTGCCCAAGGACACCTTGTCCTCCTCCGGATCCTTCCTTGAGGCATGCATGCTCCGCATGCTGCCCAAGGAGCCTCGCGGGTCGTGACAGACTCCCGCGGGTATGCACGCGACGCCCTCGTCGTGTGCTCGCAACGTTGCCAGCCTTTGTCCTCGAGCTGCCCCCGCATGCTGTCTTCGGACACTCACTCCGGCTTGGCATGTCGCTGCCTAAGGCCCTTGGCCTGGCGGGGCACGACCCCAGCATGGCCCCTTGCCTTGCGGGTCGTGACATTAAACCCCAGAGAAATAAATAAAATTAGAAAACCAGCATCTAATCACCAAAAGATAAACAGAGAAACATAAAAATTAAGCGAGAAAGATTGTCCCTATTGTAGAGCAATGAAAACAGGGCAAGGAAAAGAAGTATAGAGCACCAGGCAAATGAACAATCCAAGTTTAGATTTAAAGGCTGCTGGAAAAAACCTTTCCCTCTTATTCCTCTATGTCAGTATCTTTCGCCACCATTGTCAGATCAAACTAATGGAATCAAATAGAATAAAACTAACTAGAATATTAGTATTAATATCATGATTCCATTGCCTTAACAGCTTTCAGAACGCCTTAAGGATATTACGAATGGCTGGTAATGTCATTTGAACTTAAGCAAGCACCATCTATCTTTGAAAGAAAGACGGATAACATTTTTAAGCCATACTCAGATTTCTGCATAGTTTACATTGATGACATTCTTGTCTTCTCTAAAACTATGAATGAGCATCTGAGACATCTTGAGCAAATTCGCAAGCTCATGGTCCAGAAGGGGATCATCCTTGGACAAAATAATATTCACCTCATAAAAGGAGAAATAGATTTTCTTTACATACATGTCAAAGTGAAGAAAATTAGCCTATTCGCTGACAATATCCCAGATGCAAAATCTCTTCAAAATTTTTTGGGAGTTGTTAAATTTGCGAGAGATTTTATTTCCCAAGTAGTGGACTCACTAATCTTCTCTCTCCAAAGACAAGCTCAAAAAGAAAATAATCATTTATAACAGATGATAGTAACATTGTTAAGAAAATCAAAGAACTTAAAAAACACCTACCTCCTTTGCAGTTACCTGAAGAAGGTGACTTGATCATTTTACAGACTGATGCAAACGATTATTATTGGGCAGGAGTAGTTTTGGCGGTCATGCTAGATACAAATCAAGAAAAAATTTGTAAATTATTGTCAGGAAAATTCAATCATGCAGAATTGAATTACTCCACAAGAGATAAAAAAGTACTAACCCTGATAAAATCCATTAAGGGTGCAGAAGCTTTTTTGAGAAATAAGTTTCTGGTTAGAACTTATAATAAAAGAGTAAAAAACTTTAA
Organism: Potentilla sterilis; assembly: GCA_963682095.1. NCBI lineage: Eukaryota > Viridiplantae > Streptophyta > Magnoliopsida > Rosales > Rosaceae > Potentilla > Potentilla sterilis. The sequence continues at coordinate 29,208,161 of OY821759.1, read as the reverse complement.
ACATTATAAATTTGACAGATGCAGCTGATAGATGAAGAGTTCTTAGATGTCATATGATGTTGACATGCTTGCAGGAAATAAGAATTATCTGCCTGACGCCCTTACAAGAGAAATGACGATGTTTGAAAGAAGTGAAGCTCGCAATCTAAGAAGCAGGAGACCAGAGCCTTAACCTGAAGAAAAAATAAGACCAGAACCTAAAGAAAGTAGTATGTGGGAAAGATACAAGAACGGAGACAAAATTGTAGGACCTCTACATGATGGACCAGGTTACCAATTCATAGTGTCATATTCCCCTGCAGAATCAAGAAAAGCTTGAGAAAAGGTTCAGCCGGATCCAACAGACTGGGGAAACTATCCATACGAAAAATTCAAATCTTCCTCAGAAGATGGAACTCAGTCAGAAGAAGAGATCGAGAAAACTCTTAGATGAGTTTTTACAACATCCTAGAACTGCAGTCACACATGACTGATTTCAAAGCAAGTCAGTAAGACCTCCTCAAATAGCAGATAAAAAAACAAAGTCAATGCATGATAGGCTAGCAACCTTCAGGAGCAAACAACCGGTTGTAACCGGAATGAAGAAGATTTTCAATCATCCAATGAGAATCTATGAAAAACTAATGTTTCGGACAAGCATAATTCTACAATTCAATCAAAAGGTCATCATGGATAACATCCTGATTGCTTCTCGGGAAAAGAATGAAGCACTTGTTCTCCAAGCTCTTGAAGTTTTAACTGAAGAACTCTACAGTTACAATCAGAAAAAAAAAAAAAAACCAGCAGGCTACTAAGAAAACCCCTAAGAAAAACCTTCAGATTTTATATCTTGAGAATCCTGAAAGCGTATAGGTCCCTATAATTGCCTTATCAGAAGAAGAATGGTTTCCTTTTCATAATCTCTTAGGACATTGTGAGAATAGGAAAGCGCTCCAGCCAACCTTATCAGTCATAAAAGGTTCCTACTATGGAAGATATCTGGTTAATGTTCAAACAGAATATCCCTAGAAGCACAAGTTTTGGTTAACATAAAATGGTTTTATTCATAATCTTTGGACAAAAACTAACGAAGACCTGAATGGTCTCCCAGAGAAAATTCATGAAGTAGTCAAAAATATTAGACCGAAATGTTGTATTCTTAAATTGAAGTTCATCTCAACCCCTCCGGAATGGACGACCGAAGAAAGACAAATGAGTTATATCTCTCTTTATCACTATGTCAAAATAGTTCAAGGTCGTACATATAGAAATACTTCAACATCAAGAAATAGCAAACCAAACCAGATCATCCCATGAACTAAAGCAATGGTGATAATCCACATAAAGAAATTGATTCAGAAAGATTTCTCCACCACCCTTCTTGCTAGTGGATAGAAAATAATGGTGGCTTCTTATAACCATCCTCATCCCACAAACTCTGAGTTTTACAGGGCTTTAGAAAGACGACAGATAAATGGGACATTGGCCACCACCACCACCACCACCACGTGGATAGAAAAATTAGAAACTCAGCAAAAGCACATAACTCCATATGACTCAGATATGGAATATGAGGAAGAAGGAGATTACACGGACTCGGGTGCCCTTTTTACTGATGAGGAATTGCACAACCTCATCAACAAAATGGAGTATTGAGTGGCTGCCGACACTTAGCGACAAACAACTTTATGTAAGATAAGAAATAAGTGGTTGCAGACGCATAGCGACAAGCAGACAGTAGCTTTTCAAAAGGGAAATGTTGAAATCTTATCAGCAATAAGATTCCACGTGTCTTCCATTTTCTGAAATGAATTCAATGTTAGTTTGGAGTCCGGCCCCTATAAAAGGAGAGGAAGCTCTTAAAAGGATTCATTCGAGAAGGAAGCGAGTAGAGCACAGAGAGTATCCGAAAGTCTTTAAAGAGTTGTTCTTGAGAGTTAATTGTGAGTGTTTTAGAATAGTAAAATAAAAGTGAGTAAGTGAGAGTGTGTATTGTATGTTGCTGGTCACCTGGCATGGTGTGCTTTTAGTACAACTAAGTTTGTATTTAATTTCAGTTTTGATTAGCTAAACAGGTTTTAGCTGTTTACCCAAGAGAGAGGCTCTGAGATATGTATATGTATGTATGTTTGAATAAATAAATTTCAGTCAGGTTTCCCCCATAACCGTCAAATATTTCAAGTCTGAGACTATGTTTTGATAGTTTTAAAATTATGTTTTAAGAATATTTGGTTAGTTGCCTTACTATGACTTAAGAAACTCTCCATATTTAGAAAGCAGTGGTACCGCCGAAATAGTAACCGTTTAGACAGAAGGTCATTAGGTGAAATTGGTATGTTGAATGCTAGTTTTTAGGATTGGTGAGTAATGAAGGCTTAGTAAAGGTTGATTAAAAAAAATAATAAAAAAAAATATCATTATAGCTACTGTTTTGTGTCCTTGGTTGTAATAAGCAAAATATAGGTGAGTTTTCTATATATTCAAATGTGGTCGGGTATTGTTTAGTAAATGACCACTTTTTTTTTTTTTTTTTTTTTTTGAGAATGATCCTATGTTTAGCTTTAAATGAAAAGAAAGCAGGAAGATCAGATTCAAGGCAACTGGATAACACAGCGTGCAATTCAAAACTTGACTAATCCATATAAAACAGGTCTGCAACTCACTAATCCAAATAATCCAAATCACTTTCCTTTGGGCGGGTACATAATTAAGCAAGACTCACAAGCTATGAATAAAACTTGCGCAATAATATTCCTAATTTCAAGCGTGTGCCGTACATGCACATCACCTTACATCCATATATAGTGAGGCGATAGTGAGGTGACTTGTATTATATGTGGAATTTTGGGTTAAGAACACAAGACTAAAATCATTAGAGCGATGACCTAAGCAGAAAATTATTAGGTTGTTACATATGATATCAGAGCTACTCCAGCCGGAATTGTGTCGACAAGAATGTCGGGCCGCTAAGAGGGATGGATTGTGAGATCCCACATTGCTCGAGTGAGAGAAGGTGGCATGCCTTATTGTTGTAAACACACTCTTAATACTGAGCCCACATTTCACTTGTCAGAGGAGATGATGTGTGCCTTACATGTGCAAAACAACTTCCTTATAGTGAGACGTGTTTTAAGTCGAGGCCAAAAGCGTATAATATCTTGTTATCGCGGCTGTTACATGACGACATATTATTAAAGGTAACAATTTATTATATTTTAATTTAGTACAAGGATTCTCTAGGAATTAAAAATTCAACAAGATAGTTGAACATCTACACCCGTTGGGTCAATAAGTTGGGTTCACTGGGGCAAAACACATTACTACTGGGCATTTGCTTCCACGAACCCATTTAGTCAGGGTTACTAGCTCAGTTATTGTGAATTTAATATTATATTAATTGTGAGGTCCCACATTTCACTGGTCAGAGGAGATGATATGTGTCTTACATGTGCAAAACAACTTCCTTATAGTGAGACGTGTTTTAAGTCGAGGCCAAAAGCGTATAATATCTTGTTATCGCGGCTGTTACATGACGACATATTATTAAAGGTAACAATTTATTATATTTTAATTTAGTACAAGGATTCTCTAGGAATTAAAAATTCAACAAGATAGTTGAACATCTACACCCGTCGGGTCAATAAGTTGGGTTCACTGGGGCAAAACACATTACTACTGGGCATTTGCTTTCACGAACCCATTTAGTCAGGGTTACTAGCTCAGTTATTGTGAATTTAATATTATATTAATTGTTTTTCGTGTAAATGAGAATTATATGATGCAAATAAATTATAATGATGTCAAACTTACACTTATTTCATGTCAAACCGAGGTACTAATTCTTTCATTTTATGAAATTTATATTATTATATAATCGACACCCTAAGACATTGAAATAAGAACAATACAATAGTCCAAATTATATAAAACTCCCTAATTTTTCTCATCCTCATCTTTTATAGAAATTAATACTGGGGTAAGCGAATTTACCCATAGAGAGAGGTGAGGAAAATCCCGGCCACCGGTGAAAGGTGGTTACGATGGTGGATACTATACACAGTATCAACATCGAAAAAGTGGTTGTGGCGGCGTTGTGGGATTAATCAGTTGGTTGCATTACTAACTTCTCTTTTGGCTACTAATCTTACCCTTTTTTTTTTGTCTAGCTAATAGAATTCATCAACAATTCTATGGCCATGTATTGGAAGTTTTTTTTTACAGTAAAGACGACATAATTCATTAAATTCCAAACTAGACATTACACAGTAAGACTTCTAGTTCTTATGGGATATGACCCCCCTATCCCCCCCCCCCCCCCCCCCCCCCCCACCCAAAGAAACTTGAAAATTTGATAATAAAGCTTAGCTAACTTATGATCGAGTCAAGGTATTGGCTTATCGAAAGATATGATAAAAACAAGACTCCTAAAATAAGGACAACAAATAAAAAATATCATCAACAATTTGACCCAACATCGAATTATCCCTGCTACCACTGGTAACAGCTTGAACCAACTAAAAGACAATTAGTCTCAAAAATCACAGGAGCCAAGAAGTACTCATCGACCAGACCACAAGCCAAACGAGTTGCCTCTACCTCAACCACAATAGGATATGACACACCCCTAATAATCTTGGACATTCCAGCCATTACCTAGTCATCAGAGTCCCTAACCACAATTCCGTAACTGAACGCTAACACGGCAGATAAGCGTCAATACATAACTGAATAGGAATAACCCACATACCTATTACGTACTTAAGGACAATGTCCTAAGAGGTCGATGTACTAGAGACATAGTCTAAAAGATACAACTCGATACCTGGAATGTATTTTACATACTTAATAATGACATTAGCACCAAGGAACATACGATGGTTATCCACTGCAGTTAGACCATCAGTCAGTGGTACTAAGCATTACCAAGAATATAAAATAACAGAATAGAATAGTACTCTACAGAGTACATAACAAGACATCAAGGAATCTGGCTCACACACTTAATGCACACACTAGCATCGAAGAGTGTGATGGAAATCCGCCGCGGTCGGACCATCACTCATAGAATACTAGGCGTCATCAAGTAGAAAGGATAACATGACACAAGAAAATGAAAAGACCTAATGCTCTTATACCAAACTGACAGGACCCGAACCGGATTTCACCCTGAAACCCGGATAAGGCCCTGCGGGGACCACATTTCCCTCCCAGTCTCAAATTATCATCAAATGCACCATCAACATTAACTTTAAGACAACCTGGAGGAGCAGGCATCCATGTAGTGGCCACACGACAATGTTTCGACTGTATAGGCTTCTGTACTGCCATAAAAGAATGTAAAAAAGCATTTGTCTAACAGAATCCCGGAATAGCTGAACTCGATTTCTCCTTCCACAATCATTGATTCCTTTCTTTCCAAACACTCCATTATAATCAACAAAAGAAAAGCAAAATCCTGTGAAAAGAGAAAAGAATGAGTCATCGAAATCCATTCCAATAGGGAACTAGTTGGAAGAGTGAGAGTAGAATGTAGAGCCGAAACCATATGAATGATATCCCTCAATAAATAACAATCCCTAGAGATATGAGATGGAGTCTCCTCTTCCGAACCACAAAAGAAACAATCATTGAGATTTGAAACTTTTTTACTCCGGAGTTGAGAAGCCGTAGGAACTAGGAAGAATAGAAGAACATGCCTTCCTTATATAAACTTTCACTTTACCTGGAACTGTAGCATTCCATACATTCCACCAACTACAAGAACTAGTAATAGAAGATCATGTACCTAAACCAGATGTCGAAACTATATTAGGGTGGAGAGCGGAAAAAGCCACTTTGTATGCACCTTTTGTATAGAAAAAACATTTCCTATTAAATTGCCAAAGTAATCTATCTTGGAATGCCCTATTACTCAACAGAATAACGCATATTAAAGCAGCTTCATCATCTGAATTTGGCATAAACAAGTTATGTATTCCAACCACTATATGTCAATAGATCACACACACAGATCAGAGAGGATGGACCGTACCTTATCGATTTGAAACGCACTGGTCTTGGAATCAACGGATCCTCCCAAATCTGTACATTTGTACCTGTACCCACCTGCCGTCGGACGCCTCCTTTCTGGACATTTGTAGAGGCATAAACACCCCTCCAACCAGCTGAGACATGAGAGCCAGAATATGCCTTCAGAAAAGATGAATCAGGAAAATACCGAGCTTTAAACAATCTGTTTACTAGAGAATTAGGATGTTTAAGGAACCTCTAACCTCTGTTTAGCAGTAACGCTAAATTATAAGCATACAAGTCTCTAAAACCCATGCCACCATCATCTTTAGAGCGGCACGATTTCTCCAACGACATCCAATGAATTTTCTTCTCATTCGACTTATAGGCCCACCAAAACTTAACACACATATGGTGCAATTTATTACATAATTCTATTGGAAGAATGTAATAACTCATTGCATAGGCAGGAAGAGCTTTTGTCACCACCCGGATTAACAAATTCTTGCCCGCACTACTAAGAAGCTAACCATGCGCGCCATCCTGCAAGTTTCTTACTCAATCTCTCACGAATATATGCGAAAGCCTCTGTCCTTTGTCTACCTAAATAGGTTGGAAGTCCCAAGTACTTATCATGTTTAGCTTCGACAAGAGACTGCTGCAAATCAGTAGGCACTCTCTTACTAAAAACAATGCTGCTCTTAGAAAAATTAACATGTTAGCGAGAAGCTAATTCATAGTCCTGCAATACCGATTTGCTGTGAACACACTCAAATAAGGAAACCTTACGAAATAACATACTATCATCAGCAAAAAGAAAATGATGCACGACAGGAGTACCCTCACAAATCTGAATATTATCAGGGCAGTTATACATATCAAATATTTCTCCCAAAAACTATATCTTTTGTGTCTAACGTAATTCTTAAGCAGACTTAAATTCAATATTATCGAAAAACAGATCGTAATAATTTATCTGAAGAAACCTTATCGTGCGCAGCCGCTCCTCTCTTCACCGCTACAGTGGCTTGAGGTCGGATCTCGTCGACCAAATCTCTCTCTCTATTTGCTCTGCTTTTCTCTCTTCCGCCGTCGTGAAGGCTGACGGCGGAGTCGAACAAAACCCTACCAAAACTCCTAAATCAGATTCCAAATCTCGCATTTTTCATTTGAGGAGGGGCGCTCGACCAGGGTGGCACCTACAAGAGCAACTAAGACTTCGATTCCGATCGGCAGCTCTAAGGTGGAGGTGGAGGTTCTATTCACATGCTTTAATCCTGTGCAATATCGCCGATGTTGGTCGTTTTGTTTTGTTTTCAGTTTTTTTTTGGTCTGATGATTGTGGGCGGTGGTCATATGGGATCAGCGCCGATCTCTTCTTTTGGTTTATGAGAGCAGTGGGAGAGTTTTATCCAGAATCTTTTGCTTATCAAAGGCTAGGGACGCGTGCTTTTGTTAATTTCCGGGGAGGCCGAAGTGTACGCAGGTTATGGCTCCCTGGCAAAATTGATGGTGATTTTTTGGTTGGTATCGGGTCCAATTTTTAGAAGCCTGGATTTCTAAAAGTCAGATCTGAAGGTGGAGGATGGTGACACCATCAGTGGTATGATGTTATTGCTGACATCTACATTGGGAATCAGTGGCGGGCTACTGCCTTTGATGGTAGTGGTGGTCGACATGATGGCGGTGGTAGACGAAGTGCTGACAGTGGTGATTCCAAATATTGGTTTTGGGCTAGGGTTTGGGACCGGAGTTAGGCCGGCTGCTTTAGTTTCCTTTTAATTTGGGCCTCCATTCTGGTGTAGATTTGGTTGAATTGGTTTTTTATGGCTCGGAATATGATCTAGTATTTTTTTGGATCAAAGACATTCTTGATAACCTCAGTTGTTACCCTTTACTCTTGCTAGTGAGTGTTTCAAGATTGTGCAAGTAAAAGTGTTATACACGGTCATTAGAAGGTGGATATACTTTTGATTATTAGGTACCTAGGTGCCAGATTGGTATTTAGTACTCATAGGGAGTAATTCTTTCTGTCGGTCATCTTGGGTGTTTTATTCCTTATACTGTTTGATGATTATTAAATTCTTGACAACTGATTCGAAAAAAATTTAATATTATCTGATGGATAAACTTAAAATGGGTTTTTGGCCGAATTTATGAGGATGTTTGGGATAAGTTCGGTCAGATTCCGACATGGAAGACCATTCATACAAGAAATACAGTTGCACCACTTTGGCTGCTCATGCCTGTTCTGAAGAATTTTATTTTTCTGTTCTCTAGTACTTCAAGCTCCCACAGCAGCTGAACTTTATAACATGTGATTTGCTTTGTTCTAATAAATGGTTGTCTTCTTGATTAAAAAAGAGAGAGTATTTTTATGCAAATTAATCAGCTAATATGAAATCGTTGATGAACGTTTCTTTGTAACAATTAAAAAAATCTAAAGAAGCTGCAGTTCGTAGTTAGAAGTGTAACAATGTTTGTCTAGCCCTTGAGCAAAATGAAAAACACCGCCAACTCTAAACCATTCTCTGATAAACCACAACAAAATCAAACTTGAAGATAATCAACCAAACCAATACTATTTCATTGGCCATTTTACAAACCAATCCCATGAAGTCAACAAAACTAAACTTTAACTTAGTGGAGATTACGATGTTCTCCAGCTTCTAGATCAAATGTCTAACAAATAGACACCATATATACCTTGAAGACTCCGAATGCATTACTAATCCTTAATCCAATTTCATCATTCCCTTACATATTCAAAGTCTTACACTCTTCCCGTTTGTTCTAATTACTTTTACAGTCTTTCTCTTTCGACACCATGGAAGATTGCAAACCTCCATTATCATTGTCATCAAAGGTATCATGATTAATCTAATACATTCAAACCAGTTAAATTACTTGTTAATTTGTTTAAATCAGAGAAGGAAAGCCTTGAGCTTTAACAAGGTGTTAATGATTCAGAAGCCGAAAACGTTCACTCCAGAAGGTCCATACAGGCTGTTATATTGTTCGAGTAAGGGTGACAAAACAGGGGTGATGCAGGAGTTGGAGAAAGGCGTGGAGCCGGATCTTGGCGACTACGATAAGAGAACAGCTCTTCATTTGGCTTCATGTGAAGGCTGCACTGAGATTGTTGTTCTACTTCTTCAGAAAGGTGCTAATGTTAACTGCACAGATCGTTGGGGTCGCACTGTAAGTCCATCCATGTCTAATCGATCATATGAGTACGTTATTAGCTAGGTTTTGTACATAATTAAGTACAAATTTTAGAGATGCTATTGTAGATGTTTTGAGGCATTGGTTGACATGAATGATCTTTCAGCCACTATCAGATGCTCGTAGCTTTGGTCATGATGGGATTTGCAAGATATTGGAGGATAGGGGTGGAATAGATCCGGTATTTAATTTCTTACTTCAGCTATTCAGTCACACATGTATGAATTGAAATAACTTTGTTGATCTTGTCGATTTATTCTTGTATGATTATTACGATTAGGTAGGGCTTGACTCACACCTTCCGTGCTATGTAATTTCTTACAAAGAGGTGAACATGGACGAGGCAACACTTATTGGAGAGGCAAGTTACTGTTATTTTGATTTTCTTGCTGGGAAAAAATAGTTCTGGAGGCTATTCTGTGAAAATCAAACCACTGCCCTGGCCTTTAGATTACATTTTTCATGCATGATAAGTAAAACCATATACAATGCAGGGAGCATATGGGGAAATTTATTTAATAAAATGGCGCGGCACAGAAGTTGCTGCTAAAACAATCCGTCCTTCTATCGCTTCAAAACCCACTGTGAAGTGAGTTTCATCTCTATCTATCTTCTTCATATGTTTACTAGTTTGTACGTACTCATCAGTAACTGCTATAATAGCATTACACCATATCAACTACATAAAGAACTACATAAAATGTTATAACTAGAGAGATCGATGTAGTTTTTATCTCGTTTTACTTTGGCTTAGATTTGTAGTCAGCTGTTTCTTATCTTTCTAAATAGATTCAACTATGAGAGCTTATAAGCGCTTGATCTGCAGGGATCTTTTTCTGAAAGAACTTGCTTTGTGGCAACGGTTGCGTCACCCTAACATAGTGCAATTCCTTGGGGTCATGAAGCACCCTGATCGCTTGATCTTCCTTACAGAGTTTCTTTGCAATGTAAGTGACACATATCCCGGAATTTTTACATGCATCGTCCTCTTGAACCATTTTTTTTTTTCTCTTTTTTTTTTTTAAAGAGAATCTAAGGATTTCATATATACCTCCTATCGTAATTCGAGTCCTCACGAACCATTGTCTTGTCTTGTATTGTATTTTTGTTTTTCTTTCTAAGTTGATGCTATCGTTTCTTCTATCATATGTATTAGGGAAGCTTACATGACATATTGAAAAGGAAGGGAAGACTTGATCTGCAGACCGTCATAGGTTATGCTTTAGATATTGCCAGGTACATACGCGATTGATATGTAACTGGATGCATGTTGTCCCATTTTTTTATTTTTTTAAATTAAAGCCCTATTTTGATTGACTAATATATAGTAATTAATGAGTTTTTATTTATTTATATTTTTATATTAGTAAGATAATATCACAACATTCTGTACAAAAGTCTAAAATTTTATAATTTACCTATTTGTGTCAACAATATGTTAAAGAGTTGTATCTTCTAAAATTTTGCAGAGGTATGAATTATCTCCATGAGCATAAACCTCGCCCTATAATCCATAGAGATTTGACACCAAGGTACGAAGTAAAAAAAAATGTATAATTGCATATATGTGTTACATCATGAATCCCCAGTCAGGAAACTATTGCTTGTTCTTGTGTAGAAATGTGTTACAAGACGAAGCTGGACGGCTCAAGGTCACAGATTTTGGCTTAAGCAAAATTGCCCAACAAAATGACGTATCGGGTTATAAAATGACTGGAAGGACAGGCTCATGTAAGATATATATGTCTTTTGAGGCTTTAATAATAATCTTGTGCTTAACTGCTCTGATATTGTTGTCATTATTACTAGATCGATATATGGCACCAGAAGTTTATCGTCGAGAATCGTATGGGAAGAGTATAGATATCTTCTCATTTTCTCTATTAGTACATGAGGTGCATTTTCTGTGATCTAGACTCATTCAAATCATTTACAATATAAACATTTTCAAACTCATAATTAATCATGGGTTTTACTTATAGATGTTTCTGGGAGGACCATCAAATCTGGCAGAGGATCCTGAACAGATTGCAGACAAGCGAGCGTATGAACATTCAAGACCACCTCTCTACTCTCATTTGTACCCGGAACCAATTAGATTGTGAGTATTTTTGTACTCGTATATAAATTGTTTGATATGCACAAGTATATAACTTACAACCATATATGTACTACAATAATAAAACGTCATATATATATAGTTCCTATCTAAAGCGAAGGTTCACTTTGAAATTAACGTGTGAAATTCTTTTTTTAACACACTTTTTGGTTATATTTTCACATCTCCACCGTTTAGATATTAGAACATAATGCAAAATTTCATCCAACTTGATAATTATCGTTTGACCTTTCATTATGGTGATTTACACGAACAGTTCAGGTTGAACTTATTCGGTGTGTTTATTAATTTAATATAGTTTCGATACATTAACGGTAACCAAATTAGATGAAATTTTGTATGAATGATCTATACATTAGGTACAAACATCTAAACGGTGGAGGTGTGAAAATATAACAGAAAAATGTGTCAAAAAAGAAACTTCGCACGAATTTCAGAACGAAGTTTCGCTATAGATAGGAACACACACACACACACACACACATATATATATATATATATATATATATATATATATATATATATATTTGTTGTTATCATTGCAATCCAAATCTATACATTAGGTACAAACATCTAAACGGTGGAGGTGTGAAAATATGACCGAAAAATGTGTCAAAAAAGAAACTTCGCACGAATTTCAGAACGAAGTTTCGCTATAGATAGGAACACACACACACATATATATATATATATATTTGTTGTTATCATTGCAATCCAAATGGTCGGGTTATATGTGATAGTTTCTACTTTTGAAAAACCAAATTTCTTTTGAATTTGCTTAAGTTGCAAGATTGTAATTATATTTTGTTTCTGCACAATATATATAGGCTTTTAAAAGAATGCTGGCACCCGAATCCAGATTGTCGCCCTACATTTAAAGAGATCATTATACAGTTGGAGCTTATTCAAGAGAATACTCAAGTCAAAAAAAAATTGGGGTCAAGCTGTAGTAGTAGGTGCGTCATCTCTTAGATGAGATCATGAAAATTATACTACTTTTTGTTCAGGTATTGTAAATAGACATGTCTTAAAACTGTACAACTTTTTGTGGTTTATGTAATAGAGAGTATTCAAACCACTACAAGTACAAATATTTGTTGTTTATATAATATGGTAATAGATTTATAGTAACTAACTTACTGTTTGGAAATGCTCTTTCTTCCGTGGACGAGAAAATATCGTGTGTTCGACTCATCCGTGCCATTGATATCCATTGCATGAATCGAACTATGTTGGATGTGCTTCAAGGCTATAAAAAGGTTGAACTGTTTTGATAATAGTTTTTTGAATTAATTTTAATTTACCTACTTAAACTTTGACCCGGTCATCATTTCAGTCCGTATTCATTTGATTTCATCAGTTACACCCATGTTCTTCCTAAATTAATCAACCGATATCAATTGAACGTTACCATATGATTTATTTTTGTTTGTTTTCTGTTATTCAACTTGATTATAGCCTTGTTTATAATCGTAATATGGTAACGGTGTATTAATGTAGGCAAAGAGGACCAAAAAGCCTTTGATATTAATAGATCGTTTGGACAGAGTTTATAAAATTGGTAACGGTTGATTAATTTAAGAAGTACAGGGGTGTATCTGATGAAATCAAAAGAATAGGGACTGAAATGATGATTGGGCCAAAATTCAAGTAGATAAACTGAAATTAATTCTAATTTTTTTGTTACCCGGGAGGAGTTATTATGTACGGTTTTACTGATTAATAAAAGAGTTGTATATTTCTTCAACAAAAAAAAAATGTTAATCTATTTCATTATAAGTATTTGGGTAAAGTACAAATAAATACCAGAACTTTTAAGCTCATTTCAATTAAATATCTCATCTATAAGTTATTTCAAACAAATACCCGAACTTTGAACCTCATTTCAACTAAATACCCCATCTATAAATTATTTCAAATAAATACCTGAGCTATACAAAATCCTACAAAAGTTTCAACTCCGTTAGACATCCCGTTAAAACAACCGTTAACTTGTCTATGAAGGGTGTTTGACTTATTGACTGAACCCGCCATCGAGGGTATTTTAGGCAACACAAACTTATTCCCGCTCAGTGTCTCCTATAACCCTAAACTTTCAGCTCTTTCCCTCAACATTTAAGCTTAAACGAATGTGCTACATTGCAAACTGCAAAATTGAAATCAACTTAATTGTATGTAAATAAATTTTTGTACTAAAATTTCAGTTATTATGTTTCAGTTATTATGTTTATATACAATTAAGTTGATTTCCATTTTGCAGTTTGCAATGTAGCACTTTCATTTAAGCTTAAATGTTGAGGGAAAGAGCTGAAAGTTTAGGGTTATAGAAGACACTGAGCGGGAATAAGTTTGTATTGCCTAAAATACCCTCGATAGCGAGTTCAGTCAATAAGTCAAACATCCTTCATAGACAAGTTAACGGTTGTTTTAACGGAATATCTAACGGAATTGAAAATTTTGTAGGATTTTGTATATTTCGGCTATTTATTTGAAATAATTTATAGATGGGGTATTTAATTGATATAAGCTTCAAAGTTTGAGTATTTATTTGAAATAATTTATAGATGGGGTATTTAATTGAAATGAGCTTCAAACTTCGGGTATTTATTTGTACTTTACCCTAAGTATTTTATATTACATTCTGCCACCAGATAAGATAGTTCACTAGGAGAGAACTTTCAAGTGAGCGCTCAAGGATAGAAACTTTCCGGCCACTCTCAGGACTCTTCTTAACTCTTAAGAGATAAGAGTTGATCTGAAAAGAAGAAACTCTCTTCTCTAGCCAAAATGATGTTATTCTGAAGAAAGACCGAATGCCTTCCATTTAGAAAATAGAGATTATAAAGACTCATGAAACAACCTTCCATGCATAGGTTGACTGACTCGTAAAGACAATTCATGCAACTGGACTCTAGGTTCAGTAAAGAACTTTATTAACTAGGAAACATGAATTTAGAAAAACACAAACATAAGTAAATGCACTAATTTCGTACTTTGATGAATTAGACAGATTATTCTTGACTAGGTTCGGTGTCATACTCTTCTACTGCGCAGGACCTCGTCCTTGAGTTCTCTTCAGCTTCTTCTTCATGGTAAGGAGACAAATCTGCAACATTGAAGGTTGCAGAATCCCCATAATCTCCAGGAAGCTCAATCTTGTATGCATTGTCCCCAAATCGTTCAAGAACTTTGAATGGACGTCCATCAGCTCTAGGCTTTAGCTTGCCATGCTTACCCCGAGGAAATCACTCTTTGCGAAGATATATGGATCCACACCAAGTCACCTTCTTTATAAACTACTGGCTTCCTATTCTTGTTGGCTTGCTTCCAATATCATCAGGGCATAAATTTCTGCACTCTCCTTCGCAACAACAATAAATTCAGCCTTGGAAAGAAAATTGCTTTCTTCAACTCTTAAGGGTCTGGAACTTTCTTCAATTCTTGTAGGACCCAATATGATCTTTGCACCATCCTTCACAAAAGTATATGTGTGTTTCTAAACCCCTCATGCATGGTTTTTTTTTTTTATCAAATTGCCAGGGTCTACCAAGTAACTAATGACGAGCATCCATGGAACAACAACACACCATACTTCATCACTATATTTCTTTCCAATAGAAAACTTAACCAACCACTTTTTATCTACTTTTACCTCATTCCCTTTTCAGAACCAAGAGATCGAGCTTCTAGGGCTTTGGATGCTAATCTGTCTTTAAGTTCAGTTTCTCCACCAAAGTAGTAGCCACAACATTTTCACAACCTCCCCCATCAATGATGACACTGCAAACTATCCCATTTGCTGTGCACCTTGTGTGGAAAATATCATTGATTGCGCAACCATTGATCTTGTTCAACATTGATCCCCATAAATGATGTGGGGTCAATCGGTAGAGGATGAATACTAGAGCATTATTGTCACAACAAAATAAAGGAGGTTGATAGAAGAGAGCAAAGCTATATCTTTCTCAATAGAATTATCATAAATCAAAAGTCCCTCTACATGTTGCATGGGTGCTCTTATTTAAAGAGCATGCATAAAACTCTTAATAAATGGTAATACATTCTAAACAATATTTTGTCTCCTAATACATTCTTCTAGAATACTCATGTTTTAGTCCCAGATTACTCCATGGATAGCCTTCTAAGACATTCAACTACTCTAGAAATATAGGCATAATTTAAAACACAAATTGATAGGAGCACAATGTGCGACGATATTAATATGCTTCTGCCCTCGTTTATGCTTCGTTTAATCCTTATTTATCTAAGATAGAGTCATAATTTAGTTTAGCGTCATTTTGGTAGATTTTTGGAAAAATGTGCTTAAGAATCCGAAAAATGACTAAGTATAGAAATCTGAGGAAATAATGCAAAATATGTCTTTTTCGTCATTTTGAGGCTCGTGTAAAAGTAACTTATCATTTTCTAAATTTGATGGAATTTGGTACGCATATAGTTGGCCAGCTAAATTGTGTTGTGTCAAAATTTCAGATCAATCGGAGTTCGGAAAGTCACCCAAAAGATGGCTGCAACTTGGCAGTTTGAGCAAAACGATCCAGGGACTACCAGGATTTTCCTGGGACTGTGTCCTAACTTCCGGAATTTCTATACGACGCATCACTTGAAACCAGAGGACGTGTCTTATATAAAGCCCCATGAGTTTAGTTTCTCCAGGACTTGGAATCACGTCAATTGGAGCACTGCGGAAAAAGATATGCTCGATTAAAGACACAAGGGTCAATCTGTCGAGAAAAATGTTCATACGCCAGAAGAGTAGCCGCCAGCACTAGTACACCAACCTATCTTAGCCTCGCTCGCGACACAAATGTTCGCTCGCCAGCTTGCACATAATCGCTCGCCAACCATCCGCGCATGCCAGTATACATGATTCGCGCGACCCGCCATGAAGCCTCGCCAGTACCCGATACTAGCAAGGTCTGCACCCGCGAGCAGAGAGGAATTTCCGGTAATATCTTCAAGCGGCTGCAAGCGTTCCAAATCATTCCCTAGGGCTATGCAACGTCCACGAAGCTTCCTATGTGTGTCCTAGATATGTGAAGAAACCCTAGGCTGGCCAAGCAAGAGTTTCCTTGTTCAAGAAGGGGGAGAATAGCCTATTCCAACTCGGATTGGGAAACCTTATTTAATGAAGATTTCTATCCCGTTTAGAACAAGGAAAAGTCCCAAACTGCACAGCCCTTTCTCCTATATATAGAGGCCGGCACCCATCATAAAAGGTTGTCACATTCCAAAGCAAAAACTCTAGAAAAAGCTCTACCAAAATTCCCAAAAGTCCTACACAAAACACAAACCCGAAACACATCTCCACCTTCATCGAAAAAATCCCAAATCGTGCCACTATCAATCCCCATCGGATCAACACAAAATTGTTGCCCCAAAGGTATCTACAAAGTGTGATCTACTCCCTACTCTCGGTTTGTAATAGTTTCGTGTAGCTATGCTTAGTTTTGTCTATGAAATTTGTATGAATTTTTGTATTTAATTTGCATGTCTATGTGTGAAACGATTTGAAGTTTGGTTTTATAATTTGTATGTTAAATCCGTGTTGCAACTTTTATTGTGGGATTTAAAGGTTACGATTTGGATAGCATGCTAATTATAAGGAAAATTTGTAACAAGCTAGTAACTAGGTAATCGACAATGCATGTTAATTTAGGTTTAGAATTGTGCTTGGTTAGTTCTTTGAATTCGTGTGCATAAAGGTTGGTATTCTATGCAATTGCAATGTGTGGAGTATTGATCTCATTAGCCGAAAATAATATAGATTTAGTAAACGTTGAGTTACTTTATTTGTGTTGTTTTCACGAGGGCTAGAGTAATTTAAAGAACTTACTTGTTTAATATGAAGTGTGACGCCTTACATGTTAACTTGTTTCCAATTAAAAAGACTTTGTGCTTATTTGCTAGATAGTGAACATGTCTACGCTGCGTGTCATGTAAACCGGTTAGTAACAAGATTAGGATTATACGCTGAGTTAATTCTAAGTACATGAGTAGTCTATTAATGATTAGATAACCGCTGCGGCTCTAATTAGAATTGGAACTAAGTCGAGTCTACATCATTTTAATATGATTGCCGTGAGTATTGTTTGCTACTTTGTTATGAGTTTTGATTGTTTTTATGCTAGTACTTTGTGGAAGAGTGTCGACCAAACATGTACATAGTAGTCTAAGATTTAATTTCATGTCTTAAATTCATGTCTAGGAATTTAGAGGCAGCTTTACTGCCGAGACTCCATGATTTCGTATGTGAATATGTATATAAGTGTGACAATTATGTGCATATATGTATTGTTTTGTATTAACACTCTCATGTTTCAGGTACCCTTAATCCCCGGCTAGAACGATCCCTACTTATTCTATACTACTAACGATTGTAGGGTTATTATTGCTTGATGCTCGCTTAGGCGACTCATCACAAATTAACTCTGTAATTTCACTACTTGAAACTCCAAATGATTCATTGGAGCTAGACCCCCCATGCACTACATCAATCTTCTCAAGTGAGAAAGAACTAGCCCACGATCGAGTTCGCATGATTGAAACCGCATTCAACCAAGTGCTCATTACCGCCAACCTATCTTCTTGCTTCTTTTTTATTCCTTTGTCTTGTTGACAACTAACATCTCGACATAAGAGATACACACCTCAATCTCTTCAAAAGACTTCCAAAGCACGAATATAATATGAAAATGCGGCAATAACTCATTCTTTTCACTTAACTTGTTTTTAATTGAAACTATTGTATAAAATCATCCAAAAATAGATCATGATACTGAAATTCATATATAACAGAGCATTGTGAGGCATGTGAAAACCCAACTTTGGTTTCTAAAGCCACACCACGTACTATTCTCATAAATTAACAAGGCATCATGACTTGTACCTTGTTCATGGGATAAAAGTGTCTCTTCCAAACTACTATTAATGAATGAATTCTCTGGGCATATGATGTCCTTGTTTGAGAATGCGAACTCTTGATTTTATTTTTGGCATGAATCATCCAAATTTGTAACATGAAGAGAATCACCAATATCCTGTTTTGTTGGCTTAAGAACTTCAACATCAAGATATTCATTGTAGATAGGTGGTGAATTCCAATCAACTTCAACTTTATCTTTATGCTCAGTTTCTAACTCAACAGGAAACAAATAACATATTTCCTCATTTGAATCCTCATTGACTTCCATAGGTGCTTTGACCTTGAAACTAAGTTCTTCGACATCCTCAACCTGATATTCATTTGTACAAGTGCCCTTTGCAACTTCAACTCACTCTTGAAATCTAGGTGGTCCGTTATCCCATAAACGATTCTTAGACCTTTAAGACGAACAAAATCGATGCTTCAATTGCCTCTCTCACTTGATCACTTGATAAGGATCGATACTCGCTTCTTGATCCACCAAGCTTCCACCGAGCTTCGTTCTAGGCGTTCAACTACAAAGGCAAATTTCTCAAATTGTCTTCGAAGTGCATGAATTTCTTCATCTCTGGATTTCTTGTCTTTCAAATAGTTCTCACGCTTTCCTCTACCTCTTCTTGCCACCATGACATTAGTAAAGAAACCCAAAGAGTGTAGCGAGGCTCTTATACCAAATGATGCGGGGTCATCGGTAAATGATGAATATTAAAACATCATTGACACAACAAAAAATAAGGAGGTTGATAGAAGAGAGCAAAACTCTTATCTTTCTCAATAAAATTATCATAAATCAAAAGTCCCTCTACATTTTGCATGGATGCTCTTATTTAAAAACAAGCATAAAACCTTTTATAAATGCTAATACATTTTAAAGAATATTTTATCTCCTAATACATTCTTCTAGAATACTCACTTTCCAATCCCACATTAGTCTATACATAGCCTTCCAAAATATTCAACTACTCTAGAAAATAGGCATAATTTAAAACATAAATTAACTAGCTAATTTCAAATAGACTCATTGAAACTCCAAATGATTCATTGGAGCTAGACCCCTTGCACTGCATCACATTCACACCTAGTTTACCCGTAATGCAGTATCAAACCTAAATATACAAGTTCTCCACATATTAAACTTGAAAACTTTCATTCTGATCATGAGGTGTTGTATCATCGATGAAGAGTACTACATTGGAAAGGCATAACATAATTAAGATATATGCTTTAAACCTTTTGGGGAAAAAGTCTTTAGGTCTGATTACAGTACAATTTTTGTAGAAATAGGATCTCCTCGAGGTGAATTATGTCATGGTCAAAGTAGAATCTCCTCGAGGTGAATTAGGTCGTTATCAAAAGATAATGTTCTCTAGGTTATTGAGATCATATTCAAATGGCAATTTCGACTCAACATAACCAGGGTGAAGAGGAAATAGTGAAACAAGGTTAGACCGGTCTATCTCGACTCAACATAATCAGAGAAATCCTCTCACGTCAACTAATTTAGATTTTAAAAGATTCTGGCCGACTTTTTATAATCCATGGAGTTTGTTAATTCTATGGAATATTTTAATTTTATATAGAGTTGAGCAGATTCTATTGGATTTATTTGTCTATGATTATGTGGACTTATAAAGTCCATAGATTATTATCATAACAATAAATAAATAAATTAACACTATCAAACACACAAATAATATACAAAAATAAAATTATGAGTCAAAATGAAATGCTTTTATATAATGTCATATGCAACTACTTTTAAAATCGTTACCAAGTTATCCAACTCCATATAAGAATTCATTAAACCGATTAATCAAAGGTACGTACACAATTAAAAAAATACATGAGAATGCAGCATACTCTCCCATTTCATTATCATCATTAACCTTTTGATTCTCACCATCCATGTGTTCTTCATTATTCTCATTGTCTTGATCATCATCATTCATCGGCCTATCGTATAAAATAATATACTTTGTGGGTCTCCCTTTAGCATATTTTATATAAAATAATATCCCGTCCGAGTAATTGGTCGTCGTTTAAGAGGTGGTTCGATACGTTGATGCATCACAATCAGGTTCTCTTTTAATAAGATGATTACCGCTTAAATTGTCGTCAATAAGTACTTAACTGTTTCGTATATCTCTTCTTCCATCTCTTCTTCCATTTCTTCATCATCAATTTCTTCCTCCCATATTTCATCTATTTCCAAACCTAATTTCCTGCATTGACAAACAAATTAATAAAGACAAAATGCAAAACTTGCAATAACAACATATGCCAGAAGGATGATATTTTTGACCCTCCATGCCATCATTCCTACTCATATTCCGGATGATTTAGGATTTCAAATGTAAAACTGTTTCACAGATAAATAATAGACACATACAGCTACAATCTCACAAAATTTCACAATTTATGGTCTTTTAAGGAGAGAGATATAGTCCTCTAAAGTGGACTAAAAAATCTGGTAGATAGCTGATATTTCTGACCCTCTATCATTCCTACTCATATTCCAAAAGATTTAGGACTCCAAATATAAAGCTGTTTCACAGATAAATAATAAACACATGCAACTACAATCTCACAAAATTTCACAATTTATGGTATTTTAAGGAGAGAGATATAGTCCTCTAAAATGGACTGAAAAATCTGACAGAGAGCTGATATTTCTGACCCTCTATCATTCCTATGCATATTCCGGAAGATTTAGGATTCCAAATGCAAAATTGTGTCATAGATATATAATAGACATATACAGCTACAATCTCACAAAATTTCACAATTTATGGTATTTTAAGAAGAGAGATATAATCCTCTAAACTGGACTAAAAAATCTGGCAGAGAGCTGATATTTCTGACCCTCTATCCACTACTAGAAAAGGCATCATAGCCGACGAATTTAAGTCGTCGGCTATAACCATTACCCGACGACATATCGTCGGTTATAACATCGTCGGAAATACGCCGTCGGTAAAACTATACCCGACGATGATATCGTCGGCTATAACCATTTTAGCCGACGAAATACCACTACAGTTGACGAATTTCATCGGCTATAATTGTTATAGCCGACGAATAAAGAGTTCGTCGGCCGTGATTTGCAATTTCGTCGGCTATAATGCCTTTTCTGGTAGTGATCATTCATACTCATATTCTGAAAGATTTAGGACTCCAAATATAAAGCTATTTCACAGGTAAATAATATATATATACAGTTACAATCTCACAAAATTTCAAAATTTATGGTATTTTAAGAAGAGAGATATAGTCCTCTAAAATGGACTGAAAAATCTGGCAGAGAGCTGATATTTCTGACCCTCTATCATTCCTACGCATATTCCGGAAGATTTAAGATTCTAAATGCAAAATTGTTTTACAAGTAAATAATAGACATATACAGATACAATCTCACAAAATTTCATAATTTATGGTCTTTTAAGGAGAGAGATATAATCCTCTAAACTAGACTAAAAAATCTGGCAGAGAGCTGATATTTCTGACCCTCTATCATTTATACTCATATTCCGGAAGATTTAGGATTCCAAATGTAAAACTGTTTCACAGGTAAATAATAGACATATACAGTTACAATCTCACAAAATTTTACAATTTATGGTATTTTAAGAAGAGAGATATAGTCCTCTACAGTGGACTGAAAAATCTGGCAGAGAGCTAAATAAATATAACATAACATAGCAAAGACATAACTCATAAGAAGTCATACAAATTCAAACAAACATAACTAAATATGCTCATCATAGCTCCAAAGAACTATTGCTCTTGCTTCTTGCATGCCTAAAGCCCAGACGTATTGCCGAACCAGATCAAATCAATTATTCAAATCTCTAAAAGGAAGACATAATGAGAAAGAGCAAGTACCAATTGGTTATCAGAGATAGGAGGTTGAGGTCGCAGTCCGTTAAGGTCAGTTCGTCTTCTCCTCTTGCTGTCGACGTTTCATCTTCGAAGTGAAGAAATAGAATACGTCAAAATCTCTTGTGGTCTGGCAAGATTTCTTTAGGGTTTTGGTATTTATAGTAAGCACTAAAAAATCCTACAAAATCGATGAGATAATAGAGTCCTTAAAAGTCTACCAACTTTTGAATACCACAGGAATTTGAGGGATAATTTTAAATCCGGATTGAATGCCAACAGATTTGTATAGACTTTTTAAAATCTGAATTGAATACCTATAGACTTTTGAAATAAAAAAAAATCCTATAAAATCTTAATTAGAAAGCCTAGCGCTTATAAGCTTCACGAAATTGTGTTTTACCTAATTTACCCTTTATATTATAAGAAATAACATAAAAAGATTAGTACATAAGAAAAACCTAATCCAGAAAAAAAAAAAAAACAAAAAACAAAGATTTCATTGACCAACAACACACAACACATGTGCATCGCACAAGTATAGCAAGTGTGTTTTTTAATATTACCACTACCAGGTTTCCATCCATATAACTAACATAATCTGTTAAATGGTAATTACAAAATTACTCTTTTACTTTTTTTTTACGACATTATTGAAGGTCAATAGCAATACGCAATTTTGAGGGTCAATAACATTACACGATTTTTTAGGGTCAATAGTATTATGTAATTTTTGATGGTCAATAGCATTACACTAAATGCAAATATATATTTTGAGGATATGTCAATAGCTAACAACCCATAAATTCCCATAAATTAACATAACACTACGTACTCACCCTGAAAAATGTGGTAATACTACTGACCCTTATAATAACCTAATGCTACTGACCTGCAGTAGTGTCGTAAAAAAGAGTAATTTTATAATTTATGAATTAACGGATTTTGTTAGTTATGGATGGAAACTTCGTAGTGGTAATTTTAAAAAAATAATATTGTTATTGATAATTATAGACTGAAAATTGTATTTATTGATAATATTTTACTAAATAAACTACAATGTGCACCGCTGATTATTACCACTCGTAAAAACTTAGTACATCCCAATAATTACTTTTGATTTCACATATAGCTCTCTCTCCTCGACAAGCTCTAGCGTTGCTGCTAGCCTAGGGTTTTCTCCAATCACATATCCGACCTCGTCCGGCGGCAACTCGACGTTCCCGCTGACCTCTGGCCTCGTCGCCGTCTCCGGGTTGCTGCCGGATGGGAAATCAGAAATTTTACTCGTAGGGGGAGTTTGATGTGGGATTGCTTAGGGCTTGGATGGTGGTCTTCGGCTGGGTGGTACGACAGGCATGGTTGGGTGCTTCTTCGCTGCAGTGAGGGTTGTGTGGGAACTGGTGACGTAGCGTCGCTTGCGTTTTGTGGCGGCGGCGGAGCATGACCGACGACGGGTTGGAAGGCAGATGGTGGTTTGGTCCGTACCCATCATTCGGGCATTGGGCTCCCTTGGATGACTCTCTATTGGGCTTGGATTGTGGGCTAGAGCTTCTGGCTCTATTTCCCTTTTAGTTTTCTTTTGTAATTTTCATTTATGATAACTTCTTTTTTGGAGTATAGGTATGTTTTAATTTACCTATTACTAATATTTCCTTGTATTAGGAACTGAAACACTTTGTGTGCAGTCATCAAGTCTAGTGTCTCGGTCTATCTACTATGTAGTAGTTAATAGTCATCAAGTCTAGTGGGCTCTGTGATGAGCGCGGAATCCGTCAAATGATTGGACCTAATTCTATGTATCATTGTGCTACTACCACAAATTCTTTATCTACCCCATGTTAGTAGAAGGAGGATATGTAACAGCCCATTCTGGCTTTTGACATCAATATATTGGTCATGCCTTATTCAAAAAAATTGATTATTACCACTCTAGTTCACCGATAGAATAAATTTTGGTCCATAGAAAATTTAATTTCCAAGTTTCTGTGAAGTACGTTTATTTATCTTATTTCTGGTTCATAATTCAAAAGTTTGGAGGGGCTGACTCTTTTATCTTATGACTGGTTCATAGACCGAAAGTTTTGATTTCTCCTTCATCCATCCCTTCCATATATATATTTGAAAACTGTCTCTATATCCCTTTAATGTTTTGAGAGTTTTTCTTTCTCTATTTTCGCTGAAAGGAAGAACCAAGCAGTTCTAGGATCGAGTTTGTGAGTGTACTTGGATTAACAGTTTTTGTACGTTAGAGGGTATGCATCATAAACTTACTACGATCGACAAGACATTGTCTCCAAGAGGGGAAACCTTCTCTTAAGAGTAGTGTTTACACGCCTCAACCTTAAAGATTCTTGATTCAAGTGTTCTTTTTGCAAGCCTCGTGAATCAAAGATAAGTATCCATATTCAATCATTTTCTAATTATGTTGACATAATTATTGTAATATTATTTTTTAATATTATCATGTATCACTACTTCAGCCTGGTTTGATTCCTTGGTGACTGCGTATACAATGGATTAATTGCGTTCATAAGGTTATCACATTTGTTTCCTTATTTCCCATATTTTTAGGGAGGGTAAAGCTTTGGCAGATAAGTTTGCTCGATATGGTGCTTTAAATGAGGGGGGAGTTTGGTGGAGGAAGCTTCCACCATCTTGCAAGCTGGAGTATGGTAGAGACTTGGCTACTAGCTTTGATATGCCCCGAACCGTATTTAACTTTTCAGTAATTTTATTTTATTTTTACGTTCCCGTGTTTTACAGTTACGAAATTCCTAAAAGTTGACTTTTTATAATTTGAGTCTATCGAGAATTTTCTTGCTACGTTGGGATAGCGCACGTTAAAACGAGTTCGTGGACACGTAGCACACTAAATTCGGAGTTCGGATGAAAAAGTTACGATGTAAAAACCGTAACTTTCCAAATTTGGTCGAGTATAAATAGGCGGAAAAGGAATTTCCGAAAACGGGAAATTTTTTCTTTTCTCTCCTTTTTCTTTTCTTTCTTTCTTTTCTCTCTTTTCTTCCTCTCTTCCTCCCGACGCGCGACCACCGACATCACCACCGCCTCCACGCGTCTGCGCCGTCCAGTGACGATCGGGAAGAAGAACCCCAGCATCGAGTTCGTCTCTTCTTCCTCTACCTCCCTATCCCAGCCGCAGCACGTGTCGTGGCCCGAGGAGGACGCAGATGCAAAAGGGATTCACAAAACCTATTAGAATAAGGTTTTGAAACCTTCCTTTAATGGTTCAATTAGGTTTTCCTTTTCTGAAATTTTCTTCAAGGCTTGGGCTTCACATCTTCATGGACTTCTTGCATAGCATTTGGACTTCATTGGATTACATTTGATCCACCTAAAATTGTCCAAAACTCGCCGGCACACACTGCCGGCAGCATAGCGGCCGATTGGCAAGCAATCCTAGCTCGACTAGGATTGCTACTTTTCTTCAATTTTTCCTTCAATGCTCGGCATGGTGTCATCCTATTTCCTTTCTTAAGCTTGGACCATCTTCACATATGCATTTGTACACCATTTGGTCCATCAAAAACAGAAAACACAAAAAGGGGGCAGTAGGTTCCTGGAATCGGCAGATTTGACCTTGTTGCAGTAATTCCGACATATCTCCACGCTCGGAGCTCCGATTGGTGCGATTCCAAGTCTCAAATAA
Source organism: Potentilla sterilis (assembly GCA_963682095.1). NCBI lineage: Eukaryota > Viridiplantae > Streptophyta > Magnoliopsida > Rosales > Rosaceae > Potentilla > Potentilla sterilis. The sequence goes on along the minus strand of OY821759.1, from coordinate 29,182,340 downwards.
ACTAGACACATATGGCCATCTCCCCATAAAACAGTTCGATCAAAATCCTTGTGAGTCGACGGGAATGATTTTTCGAAGTTGGATCAAAGTCCCAGGAAAATCCTGGAAGTCCCTGGATTGGAATGCTCGGACTGCCGTTTTGCAGCCAACTTTTGGGTGACTTCCCTCCCGAACTCCGATTGATCTGAAATTTTAACACAACATTCCTCAGCATATGAATATTAAGCACACCAAATTTCATAATATTTGGACAAGGATAGATCGCACTTTCATTCATCTCAAAATCGCGAAAAAGACATATTTTGCATTATTTTCCAGATTTCTCAAACTTAGTCATTTTTCGGATTCTAACGCAAAATTGATAAAACTCTACCAAATCGACACTAAACTAAATTATGACTCTATCTTAGACAAATAAGGGTTAAACAGAGCATAAACGAGGGCAAAAGTATATAATATCGTCGCACATTGTGCTCCTATCAACCACCGACATCACCACCGACTCCACGCGTCTGCGCCGTCCAGTGACGATCGGGAAGAAGAACCCCAGCATCGAGTTCGTCTCTTCTTCCTCTACCTCCCTATCCCAGCCGCAGCACGTGTCGTGGCCCGAGGAGGACGCAGCGGGCGACTTTCAGTCCGGCCTTGGACCGATCGGAGCTCTGTTTTCCGGCCTCGAGCGGGTGCAATCCGTACATCTTCTTGAAGTCTGAGAGACGTGTGTCAAACCCTCCAAAGGGTTGTAGCCAATTTGGAACAGGTAAGGAGAAATTCGAATTAGAATTTCTAGGGTTTTAGAGTTTCGGTTTTGGGTGATTTTAATTGTGAAGTTGGTGTAATTGGAGATTGGAATTGAGTTTGTGATGTTGATTGGAACTGAAATTGTGTAAATTGATGGTTGAATTGTTGGAATTTGGAGAATTTGTAAATTGGGGATTTTTGGCCGCCGTTCGTGGCGGCTCCAAGGGTTTTGTGCGGCCAAGGCGATGGGGGTAACTTCTGGAGGTTTTGGTGGTTATGTTGGACGAAAATTGAGATGATTTGGCCTTGTGGCGGAGCTGCTGCTGTGGCGGCGGCGGCGGAGGGTTAAAATGGTAAACCTGAAAGGTAAAAAAGTTAAATGGTAAATGGTAATTAGTAAATGGTAACTCAGTAAATAGTAAATGGTAAAAGTAAGACAGTAACAGTAAAAAAGTAAATTATAAATTCGAAAGTTACTGTCCTGGTTACGAGTTACTATTTAACTAAATTACTTACTATTTAACTCACGTTAAATGAAGAATAATTGTGAGTAAATGGAAATTTACGACGAAGTGGCTAGTAAATGAATAAACAGTCGTAAACTGGTTTAACTTGACGCGTAAAATCTAACTGAGAGTTTCGTACGAGTGAGGACCCTGTAAATTAAGTTTTTATAGTTCGATTTCCGAGTTCAGAATATTCTAAATATATATTTTTTCAGATCGAGAGGAGACTCGACGTAAGGAGAACTCGGATCAACGACAGACCTAATCGTACTGTGAGTGGACTTTTGTTTTAAACTAATGCATGCATAAATCTTTTAATATCGTTGGGATTTATATATTCATGGATTTATTTTGAAAGTGATATAGATTATCGAAGGTTTTAATTGCTGATTTCTTTTTTATCAAATTTGAATCGGATTACATTTTAAGTCAATTAATTTGATATTATCAAAATCTATATACATATAGATATTTAGCCGGAATTGAGATTTCCGATGATTACATGATTTCACTTGGTTTTGAATATCATGACATATGCGATATGTTGATTTCGTTTATTTTCTACGAGGCTATGATTATGTTTAAGTATATTTATAAGCCTCAAAAGTGCGGCCGGGGACCGTACTGATTTATGATTTATTAGGGGAATTGTACTTTGATTTTGTTTTCGGATTTTCACCATTCCAGGGTCCAGATATGTTTATTGATGCTAGCTAGCTTAGTCGCCTAAGCCCACGCGAGGTGACGACTTGACCACATAGGTCAGATTCACGCTCGGTGGTCGACGTGTACGGGCAGAGTGTCGCCTGAGCCCACGCGAGGTGACGACTTGACCATATAGGTCAGATTCACGCTCGGTAGTCGACGTGTACGGGCAGAGTATAGAAAGTCTTAGAGACTGACCCTTAGCCTTGGAGGCTCAGTATAATATGGTGGTTGACATTCCCCTATATTTTATGTGATTTCTTTAAACAGCCAATAGGATTGGCTCATTGATATATATGTTTCTTAACCAGCGGGGCTGCGGTTTTTATTTTATCGATATATGATATAAATGGGTTTCATTGAAGCATGCATCATGGTTTTTATTCATGAAAATAAGGAAAGTAATATATAGTTATATTTATTGATTTTTGTCCACTCACGCTAATGTTTTAAATTATTTTCCCTGGGCTCTTTGTTTTAAATTGCCCAGTTTGCAGAGTCGTTCGGTACTAGAAGGACGCAAAACTTATAGTTCCTCTTCCGCTGTCAGAAATCGTAGGTTGCTTAATTAACCTACTTGTAGTATATTTCTTTTGTATAGTCGCTCTGATACGTTTGTGAGTTGTAGTAAAATAAAGTTTGTTTACTTATGGGTTATGACCCAAATATGGTAATCGTGTGTTGTTATAAATTTTAAATGTCTATTTCTGAAGTTGAATTTCTTATTGTTTTGATGGGAGTTGTTGTGAGTTGGGGAGCAGATGGCTCCAGGCGTTGAGGTTGGAAATTGCTTTAGAAGTGTTTTTGTTTGTTACAGGTTTTAGGGTTGTCCATTTTAAGATTTGTTTTACCGATTTATCGATAGAGTTAGTCTTGAAGTGGTCCCCGCAGGACCTTATCCGGATTTCAGGATGAAATCTGGTTTGGGTCTTGTCAAGCTTTAGTTATCGTTTCTCCTAAAAAACAAATAAAAATGCAATTTAAGTGGTTCTGGTCTTGGTTCCTTTACTATGTTCCATGGAATTGCATGTTAGTTCTTTGGGGTATGTATTGTGTCATTGTAATAGATGTTCTTTGTTTCCTATGATTGACATTGGCTTAGTCCTCCAGCCTTATTGTATTTGCTTACTTATTTCAATATATTTTTGTAGAGGGACGATGAGTTAGTCCCTTCAACGCTTTCTAAAAAATACATATATATTTATATATATATATAGATTTTGTGATTTTTTAAGAGACGAAATCATGGTGACAATTGGAGCATTCATCAGCCAAATTTCCAACATTGCTCATCCTAAAACTAAATCAAGCTCTATTGATCATCCTAGCTAATTACGGTACCTCTGTGGTTTCACTCAACTTCCCAATATTAATACTTGGTTCATAATCGATTTGGTGACGCTCTAAGAATTGCGAAACCCTAAAGTCCTTGCAAACACAAAGAATAGATAGAAACCTAGTCCGGATTGTAATTCACTTGGGCATTCAACAAGCTTCTCTTCCCTTTACATATCTTGGAGCTCCTATTTTTCAGGGATGCCAAAAGTTTACTCACTTCCAAGACATTGCTTACAAGATCAGATGTCAGTTTTCTTCTTGGAAAGATAAGTAGTTATCTCAGGCTGCTGATAGGAGCATAAAATTAGACGTTCTTCATATATTTATGTCTACATTTATGCTTTACATAAACCTTATTTATTTATAATCGAGTCATATAATAGAGTCATGAGTATTTGGTAGAGTTATCATAAAAAATGTGCTAAGTATAGAGGAAAATACAGAAAATCGAAAAAGTCTTTAATAGAGAATAAGAAACCTAGTCAAATTAGGAGTCTTAAAATGTTTCGTTGATTCTGTAAAACCTCGACATTGTCTTTTGTGAATTTAACTTCTCTGGTTTTTAGTAGACACATTGAAGATTCGACAGTGGAAGGAGTTAGCAAAATTGGACCAAGAAAATCTGCCAAGAATTGCAAAGAAATCCCAACGCGGATCAGCAAATTAAGTTCATGTGCACATCAGCCAATTTCCATGAATTCTACAGGACGGCACACTTCGAGCTAGAGTGCAAGCCATATATGTAAAGAAAGCTATGGGAGTCTAGTTTCCAAAGCAATTAGAATCATCTCGAAAACTATTTTCTAGACAGAGTTGTGCTCAAATCAAGACAAGAAGGTCAAATCTGCCGAGAAGAAGACAAGCTGCCGGACAGCCTGACATGCAACCTGCTGAGCAGTTGCCGAGATGACGCGCAGCCTGCTGAGCCGTATCCTGCCCTTATCCGAGTCATGTCTGACACGTGATCAAGACGTATCCCAGGCGTATCCGCATATCCATGCCAAGATCTTGCCGAGATGCAGCCATATCGGATACGAGTCTGATACGCTGCCGATACCCTCTCGAGAACCTGTCGACAGCTGTGCAGATGCTGTCGAGAAGCTGTCGAAGACCTGCCGAGCTGCAGAGGCGATGTACTGCACCTGCCGAGAAGCTGCGTAGCAGCTGCCGAGGAGTGCCCGATACGCTGCCGAGAGAATGCCAGGAAGCTGCCGATAAATCCTGCAATGCTGCCGATATGCTACAAAGTGCTAAAAAAGGACCATGATGATAGGAGCATAAAATGCGACGTTCTTAATATGTTTTACCCTCATTTAGACTTTGTTTTAACCCTTATTATTTTAGAATCAAGTCATAATATAGTCATGAGTCTTTAGTAGAGTTTTAGTGAAAATGTGCTAAATATAGAGAAAATGGCAGAAATTTGTCAAAAGCCGATTCATGAGTTCTAAAATATTTCGTTAGTTCTGTAAAACCTTGATTATGCTTTTGATAAATTTTTTGTCTCTCATATGCAGTAGACATGTTGAAAATTGAGCAATAGAATGAATCATAGCAATCGGAGCAAGAGAAGATGCCAGGAATTGCAAGTGAAAGTTTATCACAATCCAGCAAGCTCTAGTAATTTCTTGGGCACATCACCCAACTTCCAGAATTTTATCTAGGATGATTTATAAGGAGATAGAATGCAAACCATATATGCACAGAATGTTTTATGAGTCTAATTTCTACAGATTTTAGAATCACATAAAAAATACCCTGAGGAGAAAGTTATGCCAGTCACAATGCCTGAAGGTCACTGCCATGCCGATAAGAAGAGGCTACTGACTGCCGAGAAGAACTTCTGTATTTTTGCACCAAAGTTGTGTTCAAATGCATCAAAAGAGACTTGCTAAGCTAAATGAAGCATATGGAAGTCGGCCAAGCTAGAAGGAAAGTGCAAAGAAAGAAAGAAGAAGTTCCCTAGTCCTAGCAGGAAAAGGGAGCAAAGCTGCTAGTTTAGGGGAGTAAGTTCCTGGACGAATTAAGGAGGCTTATGATAGGAGCATAAAATGCGACGTTCTTGATATGTTTTTACCCCCATTTATCTAATTCTTAACCCTTATTGTTGTAATATAGAGTGATGTAATTGAGTCATGAGTTTTGGTTGAGTTATATGTGAGAATATGCTAAAAAAAAATAGAAGAAAATGGAGAATAATTGTCAAAAGCAGAATTGCAAGTCTCAGAGATAATTTGTTGAATCTGTAAAACCTAGACTATGCTTTTGATAAATTTTTCTTTTCTCATATGCAGTAAATATGTTGTGGAATGAGCAATAGAAGGAATCATAAAAATTTGAGCAAAAGAAGATGCTAGGAATTATAAGTACTGATCGGATGCAAATCCAGAAAGTTCAGTAAAATCCTGTGCACATCACTCAATTTCTAGAAATTCTCCAAGATGATTTACAAGAAACTAGAAGATAAGCCAAATATGCACACTATGAGTCTAGTTTCCAATAAATTTTGAATCGCGCTAAAATATTTTCTGAGGAAGAAGTTATGCCCGTCATAACATAGAGAGGTCAAGCTGCCGAGAAGAAAAACCTATTTCCTGCCGAAAGATAAAAGCTTTCCCGGTCCATCAAGGAGAACTTTCGGCTGCTTCTTGGATAAATTTTCCATCTATTAATGAGTCAAGTCTAACAACAAGTCCATGATGTAATTGTCTATGAAGAATTCGGGCTGATCAATTGAAGAAAACCAAGACTTCATCGGCAAGGAATTCAGCAAATACTAAAACTGAATTGCTTGAGGATTACACTTTCGAATGTGGACTGATTTTCATCCATTATTCAAGATAATTGGCTGAATTAAATCATGGAAAAGAAAGAATATATTGATCAAATTATTCAGCCATTATCTAAAGGAACTTTCGGCAGAAATACAAGGAGAAAACAAGTCTTGCCGATCAAGAAAAGAGGAGAAATACAAATCGGATTCTTGGTTTCTCTTGGCCGAACTCTCTTCTCATGTGCTCCTATATATATATAGAGCACGATTTTTACACAGAAAATCATCTTCTCTCTCTCACTTTTACAAAGCCAAAACTCTGCCAAAATAGCACAACAATATCAAAGAAAAATATAAGCCGAACCCTTCCACCACCATCAAACAAAATCGCATCTTCTCACCTTCATCGAATCAACCTTTACCGAGCTTCATTCAAGGTTCTACAAAGTGTGATTCACTCATCTCTCATGGCTTTTATTTTTCTGTATAAATACATAACTTTGTCTATGAAGTTTGTAAAGATTTGTGGATGCTTATTTGGTTTTATTAATTTAACTTTAGATTTCCAAAATTCTGTTATGTGTTTGGTTTTCTATTTGTTTAATTTATGAACATAGCATGTGACAATTTGTATGTATGATAATAGCACAACATCCACTCTTTCCCGGACGATGTGGGATTCATGACCTACCTACCTGCTAGCTTCCCTAGCCAGGTCAGGTCAAGTCATCACAATCCACCCCCTTTAGGGTCCGACGTTCGCGTCAGCACACTTCCGGGCCGGGACAGGCTCTGATACCAATTGTAACAGCCCAGCCTATACACTTAGGATATTGTCCGCTTTGGGCATGGCCCTCACGGTTTTGTCTCTGGGAGCTCCAAAGCAATTTCCCAGTAGGTCACCCATCCTGGTATCGTTCTGGACTTAACAAGCTTAACTTCGGAGTTCCCAACCCCTCCGAAGCCATTGAGCCCCCAAAACGCGTCCTTATGTATTGAGCTAACTCTGCACATATAAGTACAGCATCCACTCTTCCTCGGGCGATGTGGGATTCGTGACCTACCTACCTGCTAGCTTCCCTAGCCAGGTCAGGTCAAGTCATCACATTCTTCACCTAAGTGAAACAACTTAGGCGACAAAATTTTTTTTTTTCGTCGCCTAAGTGGTTTCTTGGGAGACAAAACTCATCTTCGTCACCAAACATGTCTTAGAAAATATGAGTGTGCGAGCGATGTGTTTTTCAATGGCGTCAAGTTAATTTGTGACACTTCAACGAAATGTAAACCGCATAACGCAAAATTGCGGAGTCATAGTAGATGGTAATGACTTAACCTACTACGGAGTGCTACTCGCCGTTGTCGAACTAGTATATGAAATATGAGCGTTGTCTTGTTCAAGTGTAGATGGTTCAATATTGATCCAAGTGTTCCTAAGAGTACAAAGATTGATTCCAGATATTATCAGTGAATATATACACAAGTTGGTATGAAAATAAGCCGTTCATTCATGCCAGCATGGCAAAATAAGTGTTTTATCTTGACGATCCTAAGGTCGGTGGATTTTGAAAAGTGGTTAACCCGATGTCACATAGGAATATATGGAGTTCGTCTACAGTTGAAAGGGGTGAAAAACGTGATGATGAAGATGACGGCGACATTAATGAACCATATCAAGAGTATTGCACTTCTCAAATCTCTAATGTAGAGGCTATTCGCGACAACAACCGCTTATATTTTGTCACTTCTGATGAATTCATTACAGTCCCAAATGCATCTACATCTCAAAATATAGTCAATGACGACTTCATTAATGACGAGGATGATGAGGAATCAGACGATGATAAGGATTCTAATGATGACTTCACTGAAATAATTGAATATGCAGATGATACAAACGATGATGATTATGATGGAGAAACATGATTATTTAAATTATATTTTTAAATATTTCAATAAATTTATTTTTGATGTATAATTATAAATAGGACAAAATACTGGTCACTCCTTATACTTTTAGAGTTTCGACAGTTTAGTCCTCGTGCTTTCAATTTCAACTGGTCACTCCTCTTAGTCTCAATTTTCAACCAATTAGTCCAATCTGTCCAAAATGGTTGTTAACTATTTTCTAATTTCCTCAAATGCCCTTAGGTATTGTTTTATTATTTTTCTTGTTGATTTCTTTTCATTTTTCTTCAAAACTAAAACTAAAGAATACACAACCCACCATGAAAGGCTATGTAGTCAAATTAAGTTTGAACTTTATTGGCAAAAAAAAATTAATTAATTAAGCATAGTGTAGTAGTGTTGTTTGTAAGCTTAACTATATGAAATGATAGTTATTTATATAGTTTTATTCATAGGAGCTGTTAATGCTAAAGATGATGATGAAAAAAAAAAATTTAATCTCATTTTGGTTTAAATTGATATGATGGAGATTTGATAGAATTTTATTTTATAGTGATGGTGATGTTATTTGATTTTGTTAGCCAATATGTATCAAATCAATTTGCATTTTTTTTTTTATGATTGAAATCAGTTTGCAATTATAAAATTCTTGGATTGAAGATCAACAATCATAAACCAAGATATTCTGGAGCTTCTATTAGTTTTGGTTTTGAAGAAAAGAAAGTAAAAAGATAAGAAAAATAACCTAAGGGCATTTCAGGAAGTTGAAAAATGGTAAACAATTATTTTGGATGAAACGGACCAATTAGTAGAAAATTTAGACTATAAGGAGTGATCAGTCGAAATTGAAAGCATAAGGACTAAACTGTCGACACAGTACAAGTATAAGTAGTGACCAATAATTTATCCTTATAAATATATATGTACTTTTAATAACAAGTGTTTTATTATTATTATTCATCGTCATGCATGTTCAACGTATCAAATTTAAAATTAAAAAGTGTTTTTTGTTTGTATGAATATATATATTAGAAATTGCGCGCATATGTTAAAAATGACATTTTTTTGAAAATATTTGGGGTATGAGTCAACAAAATACGTTTTCGTCGCAAAAATTTTAATTAACAAATTAATGTATTTTGGCCAAAATTTATAATCACTTAGGCGACGAAAAGAATTATTTCGTCGCCTAAGTGACTCATTTAAGCAACGAAAAGAATTATTTCGTAGTCTAAGCTTTAATTAACAAATACATTTGACATTCACTTAGACGGCGAAATAATTATTTTCGTCGCCTAAGTGATTAACTTAGACGAAGAAATAAATACTTTCGCCTCCTATAAATTGGAATCTAATTGGTGTAGCTAAATTTGCTTGCTTCTGTTTTGCTTCTGTTTTTTTTTTTTCTGAATTTGCTTGCTTGCTTCCGTTTTGCTCAGTCCCCGGCCACTGCTTACTGTTTTGCTTCTGTTTCATGGTACATATACATGTATATATATATATATATATATATAAGGTGATTCTATGATTGTCTAGTGATTGGAATTTGTCTGTCTATGTTCGTATTCGGGTTCGTATTCAGTGATTGGAATTTGGAATTTGGAATGATAGTCTGGTATACCAGTTAGCAGAAACCATCGAACCAAGTTGTTTTGTATACTTAATTCAAGGCTAAACCCTGAGTTCTATTCATGTCATATATGAAAGTTCATTACCCATTTCTGAATATTTATAAATAAAAATAACACTCCACCTTCATTGCTGCTATATAGATTTATCAGGAGAAAGGGGTTGCAGGACTAGGAGCGATACAAGTCCGAAATGATGGAATATAAAGCACAACAGTATGCTCTATTTTAGGCAGACACATGTTTCCTTTTGTATGTTCTTGTTGTTGTAGCAGCATTAGCAGATTTGTTCCCATGGTTTCAAGTTCATTTCTCTTTGCAAAGGCTATACCACCCAGTGTGCCTCTTTAGCGAAAATTGTGGAAGGGTTGAAAATGGTAGCTTTGCAAGACATAAAAGTTGAATTTGTGTAACATTTGGGATTTCAAATAACTTTATTTTAGTAATTTGTTGGTATCTAATTATAGCACACAGAATCCAGGTTTGAGATAATGACCAAAGCCAAATTAGTGAAATTACATTGCCTGAGCCAGTCTTGCTTAGTTGATTATGAGTGGTTGGAATTTGTCTGTCTCTCTACTCTCATATTTGGTGGTTCGTATTTGGGTCAAGTGTAACCTGTCATGTATAGTTCTTGTACTTGGATCGAACACTTTGTGTCAGATTGTGTATAATGTACTTGCATATATATGTGAATGAACTCTTAAGTTTCACAACTCAGTTGAAAGCATTTGAGATAAGTGGATAATCAAAGATGTTTGCTCATCTTTGCAGGCAGCAGCAGCGATGTGTGTTGGAATAGGCAGCTTCTCTGACCCTGTCGAGGCTCAAGGGCTTGCCCATTTTCTAGGTTTGTGTTACACATGTTTAGCCTTCTTCAAATGGTGAATGAATGTTGTTATGTATAGACATCACTTACATATTTATGAATGTTTTGCATAACACATGCTCTTCATGGCGAGTACAAAGTTCCTAGATGAAAATGAGGTATGTTTTCCATCAAGTGTTTTTGGAGTTGTTCCATTTACCTTAATTCACAGGGAGATGCCTATATATGCCTATATTAAATTATGATAAGATGTATGTACATTGTTCGCAAATTATCAAACAGGTTAAAATGCTATATTCTGCATATATTTCATATAGAAGTATATTTGTCCAGTAGCATTTCAATTTTATTGATTTCCATTATGTTTCACATCTTGATATTTATTTATTTAGACTCTGTGGTCTTTTAGATTTTCTCAATTCTTTCACTTCTAATGAAAATGGAAGCCATGGAGCGAGAGGTACATGCCATAGATTCATGTAACAACCCGAACCTTAAAATACCCCCTAAAAGTTTTAAATTATTTTTGACGTTTCAAAAAAGGTTCAAGGGTTGACTTTTTATAAGTTGACCCAACCTAGAATTTTATTTCTCGACGAGATAGAGGACGTTAAAACGAGTTCAAGGACACGTAGCAGGTTTAATTTAGAATTCGTATGAAAACGTTATGACGTAAAATCGGTAATTGCCTGGTTTTGGTAGAGTATAATTAGTCAAGAGTGGAAAGTTCTAGAAAAAAGGGAATCTTCTAGATTCCAGGAGGAATATTCTTTTTATTTTCCTTTTATTTTTTCTTTCTTTATTTTTTCTCTTTCTCCCTCTTCTTTTTCCCCGATCGGACCGAGCTCCCCGAACCCAGGCGCCGCCCTCGGTTCTCCACCGTCCGGCCGCCGTTCAGACCACCTCGACTGCCTCGTTATGTTTGAGGTGGTGGTTCAAGGCGAATCACCGCCGTTTAGGCGTACGAAGCCCTGGAAGGTTCGACATAGTCGAACCAGAGCTCCCTCCTCCGGCCACCAATCGGCCCTATTCTAAGGGGGTAAATGAAGGTCTCGACTCGCACAACCTCTCCATCAAAGTATTTAATCCAATTCAACCCAAGTAAGGAGAATTTTAGATTCAAAATTCTAGGATTTCGGGTTCTTTGTTGGTTTTGGTGGAGTTGATGTTTTTGGTGGATTAGGATGTTGAATTCGAGTTCAGAACATCGTTAGGAGTCGATTGAGTATAGTTTCTTGTTTAATTGGTGAGAATTTAGAGAAATTGCACGTATTTGGGATCCTGCCGCGGTCTGTGGCGGCTGAGGTTAATTTTGGCGGTGGAGGCAGTGGAAATGAGACCCTAAGGTGGTGATGGTCAAGTTGGGTTGGTTTGGAGGTGATTGGTGATGTTTTTGGCCCCGTGGAGGAGCTGCCGGCGGCGGAGGCGAAGGCGGAAGGTTGAAGAAGGGTGAAAAGTAAATCGTAAAACAGTAAAAATAAACAGTAACAGCAAAATTAAACCGTAAACAGTAAATAATAAATAGTAACTTTGACCTTGACCATTTACTGTTTGACCTGATTATTACTGTTTGACCAATTTTAATTTTTACTTTGAATTTTCTGTAAAAATGGTAAAGGCTGATTAAAAATGGGTTTTACGTCAAATTAAGTAATAAAAGAATTAATTGGTCTTTGTTCCCAGTGGGTGGATAGTTGCGGTTTGAGAGCAAAGGGACTATTTAGTGGTTATCGGGTTTTAATTTCGGACCTGTTTCGGATTTTCTAAAGGAAATTCTGAGACGGGTTGTTACATTCAGGTACATGCTCTTACTGAATATCTTGTTGTACTGTAATATACAAACTCATTATTTCTAAATATTGTATACAGATTTAACACGGTTCTGCAAAATGATTTTTGCCGCCTTAGACAACTTCAAGGCCATACATCGTGTAGTGAGTTGAAGTCCGCAAGGTAGTGTTTATGGGGTAGGATTGAAAGGCATCGGAGATTCTTACAGGCATACTGAGAATGTTGAGGTCTTGTAGAGAAACTCGATCAAGTCGAAGAGAACAGAGAAGTAGTTTTTGGGAACTCGGTGCATGCAGCTAGAAAACCTTATATAGTTGTATCGGAAGATAGCGATCGAGAAAGAGAGCAAGAGAGAGAGGGAGTGATCGAGATAAGGTTTGATATGAAGTATAATGCATTATAGAGTGTCTGTTTATAATGAACAAATTTATTAATATTAAGTATTTAATTTGTATGAATAAATTTTTTAATATATTAATTATATTTTGTCTCAATTGTCTAATTTTTTTTTTAAATTAAACTACTTAGGCGACGAAATTTTCTTTCTTCGTCGCCTAAGTAGTTTAATTAAAAGAAAAAATAATAATTACTAAACAACTTAGGCGACAAAAGTTATGGTATTCGTCCCCTAAGTATATTACTTAGGCGACGAAACTCAATATTTTCTTCACCTAAGTGTTATAATTAGGCGACAAAAAAAAATGTTTCGTCACCTAAGTAAAGTTCTAGTCGACGAAAACTTTCGTCCTCCAAGAAACTTTGGTCGTCACCAAAGTACTTAGACGAAGAAAATATTTCGTCGCCACTTAGGCGACGAATATTTATTTTTTCCTGGCCTCAGTACTTAGACCACCACTTTTAGACGACGAAACTTAGATAACGAAAATTTCGTCTCCGGCCTGAGTACTTAGGCGACGAAAAACGCTTTTAGGTGACGAAAATTTTTCGTCGCCTAAGATTTCCAGTGTTGTAGTGTTCTTGAGTGTTCTTCGTGCTATGTTTTGTGTGAAATTGTCGATCATATGTACATAAGTAATTTAGGTTTTTGTTTTAGTTTATTTCATAAATTTTTAGTAGGTAATAAATCCAAACCCAAACCCCCTTTGTTTCAATTTTATGTTTGTGTTAACACTCTTTGATTCGATTACCCTTTGATATCCCCGAACTGAACGATCCCTACGTATCCATACTAACGATGACATTTTGCAGGGTTTTAAATTAGTGTGACTATTGCTTCGGTTTTGCTCCCATCACATGATGCATCCCAATATGTCATATGCCAACCACAAACATATGCCGGCCACAAACATATGCAAGAGCAGTTCCTAGGCCGGCAAAGACAAAAAAGCCTAGTTCAACAAGGGAAAGAAAACCTATCCCATTTCAGATTGAGAAACTATATCAAAATAGGATTCTTTGCCCGTGTTGGTTTGGGAAAAACTCTCCCAAACCGTGCTCCCTCTTCTCCTATATATAGAGGCCAGCACCCCTTCTCCAAATCATCACATTCCGAAGTAAAACACAAGCTTTAAGCTCTACTAATATCCAAGCCGAGAATCCTACATAGAATAGCAAGCCACCACCACCTCAAATCTCTCCATACCCATCCCAAGTTCTAAAAAGCCTCTTAACCAAGCAAGCATCCTCACAATTTGAAGATCTCTTCAAGGTGTCTACAAAGTGTAATCCGATCTACTTCGTTTCTTTCTCTCGGCTTGTATTTATTCTTTGTAGTTATGCTAGGTTTTGTCTAGCTATGACACTTGCATGTATTTTTGGTTGTCTTTTATATGTCTATGTATAAAACGATTTCGAATTTGGTTTTATAATATGCATGTTTAATTCATGTTTAAGTTGTATATAAGGTTTTTCAAAGATAAAATTCGGATTACATATTAAAGTTATAAAGAAAATATGTAACCAGTTAGTAAGTCTAGGTTCGGCAAGCATGTTCATCTTGTTTGGAATTCGAGTCTTGGTTAACTCTTTAAATTCGTAGGCAACCAAGATTGCCGCCCTATACAATTGCAATGTATTGAGGGTGTTGATCCTACAAAATAAACATAGATCGAGTCTAGCGTTAAGTTGTCTTGATGTGTGTTGTTTCCTAGGATTAGAGTAGTTTGAAGAATTCGCATATCGATGCGTGAAGAGTAATGCCTTACTTGTTAACATGTCTCCAACTATTAAAAAGACTTTTGTGCTTAAGTGTTAGTTTGTTTTAGAGTCCGCGCTACGTAACTTTAAAACCCATTAGCATAAACATTAGGATGACACGCTACGATAATGATAGGAGCACAATGTGCGACGATATTATATGTTTTTACCCTCATTTATGCTTTGTTTAACCTTTATTTGTCTAAGATAGAGTCATAATATAGTTTAGTATTAATTTGGTAGAGTTTGGCGAAAAGTTGGTTAAGAATCAGAAAAATGACTAAGTTTGAGGAATCTGGAAAATAATGCAAGTTGTCTTTTTCGTGATTCTGAGATGAGTAAAAATGCGATCTATCCTGGTCCGAATTTAATGAATTTTGGTGTGCTTATTATTCATATACTGAAGAATGTTGTGTTAAAATTTCAGATCAATCGGAGTTGGGAAGTCATCCAAAAGATGGCTGCAACTTGGCAGTCCGAGCAAACCAATCCAGGGACTTCCAGGATTTTCCTGGGACTGTGTCCCAACTTCGAAAAATCATTCCCGACGACTCATAAGGAATTTGATCAAAATGTTTTATATGGAGGTAGCTATGTGTGTCTAGTTTCTCTGGGACTTAGAATCGCATCAATCGGAGCTCTGAGGAGGAAGTTATGCCGGATTTACTGGAGTAAGGTCATTCTGCCGGGAAAACAACAACTATCCCGGTTGCAAAAGGAAAGCTTTCTTTTGGACTTTTGAAGCATGGATCGGATATTATGGACCTAAAGATATGTCCATACTAACTTAATGAGAAGATTCAAGTCCAAGATAAGGCCAAGAAGAGTCTAGAAGAAAAGAATTCAGATAATAAGAGAAAGAAAAAGAATCCTGATTAATTTCGGGAAAATTCCTGTGCACGTCTCTCAACTTCCACGGACTCTCCCAGACAGCTCACAATGAATCAGAATTCGAGCCTTATATGGATAGAAAGTTACGGGAGTCTAGTTTCCAACCCAACTGGAATCACCTCAATATCTATTTTCTAGAGAAAGATATTCCATAATCTTCACTCAAAGGTCAAATCTGCCAGCAGGATAAGTTTGAGAAATACTAGGTTTTGTAACCCTAGCTGCCTCCCTTGCCTCTATAAATACCACAACATAATTTTAGAATAATCATCTTCTCTTCCTCACTTAAACTTGCCGAAACTCTGCCGAATTCTCTCCAAGAATCCTCACCAAGAACATAGCCGAACCATCTTTCACCACCTTTCATAAAATCATTCCAATCATCAACACCAATCCACTTGCCGAATTCTTCAACAAGGTTGTCACTTGGATTGTAATTTTCGATGGCTTTAGTTTCTTTGTATTTATACATTAATTTGTCTATGAATTATGTATGGATTCTTGGTTCCGATTTTGGTTTTGTTAATTATTCATGGGATTTCCGAATTCTTGTTATATTGTTTGGTTTTCTTGTGTGTAATTACCGAATCATGGTTGTGATTTAATTGAATATAGTATGATGGGCAGTAGGTTTTTGCATGTTTTCTTGATTTAATTAGGTTTATTTCCTTAATTCGTGTGCAACCGAAGGAGATGTCTAGATGCATTCGAAAGGCCATGAGTGTTGTCTAGATGTTGAATTCACTTGCCGATTTAATACATGTTGGATCATACGCGAAGTTGGTTTTAATGTGTATTTATCTAAGGGCTAGAGTAATTCTAGAAATTTACATGTCGAAATGGGATGAGTGACGCCATACCTGCTAACATGTTCCAATTCGACATATTGTGCTTATGTGCTATTTGTGTTTAATTTCTACGCGAAGTGTTGTTAAACCGATTAGTACCATGTTTAGGATTATACGCGAAGTTAATTCTAAATACTTGTGATGTTTTGAATAATTAGATATACCGCGAAGGCTCTAATTAAATTGGAACTTAGTTGATCTTGAATTCGATATTTGCTTGCTGCCCCTATTACTTGTTTTAATTTCATTGCATGTGTAATGAGTTTTGTGTTTTGTGATTGTGTGGAAGAAGTTGATCAATTGTATATAATAATTTAGGATTTAAATTTGTAAAAATCAGTAGGTAATTAGACATTAAAATTCGACAAACCCCCTTATGTGCAACACTTTGTGTGATTGAAAGCCCTTGATTTCCCCGGATAGAACGATCCCTACTTGTCCTAACTACAATTGACAAAAGAAGGGTATTATCTGTATGAAGTTGTTTTGCAGGTACTTTGTGCTTGGATTATGTCTCCATCAATTTTTGGCGCCGTTGCCGGGGAAATTTAATCATTTTTGATTCATAAAGTGTTGTTTTGTAATTATGTATATTGCAGATTATTTAATTTTGCTATAGTTTTTGGGATATGTATAATATAATTTTTCAGACATGTAATAGTAAATAGGAATTTTCCGATTTTTGCTTTTGGTTTTTGGTTTCTGTTTTGATTGATTGCCGATTATGTGATGTATATTGTGAATGTTGTTACACTTAGATAATTTCTAGGAAGTTGATAGTTTTTGTGTATGCTTTGAGTTTATTGTAGTTTCTAAAGTGTAACATGTAGGTGAAGCCTCTTTTGTTGATCATAACCAAAATCCTTCATACGAATGGTGCTTTGTTGAATCCGTTTTATGTAGATTGGGAAACGCGGGATACTTCCCCCCCACGCATACAAGCGACATTTCGGCAATATTATTACTTCTATGAGGTTGAGGGCGGTTTTAATCAACACTTGTAGACCGCTAGGACCCGAGTTTATTTTACAAAGTATAGAGCAAGTTATTTTTCATTGATTGGTTCGAGGTTTGTAAAACTGGTTCTCAAGACCCACAGACTGATGTTCATTCTCTGTGAGTGAGTCGATAGGGGATTCGTCCTCCGTGGTTACCAACTTTGAGACCTGCCTGGTTCTTAAAGGGAGTTTACTCTCCGTGTATCTTAACGACACCGCCTTAGAAAAGTAAAATACGCTCGACCTAGACAACTGCTTGTGCCGAAGCATCACCTCACTTTAGACGCTAGAAAATAACTTGAGCATATGTGAATCTATTTTTCTTCAAAAGATAAAATTCGTCTTTAATTTTTGAGGTATATCGGAATAAGCATGATACTACCTTGGACTGTTTCAGCCCATTGCACTGTTATCTCCTCTGCTCCACGTACCTCAAATTTTAAAGTTGTGTGAATAAAAGAAATTAAAAACTCTAAGTTTCGACATTCCCTTACTTACATAATTCGAATACTTTTAAGAACCAAACCATTGTGTGATACATGTAAATTATGTGTAAATTTTCGTGACCTATTGTATAACTAGTTTAAATTGTTAGGGAGTTTTAAAAGTCTATTTATGTTGAGTTTGTTTTTGGTTTTGAGGGGAAGAGGAATAGGTAAGGTCACTAATGTTGATATTAGCCTTAACCCTTCATACTAGCGCTTGCGTTTTTATGAGGTTGAGGGCGGCTTTTATGCACTTTAGTGGTACTGACAACATAAGGTTCTCAACAGAGTAAGAGGCATTCATAGTTCGTTTGTTCTAATTTTGGTGTTGAGGTTTGTTTAACTAGATCTCAAGGCCCACAGACTGATGTTCATTCTCTGTGAGTGAGTCGATAGGGAGTTCGCTCTCCGTGGTGTCTAACAACGAGTCTTGCCTCACTCCATTGTTAGTACTTTCGTTCTAGCCTTCTGAAACCACGGAATCTTGTGTCTAGTCGATAGATCCCTAGGCCGCACGTCCACCGAGCTTCAAAACCTTAAATGAGTTTGATATAAGTAAATTTTTAATCTCAAAAGAAAACATTTTCTTGGTTCGAATTTTTGAGGTATATCGGAATAAGCATGATACTACCTTGGGCTGTATCAGTCTATTGCACCGTTATCTCCTCTGCTCCACGTACTTTGAAAATTCGAACAAATCATATAGCAATTTAACTAGGGATACATAAAACACATTCTTGATACTTCTTTCGTTTATACTTGTAAACTTGTGTGAAATATACTTGTGAATTTTTCGTGTGATACATTTACATATTTGAATTTTCGTGTGATACACTACATATTTGAATTTTTGTGTGATACATATACATATATTTGAATTTTTCGTTGATACATACTTATATTTGTATGATACACACTTTTACCCCACACTTGTAATTTTTCGTGTGATATATTTTTGTGTGATATACTTACTTTTTATTGTGTGAAATACTTATACTTACTTAAATTTTCGTTGATACGTACTTATACTTAAATTTTCGTTGATACTTACTTATATTTTTGTGTGATACTTTAACCCTAACACTAACTTATACATGCTAACTATACAATAAACGTTTACTTTTTATTTTTAAATTCATTGACCAAATACTTGATCTTTTTTTTTAATTTCAGCAGGTACATGAATGTCCAGTTGGTCACGCGACATTAGAGGCCGTTTGTATCGAATTGAAGAGAGACAACGTGATTATTTAGTTGGCTGACAGATCTAACAAGTATCCTGAGGGATATGTTGAAGATGTTCTTGTGCAGGTTAATAATCTGATATTTCCTACAGATTTTTATGTGCTTCATATGGAAGACTCGCCCCACAATTCAACTCAATTACTTTTGGGGCGACCATTTATGAGAACCGCAAGAACAAAAATAGATGTTGCAGAAGGCAACCTCACCATGGAGTTCGATGGTGAAATAATTGGCTTCAACATATTTGAAGCTATGAGGTATCCGGTTTCTGACTTAAAACCTTGCTATGTTATTGATGTAGTTGATTCTTTTGCACAGGTTTTGTCAGAAACTTTGGATCAATAGCAACTAGCTATTAAGCAAGGGGCCGGAATTGACGCATTAGGGGAGGAGATTTCGATGGAGGCATGGCAAGATCTTGAGCCGTGCATAGCACAAGTAGTTGCCGAGCTAGAGGCAACACCCCACGTGATGAGGTCATGTCAATTTTTGTCAATTCCCATTTCCACTAATAAAATTCTACCATCTGTGGAACATGCCCCTATTTTAGAATTGAAGGTGCTTCCCAACCATTTGAAGTATGTATACTTTGGAGACGATGACACACTACCAGTTATTGTGTCATCACAGCTGAGTGAGCAGCAGGAAGCACGTTTGACTAGCATGTTGAAGAGAAACAAGACCGCCATTGGATGGACGTTGGCGGATATCAAGGGAATCAGCCCTACAACTTGTGTTCATAGGATCTTGCTTGAGGAAGGAGCCAAGCCTACTAGGGAGGGTCAGAGACGTTTACACCCCCCTATGATGAAGATTGTGAAGGACGAGGTGATCAAATTGATGGATTGTGGAGTCATTTATCCTATATCAGATAGCCAGTGGATTGCACCTGTCCAAGTTGTACCTAAGAAGAGTGGAGTCACAGTTGTGAAGAATGACAAGGATGAGCTCGTGCCCCAACGATTAGTGACAGGTCATAGGATGTGCATCGACTACAGAAAGCTGAATGCTACTACTCGAAAGGATCACATGCCTTTGCCTTTCATGGACCAGATGTTGGAGAGACTAGCTGGGCACGAATTCTATTGCTTCTTGGATGGGTACATCGGTTACAATCAGATATGCATTCACCCAGATGATCAGGAAAAGACGACGTTCACATGTCCCTTTGGTATGTTTGCCTATCGACGCATGCCTTTTGGTTTATGCAACGCACCAGGTACATTTCAACGTTGTATGTACTCATTATTCTCTGATTATATTGAAAATATCATTGAAATCTTTATGGATGATTTTAGTGTTTATGGAAAAGACTTTGATGCATGCTTAGAGACTTTGGAATTAATCCTGAGAAGATGTGTAGAAACTAACCTTGTGCTTAATTGGAAAAAATGTCATTTCATGGTAAAACAAGGGATAGTTTTAGGACACATAATTTCTGCAAAGGGTATTGAGGTTGATAGGGCAAAGATTGATATTATGCTTCACTTACCCTCCCCTACAACTGTAAGGGAGGTACGTTCATTTCTTGGCCATGCAGGTTTTTATAGGAGGTTCATCAAGAATTTTTCGTTGGTGGCCAAGCCCATTTGTGCCTTATTGCAGAAGGATGTTCCATTCGTATGGGACAAAGGGTGTGAAGATACATTTGTGAAGTTGAAATTGCTATTGACATCAGCACCTATTATGGTGCCACCAGATTGGACGCTACCTTTTGAGATCATGTGTGATGCTTCAGACTATGCAGTTAGAGCAGTGCTTGGACAGAGAAAAGAGAAGAAGCCGAATGCCATATATTATGCTTCTCGTACATTGAATGATGCTCAATTAAATTACTCTACTACTGAGAAAGAACTATTGGCTGTGATATTTGCTTTAGAAAAATTTCGTTCATATCTTTTGAATTCTAAAGTGATTGTTTATTCTGATCATGCAGCCCTTAGATATTTGATGAAGAAGAAAGACACTAAGCCACACTTGATTCGATGGATTCTCTTACTCCAAGAGTTTGACATGGAAATCAAGGACAAGAAGGGGAGCGAAAATGTTGTGGCGGATTACTTGAGCAGAATTGTGAAAGAGGAGGAAACGTTGCCACTTCAGGAAACTTTCCCAGACGAGCAGCTCTTTCGAGTGGACACAAAAGAACCTTGGTATGCAGACATTGTCAATTATTTAGTTACTAAAACTTTTCCGAGTACATGTTTGCAGGCAACCAAGACGATGATAAAAAAGAATGCAAGACACTACATATGGGACGATCCATATCTTTGGAGGACTTGTAGTGATCAGGTTATAAGACGTTGTGTGCCACAAGAAGAGCATAGGCCGATCCTTGCATTTTGCCACAATGAGGCATGTGGAGGACACTTTGGAGCTAAGAGGACAGCCCTCAAGGTATTAGAAAGCGGATTTTATTGGCCCACGATTTTCAAGGATGCATACACATTTTGTATGACATGTGATAGGTGCCAAAGGACAGGTAACATTGGTAAGAGAGACCAAATGCCCCTAACTCCTATAGTCATTGTCGAAATTTTTGATGTTTGGGGTATAGATTTTATGAGACCTTTTCCTTCATCTAAGGGCTTTCTTTATATCTTATTGGCTGTTGATTATGTGTCTAAATGGGTGGAGGCGAAAGCCACAAGGACTAATGATTCTAAAGTTGTTGCAGGTTTCTTGAGAACTAACATATTTTCCAGGTTTGGAGTACCTCGTGTGCTTATAAGCGATGGAGGTTCTCATTTCTGCAACAGAACAATTGAGGCTTTGCTCAAGAGATATGGAGTCACCCATAAGGTATCCACACCTTATCATCCTCAGACGAGCGGAATGGCGGAAGTGTCGAATAGAGAGATCAAGAGCATATTGGAGAAAACTGTGGGACCATCAAGGAAAGATTGGAGTGACAGACTTGATGATGCATTATGGGCTTACAGAACGGCATACAAGACACCCATTGGGATGTCTCCATTTCGGCTCACATATGGCAAGGCGTGCCATCTTCCAGTAGAGTTGGAGCACAAGGCGTGGTGGGCAGTCAAGCAATTCAACATGGTGCTTGACAAGGCTGGACTTCACAGGAAATTGCAGTTGAGCGAGCTTGAGGAAATAAGGAATGAAGCATATGATGTTGCGTGGATTTACAAGGAGAAGACGAAATTGTTTCATGACAAGATGATAAGAGGCAAAACGTTTCATATTGGTCAAAAAGTCTTGTTATTTCATTCTCGTCTTAGATTATTTCCTGGAAAATTGCGTTCTCGTTGGGTTGGGCCTTATATTGTTACTAATGTGTTTTCTCATGGTGCTATTGAAATTCAAAGTATTGAAACAGGAAAAGCGTTCAAGGTGAATGGTCATCGACTTAAGCCTTACTACGAACCTTTTGAGGAGCACACCATTGAGGAGATACAATTTAGAGACGCACCAATATCCTGATGATAAGGAGAAGAGTGTAGGCTGAGTAGACTATAAACATTAACCGCTGCATGGGAGGCAACCCATTTCAACCAAAATTGTGAAGGAGCCGTCTACGAGAGTTTGAATTTCTAAACCCTAAACTCTTTTTGGTTGAATTGTATAAATGTGGAACTTGTGTGAATTATCAAATGCTTAGAAATTACTACATAATTTTTGTGTAACATTGAGGACAATGTAATTTTCTAAGTGTGGGGTAGGGAATATATGTTTCACATGTTTTTGTTTTGTTTTGTTTTGTTTTTGTCTTTGTTTTGAGTCATAAAAAGAAAAGAAAAATAAAAAATCAGAAAAAATTAAAAAATTTCGTTGCTTTTCTGTAATTTTTTGTTTTGTTTGTTTTGTTTTTGAGTTTTAGTTGCCCCTAAATAGTCCATGATGAATTTATCTTTGAATGCATAGATGATGGTTTTGCATAATCTTAAAAATAATTGTGAGTTTCATGGACTTTGTGATTGGTATGAACATTTGAGACTTGAACTTATTTGTGTAATAAGCATGTATGTTGTGTTGATTTTGTTCCATAATAACCTGTGTGAGCTTTGATGCCATATACTTTCCTTCTTGAGTGATAAAAATGGGCAAAATTTTTCAAAAACTTCATTATTCTTTGATTATTCAATGACTATGTGCCATAGCTTTTAATGAACTCTAGAATGCTAGAACTTGCTCTTGACAATTTTTGAGACTATTATTCATGAAATGCCTTGATTTTGAAAATGATTGAAAAGATCATGTTAGGATTACCACCATTGCCAAATAAAGCTTATGCCTAATTTGTGCCCGTCGTGGGACTCCTTAGTTTTAACCCCTTTGAGCCGATATTGTGCCATTTTATTTCATCACCATAATACACTTTCCTTGAGCTTAGAACAGTTTATCCTTTCCATTGTTGTCAAGACTTGGTAAAGTTTATTTGGAATTTGTTATTTGAAGTGATGTTATGAAGTAAGTGTGGGGTGAACTTGTCCAATTGCATGAAAAGAGTGTTGTTGCTGAAATTAAAAAGAAAAAGAAGAGAATTCGGACAGAAAAATGAAAAGAAAAATTGAGCCGAATAAAATGAAAAACAAAGAATATTTCGGCAATGAAGTGAAAAGAAAAATAATTAGATGAGTTCTTGTGGTGAATTTGGAGTTTGTTTTACAATTGAAGATCTACTAATATCATATTTGACCTTTGTTCATATTCACTATGTTATGGGGAAGAAAAGAATGAAGTTTGGGCCCAGCATGATGAAATTTGGCCTTTGGAGTGATGACATAAGGATTTATTGAATTTTGCTAAGTCTTGGTGACATTTTATCACCACTATCCTAAATGCGAATTCCTTATGCCAATCCCCATTATCACCTTTATGTTGATCTTTTCATGATTCTTGAAATAGGTAAACTTTGATTTGTGGAGACTTTTGTCAAGAGTGAGCATATGGCTTTGGTTCATTTGTGCACATAGTTGTTACATGAAGTTTTTCCAGAAAATTGATTCACAAAGTGCTTTTATTTGATTAAATATGCGAGCTATTTGTTGCCTTACAATCTGTTCTCTTGCATATACTATGAGTGAATTGCCATATCATGAGTGAAAAGAAGAGAGTATGCCTAGTGAGGAGGATGAAATCAACATAACATGTCATTGCTTGTGATTTTCGTTTCTTACTTGTTCATGCTTTGATACATGTCTATGACGCTCGGGATTTCTGTGCTTACATTGAGATGCTTAACTTGAAAGCTATGTCTTTTAAAGATCCTGAGACAATCATTTAGGGGCAGTAGTTGAGTCTTTTTGTTTTTATTTTGCTAAGGGACTAGCAAATGATAAGTGTGGGGTAGTTGATAGGAGCACAATGTGCGACGATATTATATGTTTTTACCCTCATTTATGCTTTGTTTAACCCTTATTTGTCTAAGATAGAGTCATAATATAGTTTAGTATTAATTTGGTAGAGTTTGGCGAAAAGTTGGTTAAGAATCCGAAAAATGACTAAGTTTGAGGAATCTGGAAAATAATGCAAGTTGTCTTTTTCGTGATTCTGAGATGAGTAAAAATGCGATCTATCCTTGTCCGAATTTAATGAATTTTGGTGTGCTTATTATTCATATATTGAGGAATGTTGTGTTAAAATTTCAGATCAATAGGAGTTCGGAAAGTCACCCAAAAGATGGCTGCAACTTGGCAGTCCGAGCAAACCAATCCAGGGACTTCCAGGATTTTCTTGGGACTGTGTCCCAACTTCGAAACATCATTCCCAACGACTCATAAGGAATTTGATCAAAATTTTTTATATGGAGGTAGCTATGTGTGTCTAGTTTCTCTGGGACTTGGAATCGCATCAATCGGAGCTCTGAGGAGTAAGGTCATTCTGCCGGGAAAACAACAACTATCCCGGTTGCACAAGGAAAGCTTTCCTTTGGACTTTTGAAGCATGGATCGGATATTATGGACCTAAATATATGTCCATACTAACTTAATGAGAAGATTTAAGTCCAAGATAAGGCCAAGAAGAGTCTAGAAGAAAAGAATTCAGATAATAAGAGAAAGAAAAAGAATCCTGATTAATTTCGGGAAAATTTCCTTTGCACGTCTCTCAACTTCCACGGACTCTCCCGGACAGCTCACAATGAATCAGAATTCGAGCCTTATATGGATAGAAAGCTACGGGAGTCTAGTTTCCAACCCAACTAGAGTCACCTCAATATCTATTTTCTAGAGAAAGATATTTCATAATCTTCACTCGAAGGTCAAATCTGCCAGCAGGATAAGTTTGAGAAAAACTAGGTTTTGTAAACCCTAGCTGCCTCCCTTGCCTCTATAAATACCACAACATAATTTTAGAATAATCATCTTCCCTTCCTCACTTAAACTTGCCGAAACTCTGCCGAATTCTCTCCAAAAATCCTCACCAAGAACATAGTCGAACCATCTTCCACCACCTTTCATAAAATCATTCCAATCATCAACACCAATCCACTTGCCGAATTCTTCAACAAGGTTGTCATTTGGATTGTAATTTTCGATGGCTTTAGTTTCTTTGTATTTATACATTAATTTGTCTATGAATTATGTATGGATTCTTGGTTCCAATTTTGGTTTTGTAAATTATTCATGGGATTTCCGAATTCTTGTTATATTATTTGGTTATCTTTGGTTTAATTTCCGAATTATGCTTGTGATTTAATTGAATATGGTATGATGGGCAGTAGGCTTTTGCATGTTTTCTTGATTTAATTAATTAGGTTTATTTCCTTAATTCGTGTGCAACCGAAGGAGATGTCTAGATGCATTCGAAAGGCCATGAGTGTTGTCTAGATGTTAAATTCACTTGCCGATTTAATACATGTTGGATCATACGCGAAGTTGGTTTTAATGTGTATTTATCTAAGGGCTAGAGTAATTCTGGAAATTTACATGTCGATGTGGGATGAGTGACGCCATACCTGCTAACATGTTCCAATTCGACATATTGTGCTTATGTGCTATTTGTGTTTAATTTCTACGCGAAGTGTTGTTAAACCGATTAGTACCATGTTTAGGATTATACGCGAAGTTAATTCTAAATACTTGTGATGTTTTGAATAATTAGATATACCGCGAACGCTCTAATTAAATTAGAACTTAGTTGATCTTGAATTCGATATTTGCTTGCTGCCCCTATTACTTGTTTTAATTTCGTTGCATGTGTAATGAGTTTTGTGTTTTGTGATTGTGTGGAAGATGTTGATCAATTGTATATAATAATTTAGGATTTAAATTTGTAAAAATCAGTAGGTAATTAGACATTAAAATTCGACAAACCCCCTTATGTGCAACACTTTGTGTGATTGAAAGCCCTTGATTTCCCCGGATAGAACGATCCCTACTTGTCCTAACTACAATTGACAAAAGAAGGGTATTATATGTATGAAGTTGTTTTGCAGGTACTTTGTGCTTGGATTATGTCTCCATCAGATAAGTCCTAAGTACTTGTGAAGTCTTAAATCGTTTAGTAAACCGCTACGGAATTAATTAGGTTGGAACTAAGTTGAGTCTAGAACATTTTGTCCTTGTTGCCGTGTCGTTTGCTTGTTAACATGCTTCATGTTTTGATTTCTTATGTGTAAGTGCGCAGCTTTGTCGAAGAATGTCGATCACTTGCATATAAAGACTTAGGATTTATTTTCTTGTCTTTTACTTTTATGTCGTAGCTTTTAGAATCAAAATCTGAATCCCCCATGTTTGAAACGTGTAAATATGTATATAGATATGAACATGTGTTCTAACCTTTGAATATTTCAGGTGTCGTACCTTTAATCTCAGGACTGAACGATCCTTATTTATCATGTGCTACTAACGTGTTTTGTAGGGTTATTACTTGTGTGTCGAGTGAGCGTCGCATCAGCTGCTAGTTTGCAATTAATATTGTCGGTGATTCAGATTCAGCTTATTCACAATTTTCAAGTTTATGCTTGACCGCGATCTCTTCTATTGAAAGTACAGGGTTGGACCCGTAATTTTTTCTGGTCTGGTGATCCTCTGAAGAGAGGCTATGCTCTGGTTGCCTGGGACACCTGTTGTCTTCCATTAGATCAAGGCGATTTAGGTTTAAAAAATTTGATACATCTAAACCAAGCCCTTCTTCTTAAAAATTGCTGAAACATTGTTATTGCTTCCACCTCGTCAGCATTATTCCTCAGAAGCTGTTTTTTTTCATGTTCTATGCAAGCCTTGGAGTATTACCAACTGTCTTCAATTTGGCTTCGGTTTAAAAGTTTTGGAATAAGTTTTATTCTAATTTATGTTGGATAGTGGGAGATGGTAAGAGCATCGACTTCTACTAAGATAACTGGTTGGGTTCTCCTATATCGAGTCTTCATTCCATCTCTTCTGTGTCGAGATCTCTTATGCCAAATAAGGTTAGTGGTGCTATTAAAAATATACAATGGTATTTGCCTACCTTGTTTAATTTTTTCTTTCCATATATAGCTGGTCAAATACGTGTTGTACAATTGCCTTTGGATAATGTCTCTGACATATCATTTGGTCTGATACTCCTTCTGGTCACCTCTGAAATTCACTCATGTCCAATGAGTCCCTCCTCTAGATAATTGGGTAAAAGTCAACACTGATGGTTTTTTTCATGATTTTGTCACTACAGGTCTTGGTGGTATATTTAAGAATCATGAATGGTTATTCATGGGGGCTTTTGCAAAAAAGGTGGAGGTTCATAGTGCTACTGATGCAGAGATTTTGGCAGTGATTGAGGTTTTTTGAGCTGCATGGGCAAGAGGATGGACCCGTATCTGGTTAGAAACTGATTCTTATTTAGTAGTTCATAATTTCAGGAATCCTAAGCTTGTTCCATGGAGGTTAAGAATAGCTTAGAATAACTGCCTTTAAACTGCTCGTAAGATGCATTGTAGAGTTTATCATATTTACAGGGAATAGAATGTGGTGACTGATGAATTGGCGAACTTTGGTGCTTGTAATATTGAGTATAAATGGTGCGATGATATGTCTGTTTTCATTGACCGGATGTATGGGATAGATTTGTCTTCAGCAACAGTTTATAGATTTCATTAGTTTGATTATTGTTGTTGTGGAAAATGTTCGGTTTTGCACTAGTGCTTTTAGTCCAAGTGATGGGAATTCCCTGTTTGTTGGTTTTTATTTTTTTGAAGTGGTTAAGGTATAGTCTCCCATTCCTCTTGTATCTTTTTTTCTTGTCAATAAATTTTTGAATAAGGACTATGAGTTTGCCCAAAAAAAAACATCAAAGTTAAAGTGCACAACAATTGTACAACCTGGTCCTTGCACGCCTCACATAGCTAAAGAGGCTGTTGAATTTGCAAACCAAATATTCTTTTTAGGCTCATTGTAATCCTCGTATTGTTTTATATAAAATTTTGGCGAAAATATAAAATAAGTTTTCCCCTTTTTACTGCACTAGATTATAATATTGAGAAAGTAAACACAAAACAATAATTTCTCTAGTGTCCTAATAATAAAATGCATGGTTCACGAAACCAAGTTTATTTGCAAAGCCAATTATTCATCTAATTTTTTTTTTTAAATCAAGAAAAGAACTTTATAAATAAAATTATGACTCAGTCAAGTGAGTCGAATACAATAATATCGTAACACATTTAGAATACTTTCTGAAGCATCATCAAAACAAGATTAACTTGTACTGCCCTAAAGCCAAAGTGACAATTAAATACCCATCCGCTGCCATCAGTAGACAAAATGATGTGTGTTAGTACCCACGGTGGTAAATGTCTCGTGGTCCACTTATTGGACATTTTATGCGTAGATATTAAGCTAGAGTCCTCCTTCGGTACTACTCCAGAAGATCCGCTATTTCGACCTATGATCTCTTTTAGTTGAAATAGTCCACCAGGGTCCCAAACGTGAAACCCTAAAAGACCAGGGCACATTAGTGTGGGCCACAAAATAGGCAAAATTCACAAAACAACTTCACCTGCTATGGACACCCCGAACACCCAAAATGAATTAGACACCAAACGGAGGTCTGAGAATCACCATCAACATGGCAATTTCTGCCATACACCGGCTGGTCATCCACCATCGCGTCTGCAAAGCAACGCAATCTCGCCGCACACTCCTCTGCCATGGTCAAAGTCATAACAGATGAAAGGTCACAATTCCAAAGCCTCCTTATACTCTCACAAATCCACAATGGATCTGAATTGATTCGGACCCGATGCAAACCAATCCAACTCAAATCCCACACCCACTGAGCATCGGATCCACATAGATTCAGCTTCGGATCCCCATTCTTTCTCAATCGCTTTCGTCCCGGTTGAACCCTCGCCAGATGTGCTGCGACCTCATTCAAGAGATTAGGTGAAATCTCCATGGGCTTGGTTCCAAAATCAGATTGAAAAGTCTGAGTGGAGATAGCAAGAGAATGAAATTTTGTCGGATAAAGCGGACATTGGATTGCTGCAGAGAGATAACAATTGGTAGGCACAAGTGACCTACTTTGTGGAGGCGACGAGCACCATTGGAGACCCTAGCAGAGAAAGAGAGAGGTGGAGAGCCATCCCTTAGGGTTGTATTTCTTATGTTTTCCAATTATTCATCTCATACTTCTACATAAGGTAATCAAATAGCAGTTTCTCTTACTAAACCTGGTTTTGTCGATGTCTATGTTGACTTAGTAGCACGAGCATCTCACTTCATTCTTCAGTAATTTCAACGAGATGAGTTTTGTTTTCTATCTTTTATTTTCATTGATTTGCTCTTTCATAGTTGAATTAGGCAATCAGAAACCTCCTAAGTGATAAGAAAATGATGAAAAATTGCTTTAGGATTTGGGAGTTCAATAAAAAAAAAAACATTGAATTGGACTCTGTCATATCACCCAAGCCAAATGAATGAGGGATGAAACCATAGGAAAAACAAAAACAATCATTGTGCACAAAAATGAAAGCAATGAAACATTAATTCGACCGACTTCCAGGTTCTTTGTTACACATGTAGAGCCAATATTTTGTCATCTAGTCAATAGAATATGCACCTCCAATACTCAAACTCATGGATTGTTACCTTTATTCCAGCTTCGTCGTGAGTTTGAGTCTGTGAAAATAAACATGCTATGAACGATATTCAAAATGTGAATGTACTTTTGATAGTTGAATTTCTAGGTGCAGCTAGGTTCTTAATTGTCACAAGGAGTAATTCTTATTGTCATCCCAAATAGGGGTTTTATTCATTATACTGTTTACTGAGTAATATATATTGGCTACTGATTAAAAATAAAAACTATACAGCTCACTTTCTTGTTTAAATCATAACCATGTATATAACAATGTTACTACAATATGGGACAATATATTTGCCACACCAATCATTCATAACCCCAGAATCAAATTACACAGTCCTTATTCTTTTGTCATGGCTTCCCACAAAGGTTGGAAAATATGTGCTCCAGTTACCAGTATTCTCTTTATCACCATCTTAGTGGTTCTAGTCGTTCTATTCCTCACAGTCTTGACGATCAAAGAGCCTGACATTTTGGCAAGGCCGGTTAACCTAGAAAGCTTTGACGTAGTTTAATGTAACAGTCGGAATTTCGATCACAGTAAAAAATCGCAACTATGGAAGCTTCAAGTATCACAATAGCACAGCTCATATGAGTTATTGTGACAAAGTTATTGCAGACGCTCCACTTGCAGATGGTACAATTCCAGCTCATAAGAATCATAACATGACTTCCATGGATATATGACTTGTTAAATGCCGAAACTTGTACTCGAAACAAATCCAAGAGAAAAGAAAAGGAGCACAATTTCAGACAACAGACGATATGTGCGTATCTAATTGCCAATGCAGTGCTAAATTGCTAAAAAAGCACAGCATTAGACTGCCAAAAGCATGTGAACCTGGCCATCAAGATACTATTTAATCACTTCAATTTCTTTGCACCCCTGAAAGTTCTTTCCAGTGGCATGAAAACAGGAGAAGATCTGTGGTGATTGATGAGTGAAACCAATACATATGTGTTTGCAGATAGGAATATAATACCTGCCACCCACAGCTGAAGAAAGACGTTCCACCCTTTGAACTCTTGCATATAACCCCCACAACAACCTGTGAAGTTGACCACCTACCCACAATGCTATGCATGATAAGCCTTTCCACTTGAGCTTCATATTGCTCCAAGCAAGTGATAGAGGCAAGAGGCAGAAAAACCAGACAAAGTATTGTGCAGTCATTACCTGTCAACAAGGGGGGATATTAGTTTAGGGAAGGACTACTTTGATCTAAACAATCCCCTATGCTGAAAACTACAATAGAAGAGAAATTTTCACTGATTATAGTCACTAAGAAGGGAAGAATCCAAAATGAACAATTTCATGTAGCACAGCTCAATTACAATGCGGCATAATATACATATAACTTCATTGACCTGAGCTAGCAATTTATAAAACAACAATGAGTAATAGAGAAAAGTAATAAAGGGAAAAACCTTGTTGAATGCCACAAATGCCACTGTGCACAAAGCAGCAAAACGGAAGGTCTTGGGCAAAACTAAAAATAAGAACAAGTTGAACCATCAACTGAGGCAAAAACGAGATAAGCTTCTCCAGTACCGATTTTATTCTCATATTGAAGGTAGATGTGATAAAAATAAATAGAAAAATTGTGCCTTGGATCAGTACGAGTAAGATGATATAGCAGTGACTCATGCAGGAAATCCCACACATATAAATGATATATAAAAAGACCAGTAAATAGAAAGAATATGGCCCCAGATATGAGAGAGAAAAGAATCCTGTATCGTGTAAATGAACTTTTCACAATTAACCATGGCCGAAGCAGATAGACAAACCTTGTTTTGAAACTGTTTTCAGGTGATTCATCTTGATGATCCCAACGTTGAAGTTTAGGTTTCTGACCATGCCGAAACACATGAAAATCAAGAATCAGAATAGGGACTGCATAGATGATGGGGTAAATTCGAAAGTGAACAACAAGTCCATACTAAAATGCAGCTTGGAGCACATGTCCTGTTACAAATAAATAATCATAGAGTTAGACACATGTGCGTGGAAAACGCAAAAACCATTCCTAAGAAACAATATTTAGAGTGGAGTGTTATGCCTACTTAATTATTACAACAGAAAATATACTCATTACATGCAAATAATTCACAATCTGTCCAGGAAGAACAAGAGGAATGCTGTTCTAAGTTTATTTACTAGCAGCAAAATTCAAAGACACTTCAATGATTGTAGATGTCTGATATGGTCATCTAAAATGAGAACATACTCAGTATGGTGCAGATATCAAAATATAAGACATATTGTAGCATGTGATAATTAGTTGGTGCTAGTAAGCTACGTTATAGAATAGATAATTCGCTAGACACAATAACTAATAACAAAATTATATTCCATCACATAGCCGTTACTCATAGTAATTTTGAGCTAATCTGTTCAACCGAAAATCAATTTTCTTTAGCATTTATTCGATCCATATCATGATTATACAAACATATGATCCATATAATTACTGACAGTGAGATCAGCATTGTGAGTGTCCAATCAGTTTAATGAGAAAAACAGGAGAATTCATACAGAGAACGAAACTTACACCGTTCATGAGACATATAAAGATCCACGGAATCAAAGCACACACAATGGCTCACAGTTTCCACGAGTCCCAATCGTAAATGTGAACGGATTAAATAGCCATGCCATCACAGAAATCATAGACAAATTCTCCGGCACCCGCGATGCTTCAATATGATCCGTATAAACAAACCCACAAGCAAATCTACACAATCCAAACAACCAAAAAAGGTTTGAATCATGCCAATCAAATTTGATCAAAACCAGAAAATTCCACATTACCGAAAACAAAGCAAAAAAAAAAAAAAAAAGTATATACCTGTAGCTGAGAAGATGAATTTCCCCCAAGAGCGATGAAGAATCAAATTGGGAAGAGCAAAAACGCAAGCAGAGGAGAGTACCTGTAGGTGGATCTTTCAAACGGGGACTTAACCAGAAGCCATCAGTGAAGCAGCATTGGAGAACACCATGTAATCGATGTCAGTGTACCTCACCTCCATGTGGGTATCCTGCCACTCCCCGTACATGATCAGAACCACCCTCAACACTTCCGAGACCACCATCAGCTTACAGAACTGTACAGATGCCATCATTATAAAACTCAGATTGGAGTGTGAGAGAGAGAGGGTGAAAGTTTCATTCTTTGAAACTTAAAAAAAATGCTTGCACAATACTGGGGGTCTTACGTTCCCCAGCTACCAGATATATTGAAGGATCAAGTTGGTTCTTTTTCACAGTATAACCTGCAAACAAAAAATGAAAACAGACCTCAACAACATGTTAATTGTTTAGTACTTGTGATCTTCTAAGCATCTGACAGTTCAGGGTTACCAGGGAGATGGGCACCAGAACCAAATTATATGTAATTCAACTTGAGGAAGTATCAAATGAAGCTTAATGTTGAAAAGTAACAAAGTTCATGAGGAACATTAAAGAACACAAAGTATACGAATCCTAGTTTAACTAAAGAATTGGATGAGCGAATATACAAATACAACCATTCAAAAGGCATCAAAGCATCAAACTAAGAATTTAAGATGTTGAAAAACCAACTTCCTTTATTTCTCACTGGACTTTTGTGAAATAGAAGCCACCAAACAAACATAGAGAGGCGACTTGTGTGCACACATGGTTGTTCCAATATTGTTGAGGCCAGAACATCTGTTCATACATCTTTTATTGGAACTTCTATCCATAGTTGTACATTCAAATCAGTTGCCTCCACATGGATCTAACTATTCATTTTCATAACACTTTGAAAAAAATAAATAAAGAGAAAACCAGCAATTTCTTTACAGATACTAGAAACCCAGCAATCCACTAATCAAAACTAAAAAAAAAAAAAAGAAGTCTTTTATTTTTGAAATGACTTACATTTGAATTAGCTGACCACTTCTAAAGTAGTTCAAAATGACAACACTAAATTCATGGATTGAAGACATAGTTGTACATGCAGAAACAAAACAATGTACCAAAAAAGGTTGCCTCTATATTTTAACATGTTCAACCATTTGCAAAAGCTACAAGAGAGGACAATAGCTTTGCAGAAGATATCTGACAATGCTGATAGCAATTTCATGCTATATTACAAAATAAATCAGATTACTCCTAATAATATAGTACTAAGTGAGTTTAAACTAAATAATCAAATCAAAATTTTTAGCACTCCTAATTATTAAATTAAGCTCGTTAAAATCAGATTATTCCGGATAATTATTTCCAGCAATAGGTTGATTGACTTGATTCACTTCTAGGTCCTGGTGTTTTCTATAGTCTTTTCTACAGATTATCTGAGACAATGTAGTACTACACCATAGATTTACTTATTTTTTGAAATTTGTAGATAATTAACAGAGGCATTCATGGCTTGCAAACGGGTTCTTATTATAATTCTATACCAGAAATGCAAGCAAGCAGAAAACCTAAAATGTTTCAGCTAGTGCATGATTTAGTGCATTCAATAAGTCAAATGAGTTGTTGAACTTGAATTGTATATTTCAATTTACGAGCAGAACAGATTGAAAAGTAGATCAAGACCCCTGATGCATTGTGCAGGGGGCCCTAATTCTTATCCTGTGAATTAAACAGAAGCAATGTTGGTCTCACTCACACTAGCATAGTTTTCTGTTTTCTACAATGAGAACGAAGAAAGGTGGCCTAAACAAACCCAATCAGATTTATGTTCCAATTATTCAACAAAAATTATCTACCTCTGTTCAAATCCAAGCTCCTAAAATCATCCCAATTATAGTTCTTGATATATACAATAAGAAAGAGTATTCAAAACTCCATCTTATTGTGAACAAAAATTGTAATTGCAGTATCATACTACGCAAGCAAATCAGGTCATTGAATTTGGGATAGGAATTCGTACCTGATGCTCTCCGCTAGTGAGTTGGATTCAGGAATTTCCAAACCAAAACTCAGTTCCAAGCACACTATTTAGAGCGAGAGAGAAAGAAGACCAATAGGGGGTTAAAAAGTAATTCGGCATTTTTGTTTATTTATTCAGAAATTCAGCGTCTATATTTTTGAAAGGGGGTTCGGCTCAACTGTTTTAAGTAGAAGCAGTAGAGAGAGACAGAGAGAAAGAGAGAGAGAGAGGGAAGTAAGAGAGAATGAAGAAAGTGATCTCCCTTATTCTGATGGGCTGCGGCGGCGTTGGTCGTCAGCTCCTCCAACACATCGTCTCCTGCAGACCCCTTCACGACAAACACGTACTTTCTCATTCCCAACACCATTCACTGTCTAAGTATCAATAAACGACAACCAATGATTCGCATTGTTTGTGCTGCAGGGAATCCACCTCAGAGTTGTGGGTGTATCCGACAGTAAATCCTTAGCTGTTGTCCCTGACGTGTCCAATATGGAGTTGTCTGATAACTCTTTATTGCAACTCTGCCGCATCAAGTCCGATGCTTCTTCTTCTCTCAACACGCTCGCCTCTTCTGGTAACTTGACCGCATTTTTCTCTCTTCTTTCCTTTTGGGTGTTTCTTATGTTTGACTGTTTGTCTGCTGTTTGCTGCTCTTGTTTTTTAATAAAGGTCAAGTAGAGGTATTCACCAACTCTGAATCAACCAAAAACATTATCCAGGTTGCTGCACTCTTGGCTAAATCAACAGGTCTGTCTATGACCCTTCGTTTTCTTACACATTGTTATACTCTTGGTGAACTTGTCTTATTGGGTTCTCCATGCACATAGGTTTTGCTCTTGTGGACTGCTCTGCAAGTTCGGAGACTATTCCACTACTCATCCAAGCTGTTGATTTGGGATGTTGCATTATCATGGCAAACAAGAAGCCTCTTACGTCGACAATGGTGAGAAACAGCTTTCCATAGCATTTACTCATATGACCACATTTACTTTTAAAAAGCAATGAAAAAGTTCATTCAATATATTCAAATGCGACTTCAATCTGCTATTTGGTAATCTGCTTACTTTTTTGGTGTTAATTTCAAGTAAGTTTGTTTTCCACACTACCCACTGAAGCAAGAATTTATAACCTGCAGGAGGATTATGACAAACTAATTTCGCGCCCACGTCACATACGTCATGAGTCAACTGTGAGTTCATTTCATCTTGATGCGGTCCCTGATAACTGTTCTCTTGAGTCGTAAGCAAGATATTCTTAGAGAAGAATTTTTGGAGCTCATTAATGGTGTATTTTTGTGAATGCGTGGGTGATTGTTTGTGTCACTGGAGAGGAATATGTATGTATTGGTTATGTGCAATATGGAGAAATTTCTGCCAAACTTTGTCCAAAAGATTTTCCCAGAATATGTACATTTCTTGTGGGGGTGTGCACATGATTTTATATGCCTGTTTGAACCTACCATTTTCTAGTTGTTTTAGCCTTTTAGAGAAGGCATGAGTAAACCAAATACAGTAAAGGGCACCTTGTGTACGTTGTGCATATGGAGAGCTTTGTGCCAAGATTTATACTAATACAATATACCTACTGAATATTACTATTGAATAGACATGATTGAAGAAGTATCAGTATCATTAGTTTTTCTAGTGATGCTTGGTTTTGGCCAGAATATTACTATTGATTTTAGCACTACGGTCATTTTCCATTACTGTTATTATTTGGGTTTCCCCAAATAGTCTATGTTACAGAAGTGTCTGAGTTTTGATAGACAAGCGTGTATGCTCGAAATTATTGACTGGAATTATAAGAAAGATTGTTTAACGAGATTAGGAATTTTGGTGTCAAATTATGTCTAGCCCTTTCTTTGGATCCTCAATAACCATCACATCTGTTATATGGTCCATACCATAACATGTGTGTGTCTGTGTGTGAGTTAATGCAGTTATAATTGTTGAATCTACTGTTACTGTGATTACAATTTTTCATCAATATTTGAATCTTTAATATTCACTATTTGTACATAGATTCTTGAAAATAGTTTCAATAATTTTCATTGAATTGAGCTTAGATTTGGTAGGTTGGTGCTGGCCTTCCTGTCATATCATCCTTACATCGCATACTTTCATCTGGTGATCCAGTTCGCCGCATTATTGGGAGTTTGAGTGGTATCATACTTTTTCTTAAGATACAGTTGCCAATTCTGTTAGATTATGTTTTCTTACATTGTCAATATAAGCCACCTCCATATGTTTCTACATATATACATTGGTGATTGTATCTGTTGTATCTCTATGTCATAGGAACATTGGGGTATGTAATGAGTGAGGTTGAAGATGGAAAGGCAATTAGTGAAGTTGTACGATCTGCTAAAAGTCTGGGTTACACTGAACCAGGTACATATGATTTTAGCTGTTTTTTTTTTTTTCATTTAGTATATTTAATTTAAATTAATCTCTCATAATGACGAAGTTAGGTCTTGAAATTCTTCAATGTCGGTTATAATTTCAGATCCACGTGATGACCTCAGTGGGATGGATGTTGCAAGAAAGGTTTGGATATGGCTTAGCTTTTGACCACCTTTTTCATAAAATTATTCCATTTCTCGTCTCTAGGCTTGCATCATAAATCTGACCAAAAGGTAAATGTACTGCGTTTGTAGACAGTTAGTATGTATTTTAGATCTAACATTCATCTTTACCATAAAAAAATAGAGCATTTTCTCATTGGTTTGTGATTAGAACAATGTAAACTTTGAAAATACTATGGAATTTGACCCCAAAAAGATGACAAAAGAGTATGAAGGATACCTACTTACGTAGTCTATGTTTGGGGCTATGGGCTTTCTCTTAGTTTGTCTACATATTATCCCCATGAATTTTTATGGTTTTATATAGTACTGAAATCTGACACAGCTTAAATGAAAATTACGAAGAAAAAAAAAACAAAAAAAAAACCTGAATCATTTACTCGAAGTGATGCATGTATGAAAATGTGTTAGAAGATTCTATCTACTTAGGAAATTTTTCTTTTGATAAGATGAGTGATTTAATGGTGAAAGTTTCCTCATAATTTCTCCTATCATCTTTAACAGGCTTTGATACTTGCCAGGCTTCTCGGTTGGCGTATTAATTTGGATGACATTAAGGTTGGTACTTTAACTGTAGATATATGATTATATTCCAATTTACTTTGCACAACTGCAACTATGTTTTCATGTAAGATTATTATTTTTATTTTGTTGTGGCTATTTGGATTTATAATAGGTTGAGAGCTTGTATCTTAAAGAAATGGCACCCGGTATTATGTCTGTGGAAGAATTTCTGGAATCTGGGCTACTATTGCTTGATAAAGGAATCAAAGAGAGAGTTACTAAGGCTTCTTTAAGCGGGAATGTGCTGCGTTATGTCTGTGTAATTGAGGCCTCAAGGTATTATTTCTATTCGTTTTTATTTCAATTCAAAATTTGATAGATTAAGCCAAGCACCCTTGAGCATATATTTTCATGTGTTTTTTTGTTATTCTTCTTTGTTTCAGTACACATATCTTAGCTAGATGCTCTCAACCTTAAAGTGTGAGGGTGCTGTTTAAGTTTCTTATATAGGTACCAGGGTTCACTGAATGGATTACTCGAATAATAGGGAAGTGAGGTTGAAGTGGATGGATTTAATCTACTAAATGAGTGCATCACCGATATTAAGATCATATAGATCGAGTCGGGTTAATCTACTAAAAATCTAAAATAAACTAAGTTCTTACCTGCCTATCTACTATGCCCAAGTATAATCAAAGTGATGCTGCTGGCTACAGTCTTGATTTTACTGCAAATAGATTGGGTTGGGTTATTGTCATCTACTGCAAGTATAAAACCAATTAGATTTTACCGGTCTAATACCAATGGCTTTATAATAGTGATTCGATGTATTTCTATGAAGGCTAGCCATGATACTTTATCTTCTTTGTATTCCTCTATAGTGTGATTGAACGTTTGAACAAATGAAAATAAAGTTCTCCAAATTTTAATGCACAAGCTGTACGCATGACTGGTTGCTATGTTTGTTAGGCATGTCTATTTCTCATATGTTGTTCCATCTTTTTGTATCTCCCTATTATAAAACCTTTATGGCATATTTCCAGAATCAGAAAAAAGATGATTAAAAAGGTTAGCAGTTATGATTGTTTCAGAGCTCATCATGTACAGAGTATGTGTCTCATTTCTTGGTTAACTTATAGGAAAAGACTAGCTTAGTAGCTGACTACTCTATAGAGATACTTGAATATACTAGAAATCAGGCCTAGATAACGTTATATGTAACCTTATATAGTTCCCCAGATGATTACAGACCTGCTGTTGTTCTTTGTGGGTTAGAAGTCAGGTATACTGGCTTTCTTAACATTCTAATACTCGCAACTCTTGGCAAGCACGTCCTGGCTGAGATACTTTGTGCCAGGATGTAGTTCAAAAGTTTCATGTAGGTGAACATAGGTGAGCAAAATTAGTTTGTTAAAATTTGATAAAGGTATGACTCGCAATAAGAATGGGTTTGACTTGGGAAGTAACTGGTTGTACATAGTCGAACTTCTGCTCACAGATTTGGCAATTGGTATCCCCCTTTCTATTTGAAAGCTTTTTTTTTTTTTTTTTTTTTTTGGAAATTCTTTGTTTAGTCACTTATCTCCTATTTTAACTTGGGACTGAATGGCCCTTGGTTGTTTTTTTTGTTTTGAGTTTTAATTTTAATTTAATGTCTCTCCTGTAAATCTCAAATCAATGGCCAGAATTTCTCATATGTAACCTACTTTTTTTATATTCTTTTTCTCTTTAATATTTGAAGGCAAATAGTGAAGATTGTCTCAGCATCATGTTTGAGGATTAGTCAAATTTTTCGTGATTAGTAAAGTGGCATAAAATGAGTCGGGGCGTGGTCATAGTTGGTGATTGTGGTTATTGTTTAATAATTAATACTATTCGGAATCTCAGTCTCTTCCATCAATTGGACTATTAAAAAATTTAGAGAGTTCTGTTAACATTTTAAAGTGTTTCCTGATTATGTTTTAACATCCAATTGATGGATTCAACTGAAATGTAATGGATTGGTACCCAATGCCTAAAATTGCCGAATTGAAATATATGACGTGATTTGAAGATGAGCAAAGTACAGGCAAAGGAAACACAGTTAGCTCATTATATATTTAAACTTGCAAGTTGAGGTGAACTGGGATAAACTTAAAGAGGTTTCTGAAGGTGGATAAACCATAATGCTTCCACACAGTAAGAGGAGCCTCCATTTCGATTTAGTTTTATAATTGGAATTCCAATTCATAATAAAATCACATATAATAAAGGTAAGTAGTTGAGCTAATCGATAAACAGAATACATGAATGAGACTACGTGCATCTAACAAAAAAAAAAATCCTTCGACTTTTAGATCCTTTTTAGAGGGAAAAAATAAAACCTTATTTTTGCTTTTCCTTGTTCTCCATGTATGAGCTTGATATGCAGCAACTGTTGTGTCTTCAGTATTCCTGAACATTGATAGGTACTGGATGTTATTCTTATATATATATAATTCTTCTTATATAAATCAGTATATATATAATAAATTTAACTTGCTTTCCCAGCACATAGCATTTGTATTACATTATATTTAGTGGAATTAGCTCATGTTATCTAGTGATCCTTTCATGTGATACTAATTATCAGAGCTGTTGGGTAGGTGTGAAGTTGGAATTCAAGAGCTTGCAAAGGATTCTCCTTTAGGAAGACTGAGAGGAAGTGACAATGTGGTATGTCCTCTGAATTTCTTTTAAATGAAGATAGAATGCTTTAACCATCTGAGTGACCAGACACAATCAGATATTTTAGGTTGGAGTTATTACAAGTGGGATGTATAATATATAGTATAAACCTTACAACAGGTAATTCATTAATAATAATTCATGTGTAGTATTCTAGTTGTCAAGGATGAGAGGTCGTTCAGAATCCAAGGTTGTGTGAATTTATTTGCCCAGTTTTATTATTGGAAGGCATGAGTGAGGCAAACTTTGGAACTCTTGTAGAGATTGTTAACAAAAAGATGAGTGTGAGATTGTATCCGTGTTTTGATATGGGCTATAGGAACTATATGATCAGTGCAAGGTTCTGAATATGATGGAGGCTCAATATATGGAATTTATACGGTACATATTGTATCATAATGGTTGCTGTATGTCCAAGGATACTGGATAATAATATCAACAAATTATGATCATTCTTTGTTTGATATACGATTGGTCGATTGCAGCTGGAGATTTACAGTAGATGTTATAATGACCAACCACTGGTCATTCAAGGTGCTGGAGCTGGCAATGATACTACCGCTGCTGGAGTCCTTGCTGATATCATAGATATTCAAGATTTATTTCCTTGAAGTATTTCTTTTAACAGTCATTTTCTATAACATACATTGGAGAAATTTACTGTGTATTGCTCAGGAATCTTGAAGTAGGAAATACAATATGGAGAAGAGGTTGTGGAGATCGTTAGCCATGTTGAAAGAAAGAATTTGCAGAAACTTGCAAGCATATTGCAATAACATGGATTTTCCTTGTCTCACTAAATTTCCCATTTTTCCTGGTACAAATTTTAAATCAAACCTTCACTTCTCTCAAAACCGGTTGATTAAGCCATTCCATGTTTCCGTCAGAGGTCTTTCTTATCTTGCAAGTGTTATCAGACTAAATTAATGGCGATGTTGACAATGTAAATGCTCTTCCCTGCGTTTGCATGGAGTAATGAAATTTCTTCGACTATTCTCAACGTTTTTACACTTCATGACAAACAATAACACTAGTGGTAACCAACACAAGAATTGAAATATTCCATATTATCTGTTTGGAATAACATGATGATGATAATATATCAGAAATCTGCTACTTGAGTTTGATCGAAATAGCAGCCTGTAGGTGAGGTCTGGTAGAAGAGCCAACTTGAGAGGACCTGCAGCTCCCTCTTGCAGAGTCATTGTTCCGGTATGCCAGTTGAGATCCGTGTTGACAAAACCGGGATGCACGCAGTTGATATACATTTTG
Organism: Potentilla sterilis; assembly: GCA_963682095.1. Classification (NCBI taxonomy): domain Eukaryota; kingdom Viridiplantae; phylum Streptophyta; class Magnoliopsida; order Rosales; family Rosaceae; genus Potentilla; species Potentilla sterilis. The sequence continues at coordinate 29,140,499 of OY821759.1, read as the reverse complement.
GGATACTTTTTTGCCATGATTCTTGTATAGGCATTCAGGGTTTGCTTTGAAATGCTATATGAAGGCAGCATCATTGTCCATCCATTGGCTTCAAGTGAATTTTCTTTGAAATCATGCAGAAATCTTCTCAGAATTGCATCCACTTTCTCCTCTGTCAATGCTTCTACATTTCCAAGCTCATTTCTTATCTCTTCACTGGGAATCCTCTGCATTTAAAATGAATCAGTGATATATTGTTTGTTCATTAGAACAAACAATTTATATGTATATTCTTATTTATGGAGAAGAAAATGTTTCCTGGTCTAGTTGAGGAACGACAACGAAAATGTGCAGATCGATTTACCTTTAGTTCACTCCTGAGAGAGGAGACATTGACAATCCTTGCTCCTGCCGTAGAGAGTTTCAAGAGTGGGAGAAGTGCCTCTGTCACTCTTTTGACACCAAAGTAATTAGTGTTCAAGCATTCCTCAGCCTTGTCGTAAGTTTGTTTTATAGCACCTTGAACTCTGTCGACTGCTTGACCTGAAAGCTGAATCAAAGACAAAAACAAAGTCCTGTCAATTCAATAAGTCATCCCAAATGTAGAAATTGATGTTACTGATCCAATATCAATTAGTTTACCCAAGTGGTGGGATCAATGTTCAGGGCTTTGAGTTCTTCCTCAACGACCAAAACTCCACTAGCTCCAGCATTATTAACCTGAACTTGCAGCAACCAACCCCATAAATAATTTAAGAGATTTTGCGCAACATTCATATCTGACAGTCTAACAACGTAACATGTGAAAGTTTACACTAGCCAAACCAACATTTTAGCAATACAAATACAGTGATCTTTGATAGGTCTTACCAAGATATCAAGCCTGCCAAAGAAGTCACGTACGAAACTTGCCAAAGACTGCACACTGAGTGGATCAGTCACATCAAGCTGATGGAAGACTACATTGGCATGAAGATGATGTTCATGGTGGAGCTTGGCTGTGGCTTCCTTACCCCTTTGCTCATCTCTCGCTGTCAACACCACGACCACGCCACGGCAGGCCAGTTGCCTCACTACCTCATACCCAAGACCCTTGTTTGCGCCGGTAACCACCGCATACCTATAAAGACACCAGTAACACCACCACCACCATCACTATGTTAATTACTTCACTAGCAAGCAGCTGCTCGATCAGTTCTCATTACACAGATCTAGATGGTCAAGTTGTGAAGTTGAAATAAGAAAGAGGACATACCTCCGTGCTCCCTGTGATTCAATGCTTCCCATTGTTGCAGTGAATATTGGATTAGGGTCTTCAAGTCTGTGGAGCTCAAAAGGTATGCTGGGTAATTAAAATGATAGTGGATCTAACCAAATCTTAATTTCTTAATCAAAATGATAGCTTCAGAATAATCAAAGCAACTCTTAATTTTCTAAGTGGGTGGACTGGAAAATGACAAATAGAAAGTGACGAGGACTGGGTCCTCCATTTCCATATAGTTTGGCATTCTATTTTCGATTCTTGTTACTCGTGTTGGTATGTGTTCCCTTCTTTTTTTAATCTCTACTTGTTATTGATCGACTATAGAGAACGTGAGCAGCTTTGTATATAATTCAATTTATCGGCTACAGTCTGGATGATTTGCAATCTCTATCGGCAATTTTATATTTTTTTCTGATAAAAAAATTAGTAAATAATATGTTGAAAGAGATATTGGTTTTTTTTTTTTTAATGATGGAGTAGGTTTTTTTTTTTTAAATGATGGAGTAATATAATTGGCATAAAGGCGTATTATGACAAAATCTCTACTATTAGAAAGTCCGGTATAAAAGATTATGTTATAGAAAAAATATGAAATAAAATAAAAAAAAAAGTAAAGATAAATTGAATTTTACGTTTTTCTTTTGTTCACCACGTGCATGGGTACAAGATAGTATTGATAAGTTAAGGCACGAGTAAAAACTCTAATAGAACACTAAATTGAATTTACTTATTCAAAACTACAATTCTAAGACAACCAAAGACAAAATCAAAACATCCAAAACTACAACTAAATTTGCATAAATACTAATAACCCTTATGTACTATATATATCTTAGTAGAACAAAGTATTTGTTCTGACGAGTTTGACGCCTATGGTTAGTGTGCGTGGGTGAAGATGGCGATTATAGTCGATGCAAATGCATATAAATGTGTGGAGGGCAAAAGAATATAACAAAAGTAGTAAAACTTGTTACGCCAAAGAAGAAAGAAGGCGTACAAATCTGTGGAAGAGCGCTAGAGATATCGACCTGCGAGATCACATCGATGGATATATCAGTTCAATAATATTGGTGTTGATATGGTGAATATAATTTAATGGATATTTAAGTATCTATGTGTTGGCTCCTCGGTGTCTACAAATGACGACCACTGCAAAATCTCTTTCAACTAGCTTTTGCATCGATATATATTCGTTTTGAAATTAACGTGTGAAGTTTTTTTTTACTTACTTTTCGGCCATATTTTCATACTCCACCGTTTAAATATTAGAACCTAATGTATAGATCATTTATGTAAAATTTCATCTAATTTGATGATCGTTAAGGTATTCAAATTGAATTAAATCAATGAACAAACCGAATAAGTCCAACATGAATTGTTCATGTAAATCACCATAATGAAAGATCAAACAATTATCAAGTTGGATGAAATTTTACAGAAATGATATATACATTAGGTTCTAACATCTGAACGGTAGAGATGTGAAAATATGACAAAAAAATGTATTAAAAAAGGAACTTCACACATTAATTTCAGAGCGCAGGTTCGCTCTGAATAGAAACTATATATATATATATATATATATATATATATATATATATATATATATATATATATATATATATAGTTCATATCCAGAGCGAACCTTCGCATTGAACTTACAGTGCGAAGTTCAGTTTTTGACACACTTTTCGGTCATATTTTAACATCTCCACCATTCAGATGTTAGAAGCTAATGTATGGATCGTCTCTGTCAAATTTCATTCAATTTGGTGATCATTAAGGTATCGAAACTATATTAAATCGATGAACAAACCAAATTTGATCAACCTGAACCGTTCGTCTAAATCATCATAACGAAAGGTCAAACGATTACCAAATTGAATGAAATTTGGTAGAGACGATCTATACATTAGGTTCTAACATCTGAACAGTGGAGATGTTAAAATATGATCGAAAAGTGTGCCAAAAACTGAACTTCACACGGTAAGTTCAAAGCGAAAGTTCGCTCTGGATAGGAACTATATATACATACATACATATATATATATATATATATATATATAGTATCCGATCGATAGATGTATAGATTGGAAGTTCCGAAGATATTTTGAATATAACATTAGCATCTAGCACTGTACGTACGTATATCCATGTATATGTGAAAATATATATTAGTTTCTTGCTACTTGTGGGCATCGATCGAGCATATGTTTGTTGCATAACTACTTATCCTTTATCTGTCCGGCCGATAACTATCTAGCATGCACTGTACGTATATCCAGGAATGATTCTATATATTTTGGAACAAATTTAATTGATCGAATTAATTGAAGCTAGCTGTATTGGTTAAGTTGAAGCTACGTTTTTCTTTAGATTTGCTTTTCATGGCTCGTTTTTGGCGTATTCAAGACCCTCTTGGTGAGTTATGCTAGTAATGTAATTTTTTTTTACATGCTGGATTATGACACCCCCAATTCAAAAAAATTGAAGATAGCTGTTAAATATACTTATTGCATATATATGCAACACGTACGTACGTACTGTACGTATCTTTATGTTGGATTGTACAAGCTAGAATAAATCTTCATTCATAAACCTTAAAACTTGAAAACTAATTGGTTTGGAATTTAATTGTATTCGTACCATAGGATGTATAGCTACAAGATCGAAGAGGAGCTATATACGCTGGAAACTCTCACCCTTCGTTGCAAAATGTTATCATCTCATCCCCTTGTACGTGTAGTTTCCTGCTGCTGTTAGTTCTTTTTGTTGTAGTTGCTCTGTTGCCATTTTGGCTTAACGGAATCTTTCTTTCTGACCAAAAAAAAAAAAGGATCGAAGGTTCGTTTAATTTCCAGCAAGGATTTTTGTATATTCTTTTAAGTAGCTTGAAAGGATTCTCTATGAAATTTGAAATCAATTTGAATGGTTACCAATGTGGTTATGTTCATTTTATTTGGAGGACTTGTGCTTAGAAAGAGATTATGTTACATATATAGCTAATTAAGAAACCTCCATGCATATATGCTCGGAGTGATCGATGCTGCAAGCAAGTGCATGCGCGCATATGGAAGTGCGACGGCATCAACTTCCAACTCACAATATATACACATGGCAAAACGAATTGAAGTAGCAGCAGCAGCAGCTAGTGTTTTAAGTTTCTAACACGACGTAGGTCGATCGTTTGCGTTTCAAGATCTGCACTACACGTGCATCTATCTTTAATTTGTTTTCTTATTTTTCGTTTTGCATAGTTACATCGATCATGTGTTAATTCAATAACAAAACATCACGCTCAATACCAAATTCATAAAGCTTGAACTTAAACATGATATAAAACCAGTAAAGTTAGAACAAGAACGTTAAACCAGAAACATGATCTGTATCATACCATCAGCTCCTTTAATCGGATCCATCTCTGATATAGAACCTGAAACAAGAAACAATGAGGCTATGTCTTCTGTTAGATCACCACCAAAAGCTTCTGATATGGACAGAACAATATGCTAAAGACGATGGGATCAACAGGGACTAAACCATCTATATATAAGGGATCTGTGATTCAAGAGTCCATCCATAAAGGACTACTTGAATCACAAGAAACCTAGTTAGACACTGAATGAATCACTGTAATATTCCTCTTATAGAATCCGATAAGGTTTCCTTAGCTTTAGGAACAATACACAGCTTCCTAATGCAACTAGGAAAGCACAAATTATTATCCATGTTGAACTAGTATTCATACTTTGCTTATGATTCATGTATTCTGGATATTATTGTAACAAGTCCATTTATTTTTCTAACAATCTCCCACTAGACTGTTACAACAAACCATGAAAATAAAGCTCCTATAAGTATTAGACTAACCAACTTACTTAAGGGCGCGCCAGATAACAACCTGAGACTTAAAACCTCATTCTTAGAACAGTCAAAATGCAGCTATACATGTAGAGCAAGAAACAACAAAACATTTTAACAAAAATGCAGAGTTTCTGTACCACTAACATACACACCTGCAATTCACATGTTCAAAAACAGCAAAACTGATATATGCTTATGTGCATTTTACGAGTAAAAACATATATCAAAGTCCACCTTATGTTTCCTAAACCAGAAACTCAAGCAAAACTGTTCACCAATGGCTTCCTAATACTTGAACTGTATTTATCATAATTTTTCATGATAAAAGCCATCTGATAGCAAGTACAAAACAAAATCAAAACAGTATGACAAAATTCAGATGATTAAAAACATAATGCTGCAGCAATCAATATTTTTCTGAAAATACCTCAAATTACTGAAAAAATATCAACTGTCAATACAAAACATAATGTGAATAAATCACAGCAACTCTAAAAAAACTCAAAACTGAAAATTTCTAATTTTTGCTTTTAGTTTAAACTCCCACTGGTCCTTAAAACTCTAGGCTCGATAAAACTCCCATGTTCCTGATGTGCTCCTTGAAAACGCCAACTGCTAGAGCTTTGGTGAAGGGATCTGCAAGCTGTGAGTTGGTGTTAATACTTAATACACTGACTTCTCCACGTTTCACTCTCTGTCTAACATCATAGTACTTCAAATCAATGTGTTTTGAATTACTAGACCTTTTGTTATTTTTACAGAAGAACACAGCTGCTTCATTATCACAATAGATCACAAGTTTATCTTCAACTATGTGACTTAAAACCTCAGTTTGAATCAGAAAATTTCTAATCCAAAGTTCCTCACACATGGTCTCATAAACAGCAATATACTCAGCCTGCAGGTCACCAAGGTTTGCTTCATGGTCTTCCAAGCTATAGCTCCTCCAGCCATCATGAAAACATATCCACAGGTTGACTTATTAGATGTAGGAAAATTCCCAGCAAAGTCAGAATCTGAATATCCTGTGAGATTTAGATCTTCCACATGTCTATATACCAGCATATTACTTTTAGTACCCTGCAGATATCTCAAAACTTTCTTTCCTGCAACCCAATGCTCATGACTAGGATTTGATTGAAACCTAGACATGATTCCAACTGTAAAAGCCAAATCTGGTCTGGTGCAAACTTGAGCATACATTAAACTACCAACAAGTCTAACATATGGTTTAGAATCCATAGCAGCTTTTGCATCCTGAGACTTGTTTTTAGTTAGCTTGTCTCCTTTAGACATAGGTACTTCACCAGTTGAACACTTTTCCATATTGAATCTTTTCAGAACTTTAGAAATATAGTTCTTTTGAGATAGGCCTAAAAGCTTGCGAGTTCTATCTCTTTTAATCTCTATTCCAAGTACATATGAAGCCTCACCTAAGGCCCAGTTTGGGATTGCTGTGCTGTGAGCAGAATTGATTTTGAATTTGCTGTGAGCAGAATTGTTTTTGAATCTGCTGTGAGTAGAATCAGCTGAGGTATTTGGTAAACTGTTTTTAAAAGTGCTGTGAGAACCAAAAAACAATTTCGTGTGTTTGGTGAGTTATAAGTAAAAATTATTTTGGATGAGTATAATGACAAAAATAGACATTGTTATAAATTGATATTAAAATAAATAATTGTTTCTTTTGTATGTAATTATAAAGTTAATTCACAATATTACATAAGATTTTTTAACACCATAGTAAATAATTGATTATGATTTAATTAGATTAGTATATCACAATCTAAGAAAAAATAAATATTACCATTTGTTACAAATATAACTGATTCCTGCAAAAGCATCTCTTACCCTGCTTCTCCAAAATCTACTTTTAAGAGAATCAATTCTTCTAAAATCAGTTTTATGGGTTGTTACCAAACACTTAAGATTAGACCCAGAATCACTTTTGACCCCAAAAACAGCTTGGGAAGCAATCCCAAACTGGGCCTAAGTCTTTCATGTCAAAATTCTTTGACAGAAAGCTCTTGGTATCCTTTAGCATTTTTACATTAGTGCTGGCCAAGAGTATATCATCAACATATAATACAAGAAATATGAAATTATTTCCAGAGACTTTCAGATAAACACATTCATCAACTATGTTTTCAGTGAATCCAAAAGAAGAGATTACTGAATCAAATTTCTTATACCATTGTCTAGAAGCCTGCTTTAATCCATAAATGGATTTCTTTAACCTGCAGACTAAATGCTCACTGCCAGCATTGATAAAACCTTCTGGTTGTTTCATATAGATCATCTCATCCAAATCACCATTTAAGAAAGCTGTTTTAACATCCATTTGATGAAGTTCCATATCAAAATGTGCCACTAAGGCCATGATAATTCTGAAGGAATCTTTTGTTGAAACTGGTGAAAAGGTTTCCGTGAAATCAATTCCTTCTTTTTGTGTAAAACCTTTAGCTACAAGTCGTGCTTTATGTCTTTCAACATTTCCAAATGCATCTCTTTTGGTTTTAAACACCCATTTGCAGCCTATAGGTTTCTGGTTTGGATTTGCTTCAACTAGTTCCCACACTGCATTATTATCCATTGACTTTATTTCTTCTTGCATTGCAATCTGCCACTGCATAGACTTTGAACTTTCTACTGCTTGAGCAAAACTAGTGGGATCATTGTCATCTGAGCAGTCTATTTCTACTTCCCCTTCATTAAAATAGACATGATAATCACTATTTTCCCCATATTTTGGTTTCTTGGCTCTGGTGGACCTTCTAAGCTGAGGAGGTGGATTTTGTTGGTTTACAGGAAGGTTCTGTTGCTCTATGTTTTCTTCTGGTTGGTTCACTTGAGGCTCATGCTGAACTGCAAGTTCAGCTTGATCCTCATTCATTTGCATTTCTTGATCAAAATTTTGATCTTCTGCATTGGTTTCTGTTAAACTTTCAGAGGCTAGATTATTGGTTTTGAAAGGTAAAGCTATTTCCATATCTTCATCTAGCATAATTTCTTCAAAGTCTGCAGATAAATCTTCAAGCTTTGTATTATGCACTTTTTCACTCAGAAACTTTACTTGATGTGTTTCAAAAATCCTAGGTGAATGTTTAGAAGAATAAAGCTTGTACCCTTTGGACTTATCTGGATAACCAATAAAATAACAGCTAATTGTTTTAGGATCAAGCTTATTAATGTTCGAGTTGTAAACTCTTGCTTCTGCATGACATCCCCAAACATGGCAATGATGAAGACTTGGTTTTCTTCCAGACCACAATTTGAATGAGGTTTTATTTATAGCTTTACTTGGAGTTCTGTTGCAAATATAATTTGCTGTTTTTAAAGCTTCACCCCATAGAAATTTAGGTCGGCCAGTGGTGCACATCATGCATCTGACCATATTTAAAAGTGTCCAATTCTTTCTCTCAGCAACACCATTCTGTTGAGGGTTGAATGGTGTTGTATATTGAGCTTTTATGCCTTGTTCCTGAAGAAACAAAGCAAAAGGACTCTTAGATTGGCCTTTCTCTGTGTATTTTCCATAAAACTCTCCCCCTCTATCTGATCTTACTGTTTTGATCTTCCTTTCCAGTTGGTTTTCTACCTCAGTTTTAAAAACTTGAAAAGCTTTTAAAGCTTGAGATTTCACAGAGAGTAGAAAAACATAGCAGAATCTGGAGTGATCATCTATAAATGTGATAAAATACACATTTCCACATATAGTCTTATGCTGAAAAGGGCCACAGATATCAGTATGGATTAACTCAAGCAGATTTTGGCTTCTACATGCAGTCTTTTTCCTTAAATTTGTGAGTTTTCCCTTATAGCATTCAACACATTCATTTAAGTCTGAAAAATCTAGTTCTGGTAAGATATTGTTTTTTATCAGAAGTTTCAGTCTTTCTGCAAAAATATGGCCAAGTCTTCTATGCCACAAAAAAGCAGACTTTTCATTGATTTTAGTTCTTTTAACACTTGTTAAAGTGTTAGGACTTTGAGTGCAATCTGGTTGTTGTGTTCTTTCTGTTTCAACAAAAGAAATTTCTTGCTGAGGTGTAGAACAATTGAGCTGTAAATAACCATTCATGATTGCACCAGAACCAATATTCATAGAATTTCTTGAAATAATTATTCCATTATTATCAATCAAAAGTCTACAACCAGCATTGACCAAAAGACTAACCGAAACTAAATTTCTTGTAATGGAAGGTACATAAAAAACATTATCTAAAACTAAAAATCTTCCAGAACCAAAACTGAGCCTCAATGTGCCTATTGCCTTGACTGCTACTCGCATGCCATTTGCCACTCTTAGGTTGATTTCATCATTTTTTGGGGTTCTCTTCTTTGTGAATCCCTGCAAAGAATTAGTTATATGCACTGGAGAACCAGAATCTAACCACCAGCTAGTAGGTTCAACATTTAAAAGGTTAATTTCTAAAGCAAAAATCTGAGAAAATTGCTTACCCTTCTTAACCAACCAATTCTTGTAGCTAGTACAATCCTTCTTCATGTGTCCTATCTTTTTGCAAAAATAGCACTTGAACCGGAAAGGTTTTGTTTCTCCTGAGGTTGAAGCTTTAGTGATGGTTTTGACAGGTTTAAGCTTGTTCTGAGGTTTTTTCTTCTTAGGCTTTTCAACAAGGTTTACTGTAGTGCTAGGCTCTCCTTGTTCTTTCTTGATCCTTGCCTCTTCATCACAGCATATAGAGATCAACTCATCTATGGACCAGTTTTCCTTTTGAGCATTATAGCTAGTTCTTAAGTGGCTATAACTGCTAGGGAGTGTATCAAGTACATGATGTACTATCAACTCATCTTTAACTCCCTGCCACATTTCCCTTAGTCTAGCATTGATGTTTACTAGCTTTAGTATATGCTCTCTAACTGATCCAGACTGAGAAAATTCTATACTATGATATTCCTTATTAAGCCTAGCAATCTCAGACTTTTCACTTTCTTTAAATTTGGCTGCAATAGCATCCATGAATTCTGTTGCTAAGTCTGGTTCTGCAATGCTGCCCCTTATGGTGTTTGACATAGAGGTTTTGATAAGATTTTTAGCCATCCTGTTTGACCTCATCCACTTCCTATAATGGTCTCTAACTTCCTTAGAATCATCTACAGCTGGTACTTCTGGCATGTCTTCATAGAAACAGGTAATCCATGTTGTCTTGCACACTCATGTAGTTTTCTATCGATTCTTTCCAGGCCCTATAGTTTGTTCCAGTGAGTACCAAAACAGAACTAAGGTTCACATAATGTTTTCCTAGAAGCAAAAGAAGAAAAGAAACTTAGTGAGTTCTTGGTTTTGTAAGGCTTTTAAGAGTTTTCAGTGTTTTATGAAGTTGTTAGCTTATTAAAAAACAAGCAATTCAGAAGCAAAATCAAAAAAACCAACAGAGAAAACACATGATTCTATATATACTTGCATCTTTCAGTCCATAAACCATAAAACAATATTAAAGCAACACTTTTGAGCAAAAGCTAAATATTTTGTATTATTCTGTAAGTCTTGATCAATAAGCCATGTCAAACCAAACTATGTTATACAGAGAAAATAATCCACATCTTTGGACAGAAGAAAATTTCTATGTATCCAGAGATAATTCAGTTTGATATGCATATTGCTGTTTTGACTTCTAAAATCATAATCTGTCACTTCTTTGGAAGATACAATGATATGATTTTAGAACTCAAAACACAATTATCAATCTTGTTTTTATAATCATATGTATTCTCCTGACATCAATGAGGAATGCTTTGTGCAATATGCTCATTGATAGCAGCAAAATTGATGATTTCCATCTTTATGCTTTCTAACCAGAATTCGTCTGTGTAAGAAAACTTTTTAGGAAATCCCTGCATCTGTAATTCTATTAGCATATATAAAACTTAAGGAGATCATAATATGTATAATAGAGTTACAGACATATCTTCATTGCTTCAATCCAATTCCATAGAGCATAACCTGTATTGAAATTTCATCCAGCCACAGAACAACACAATTCTCAACTTATGTGCACGCTGGGAGTGCTCTAGGGTTCTTATGCATATATATACATATAATTATTATAGTATAACATGCTTGAATTGAAATTGTTTACGAAAAACATGATTTTTCTTTTTCCCAAATTTTGCTGCATAAAGGTTTTTAAAGCGGAAGCATCTCTGATTGCAGCATTCGCCTTGATCTTGGCTTCTTAATCCATGGTTGTGTTGGAGTTGAATTCCATACAAGACGCAGAGCATCTCTGGCTTCTCTGGTTCATCCCCTTCCCTTATCTGCTTTTTGCAGAAATCGACCGTTAAGAGCCAACGACTATTTCTGCAGTTTAAAAAACTTTTGCTTAGGGTCGGGTATGAACCGGGTCAGCCTTTTTGCACATGGGTTGCCAAGAACACGACCCGAAAACAAAACCAGAAAATTTCCTTGTTCTTTAAAATTGGTTTTTCAAAAAATACTTTGATCAAGCAACCGATTTTATGAGCACAGATGTGCTCTGATACCATTTGTTAATTCAATAACAAAACATCATGCTCAATACCAAATTCATAAAACTTGAACTTAAACATGATATAAAACCAGTAAAGTTAGAACAAGAACGTTAAACCAGAAACATGATCTGTATCATACCATCAGCTCCTTTAATCGGATCCATCTCTAATATAGAACCTGAAACAAGAAACAATGAGGCTATGCCTTCTGTTAGATCACCACCAAAAGCTTCTGATATGGACAGAACAATATGCTAAAGACGATGGGATCAACAGGGACTAAACCATCTATATATAAGGGATCTGTGATTCAAGAGTCCATCCATAAAGGACTACTTGAATCACAAGAAACCTAGTTAGACACTGAATGAATCACTGTAATATTACTCTCATAGAATCCGATAAGGTTTCCTTAGCTTTAGGAACAATACACAGTTTCCTAATGCAACTAGGAAAGCACAAATTATTATCCATGTTGAACTAGTATTCATACTTTGCTTATGATTCATGTATTCTGGATATTATTGTAACAAGTCCATTTATTTTTCTAACATCATGACCTTAAGATCGACTGTTGCATTATGAGGATAATATATATGTATTTGTTGGTTCGATTTGGCTATTGGCATGGCCTGTTATACATATTTAGATAGCTTGCACGTTTACAACGTACGCTAACTAGCTAGCCTAAACATGAATATATATCATCAACAAGTTTTAGTCAAGTTAGATGTGTGGAATATTAAGCCCCACTCTTGAATGTAACGAGCTTTCTAATGATATATATATAGATGAAACTAGGAAACTGCACTGTTTGACTGTTGATTTCCTTTCTAACGAGATTAAACGGTTTTCTAAAATGATTTCTACGTCCACAGACTAATCTGTATTGAGGGATCATGTCAGATGACCTCCTTCTCCCTAATACTAAAACTAGTTCGATTATAAACTTAGAGACTAATCTACATTGAAAGTTCATATCAAAACGCTTTTTCCTTCTGGTAAGTAAGAACTGATTTGGATTTAACGAGCCAATGAGTAAGAGGGTGAATTTATTGACGTTTGAGCGTAGCCCAGAAAATGGGTGGCGGTTGACACCTTTTATTAATTATTTCGGCTAAGAGAATCTCCAATAGCTCTTGTAAAAATTCTCTATTAAAGAGGAGGAAAACCAAAAATCTCTATAAAAAAATAAGCTCAACTCCAACAGCTCTTCTATTTTACAGTATAAAAATTAAATGCTAATCTGTATAATTTAATGAATATATAAATAAAAGGCAAGACGAGAGAGAGGGAGATAAATCATTCTTTTTTTTATTTTTATTTTTAAGAGAGATAGTCAAATATAAAAGACAAACATTAAATTCTAGAGATTTTTATAAGAATATACAGATTTTGAGAATTCTATAGATATAGAGATTCTACATATTTTTTTCTCACTTTTTCTATTTTAGAGATTGGTTTACAAGAGCTGTTGGACCCAAAATGGAGAATTTTTCTTGTAAAATAGAGAAAATTCAACTTTTACAAGAGCTATTGGAGATGCTCTAACTAACCTAATTCTCACTATATATCAAACCCCCATAGCCGGCCATTATAAATCCACATGCACACACCTTCACCTACTTCTTAACCAATTCAAACACTTCCATACATCTTCTTGCCTCACCCAAAATAATGGCTTATACCTCATAAATCTGACACAGCTTAAATGAAAATAACAAACAAAAACTAATAATGATGATAATAATAATAATAAATAATAAATAAACAAAAACAAAAAAAAACTGAAACAGTTACTTAAAGTGATGCATATATGAAAATATGTTGGAAGGTTCTATCTACTTAGGATTATATTTATATATATATATATATATATATATATATATATATATATAAAACGTATAAGAGCATTTTCAGCAATGCTAGTCATAATTTAGTTAAATTTCAACAAAAATAGCTCAAAGTTATTTTGGCTAGCCATTTTAGAATTATGTCTATATCAGTTCTATCTATTTTAACTTGATTTATATCTTAAATATTTATTAAATAAATAAAAATAGTTTAGATGTATATATAAATAATATATAATTACATGTAAAGAATGTTTTAACTTTTAGCTATCACGCTCTCTAAATTTGGCTAGCGAGATAGTTAAAAATTAACATAGAGTTATAATAGAGTCTGGTATAGCTGCTATTTTTCAAAAAAGTTAAATACGCTCTCTAAATAGTTATAAAATTATAATGGAGAATCTAATGAAGATGCTCTAAGAGAGAACTGATGTAGACTATAAATAGCAAAAGACTAGCGTAGTAACTTACTACTCTATAGAGATACTTGGATATTCTAGAATATATTATTCTTAACCGTTATATGTGACCTTATATGCTGTAGTTTTTTGTGGGGGTTAGAAGTGAGGTATACATGCTTTCTAAACATTCTACTCCGCACTACTCTTGGCAAGGGTGAGTCTTGGCCAAGATGCCGGGATGTAGTTCAAAATTTTCATGTAGGTAAACATAGGTGAGCAGAATTAGTTCATTAGGATTTCGATAAAGCTATGATCACTCGCAATAAGAATTGGTTTGACTTGGGAAGTAACTGGTTGTACATAGTCAAACTTCGGCTCCCGCAATTGTGGCACTTTTTATAACCCTTTCTTTTTGAAAGATTTTTTATTTTTTAAATTGAAATTCTTTGTTCAGTCACATCACTTATCTCCTTTTTAGACAATTTTACAAACAATATGAAAATAGGTTCACTACGAATTTATGTACATCAAGTCATTTTAGTATACTAAGATATGTGTAGTACTCAATACAAAGCGTCATTGATGCCGTTAATTTGATTGTCGGGTGTTTAAGGGGTAAATTGGTCACGTCGATCTTTACTCTTAAGAACTCGGTTCTCTCTCTCAGACACGCACGCTCTCTCATGTCAAAGCTCGTCTTATCTTCTAGAAAAATCCCCAAATCACTGAAACCCCAACTTTCTGTGTGTCCTACCATGCTGAGATTGTGATTGTGTCGGATATTTTGGTGTCGAGGCCGCCAAGCTTAGAGGTGTTGCGGGTCGAAAAATCGGCTCATAGTGGATCGTTGGTGGTGGTAGATGAGGGCAGAAAACGAAAACTTTGGTCTGAACAGTTTCTTGATTTTTTCACCGTTCGCCGTCTAACAATCAATGATGTCTTTACATTACATGCGAGTTGGAGAATTCAACGTCTTGTAAAGTTATCAATTTTTCTCTAGTCGTAAGAAACTGAAATTGTGGAGTGCTTTTATATTGGGGCTAATGTTATAAATGGTCCCCGTGATTTGCGATCATAGCTACGTTTGTCCCTGTAGTTTAAAAATATAGAAAATGCCCATTTAGTACTAATTTGGCCCCCTCATTACCTATTCCAATGACCATCTTATTTTTCCCCCCTATTGAGTATAAGATTACAACTCTATTGCCCATTTGAACAAATCTTTTTCAATCCTAGTACAATTTTAATTTTTTTTCTTCCTATTTTGTCCTTCTATCTTATTTAACAGATTTTTGAATTATAATGTGCTGAGAAAGTGGAAAATAAAGAAACTTTGCAGAAAGGTCACCCAACTCCTCCGGCCTCTCATGGCCGGTCGCCGGAGTCGTCGGATTCCGGTCACCAATTTTTTTTATTTTATTTCGCCGGATTTTTATTTATTTTTTATTTTTTATTTTTTTTATAATCATGTTATTGGACGATGGTTATTGACCCCCAGTAAGTAATTTGCAGATTACAGATTTCCAATAATCAAGTTACTAACCCCCAGTAACTATGTTACTGACCCCCAGTAATCAGGTTACAGATTCCATATTTTCCAGTAACCATGTTACTGACTCCCAGTAATCGATTACTGACCCCCAGTAATCAGGTTACAGATTCTGTATTTTCCAGTAACCATGTTACTGACCCCCAGTAATCGATTACTGACCCCCAGTAATCAGGTTACAGATTCCATATTTTCCAGTAACTATGGTTACTGACCCCCAGTAATCAGGTTACAGATTCCATATTTTCCAGTAACCATGGTTACTGACCCCCAGTAATCCAGGCATGAAGTTGCAAAACTTTAATCACCAAACATCCACATTATACTGGTACTAAGATTTCATTGATAACTTGATAATAACAGCAGATTTGGGCACGGTATTGATGTGAATCAATTGAATTGAAATCCAGATCATCTAGCCAGCATCACCAGTCCAAAAAAGAGAATAAATTTCAACTTCAAACTTAAAACTTCAATTTGAAAAAATAATAGACAAATGATGATGCAAGGCAGGGCAGCCAGGACCACAGCTCCAATTATATGATCCAAGAATAGTGATGCCAATCGAAAAGAAATTGCCAAAAATCTGATGACCTGAAGCTAGCTGAGAAGAGAATACCCAAGCCCAGTCGAAGTGCCAAAACCTAAACCATAGAACGTCAAACGCGAATCAACCTTCAAAGCACCTTCTTCTTCGCACATCACAACCGAAGTAGCGACGACGGTCGCAAAGACAGAAGACGACGATGACTTGAAAAGGAAGGCTGGGCTTCAATGAATGATTTCCGATTTGAGAACTGCTCGGCTTAATCAACAGGACATGGCATAAAATTCAGAGGTTTGAGACTAGGGTTTTGAAATTAGGGGAAACTCGAATCTATGAAATTGAAATTGCGGAAACATAGAATCTCAAAAGCACACAGCCACAAGAACATGACCATGGCTACGTGTGGCTCTCTCACACAGTGAAGCCCTGGTCTCAGTCGGCGGAGGAGGCGCGGGGGAAGTGGCAGGTGTGGCTGCGCTTGGGCTGGCCGCAGCGGTCGCATGTGTAACTGCTGCGCGTCTTGGGGTGCTTGTGGTTGGAGCCGGCGGTGAGCGCGTGGGGGTAGGAGGATGTGGAGAAGGGTCTGGTGGTTGAGGGCAGCGGAGAAGAAGGGTTTGAGCGGTCGCATGTGTAACTGCCGCGCGTCTTGGGGTGCTTGTGGTTGGAGCCAGCGGTGGGCGCGTGGAGGTAGGAGGATGTGGAGAAGGGTCTGGTGGTTGAGGGCAGCGAAGGAGAAGGGTTTGAGAGAGAGAGAGAGAGAGAGAGAGAGAGAGAGAGAGAGAGAGAGAGAGAGAGAGAGAGAGAGAGAGAGAGAGAGAGAGAGAGAGAGAGAGAGAGAGAGGTGAGGTCGGGTGATTAGAAAAGAGAGAGGATATTAGGGTTTAATATAGGGTAATTATGTATTTTTGCCAAGATTCATTGGAATGGTCAATTTTTAACTCATTTTTGTGCAAATGGTCATTATCCCTTAAAAATATCTAATTTTAGTCCTCGTACTTAATAAATTGGCTACTCTTAGTCCAACTATAATATTTCGTTTAACACCGTTAGTGAGTTATTTACTTGGGTATCACATGTTTGAGTAATTTTGTCTTTTCACCCTCATAGGAAAAAAAAAGTTGCTAAAACAATAAGAATATAAAGACAAAAACCCAGAAAATAGAAGATTAAAAACCTTAGAACTTCCACCATTGGTAACAACTCACTCCCTTATCGGCAATTGTCCCTAGCAATTCATTCAAACCCTACAACTGGGGTGTTGGAACCAAAAACAGATTTAAAGGTTGAAATCATTAATTCTTTGTCTATCAATGTGTGAGTATGGTATTAGAACTATATTGT
Organism: Potentilla sterilis; assembly: GCA_963682095.1. Taxonomy (NCBI): domain Eukaryota; kingdom Viridiplantae; phylum Streptophyta; class Magnoliopsida; order Rosales; family Rosaceae; genus Potentilla; species Potentilla sterilis. The sequence goes on along the minus strand of OY821759.1, from coordinate 29,123,212 downwards.
CATATGACCTAGGCCTGGTTTAATTGTAAATCTTCATCAAATTCAAACAAAATTTTGTCAATTTGCCAACTGATTATGGGGAAAGTGAGTAGAAGTGCGAATGGCATTAGAATTATATTGTCATATCACCTAGGCCTGGTTTAGATGTAAATCTTCATCAATTCAAACAAAACTTTGTCAATTTGCCAACTGATTATGGGGAAAGTGAGAGAAGAGGAAACTGATTATGAGAAGAATTATTTGATCAATAAGGAAAAAAAATAAAGAGAAGAGGAACATTGAAAGATTTTGTACCAGGTAGCGGTGTTGTTGAAGGTCTGAATCATGCGCTATGGGAGTTATGTGTAGGTTTTGGGAGTTGCTTATTTCTTTTTATACATAATTACCCATAACTACACTTTTGTGGTGATATTTACCAATAGCAAGACTTAATTTTTTTATACCATTAGCAAGGAATTAACAGTAACTGGTTGTTAACCCATCCATGATTTAATGACATAATTAACCCTGAAAATCCTTAAATTACAACTCATGCCATCACTCACCCAACTCTCAGATCCCACCCTATCCTCTCTCTCAAAATGCTGTCGTTTTCAATGGTATCCACTCTAAACTCAACCAAGTCCCTCTTCTTTCGTGACGCGCCGTCGTCGTCGGCCGCTGAATCCAACGAGCTCGAAGCCGTGCCCGAGGGAAGCTACTACGAGTGGTCCAAGAACGCCAAGGAGGTCTCGCCGGAGCTTAAAAACAACAAAAGCAACTCCACCGGGTTGTCAAAGCTCTGGAGAATCAGGGACCTGGTTCCTCGGAGCAACAACGACGGCAAGAACGTGTTCGTTTTCCTCAACCCTAATTCAGTGAGCCTGAAGAAGAATAAGGACGCCGCCAAGTGAGCCAACCGAGGAGCTTCGACGGCAAGCCAAGCGAGGGCTTTGACAATAGTGACTTCAAGGTCCGGCGCCATGTTGCTCGCGACTTCGTCTGGACCTTAACAACTCCAATCACTTTCCAGATCGTGCTCGGTGCCATCTCTTTGTTAATGCGGGTCGGATCTGCAACGTGGAAGCTCTGGTGGGTCGGATCTGCAGCGTGGAAGCTTCGGCAGGTTGGATCGGTAGTTGGATCGGGTTTATTGGAGGAGAAGGGGGCTAATTGGTTGTTCGAAGTTTCTATTTTCTTCTTCTCTGGCAGTGCTTTCTTTCGTATAATATAGAGGTGGAGGAATTAGGGTTTTAGTCGTCGGAGTAGGCTCAGAGGAGATCCATCTAGGGATTTGAGTTTGAAATTAGGAGGGGGTGGATCAGGGTTCACAGGGTTTATGTGAAGTTGGGAATCGTCATCTTGATTTTCTGAGGGTCAGTGGCATTAGAAGTACGGCGGAGGACGGCGGAGGTGGAGATTCTGAGGCTCAATTGCATTGGAAGCGCGGCGGAGGACGACGGAGTTTCTGAGGCTCAATGGTATTGGAAGCGCGGCAGAAGACGACATAGTTTCTGAGGCTCAGTGGCATTGATTTTCTGAAGACCAGTGGTATTGATTTTCTGAGGCCCAGTGGTATTGATTTTCTGAGGCTTAGTGTTATTGATTTCTGAGGGTAATTTTGTAATTTATGAGATAACGGATTCTGTTAGTTTTGGATGGAAATTTGCTAGTAGTAATTTAAAAAAGCAATCTTGCTACTAGTAAATACTAACACATAATTGTAGTTTTGGGTAAAAAACCCTTCTTTTTTCCCTTATATTCTGATGTTTTAATTTTTGTATTTCGTTATTAACTATAGTTTAAATATAAAATACAAGATTACTCTAACATGTGACACACACGTGAATACCTCTCACTAACGGTGTTAAGCGAAATGTTATAGTTGGACTAAGAGTAGCCGATTTATTAAACATGATGACTAAAAATATATATTTTTAAACCACATGGACAAACGTAGGTATGACTCCAAATCACATGGACCATTTATAACATTTGCCCATTATATTAAAATGTGATGCTCATGTGATGATGATTCGATGGTGAGGAAGAAAGATGAGGGAGGTTGGTCGTTTTGGTTGATTAGTGCAACCTATTTTGGATTAACTTTTGAGAGGAAGAGTTTGGCAGAAATTAGTTTTTGGGTTTCCCATCTCTTGGTTACATATGGTGAGCCCATGCACTACCAGAAAAAAGGCTTTTCCCGACGAAATAAAAAAAAAACGGATGACGAATTAAAATTTTCGTCGGTAATTCCAACGAATAGCCAACGATTTTATTTTTCGTCGGTGGAAAAACAAAATCGTCGGCCATAGTTTAACCATAGCCGACGATACTGTTTTTTCGTTGGTATAAACAAAAATCGTCGGCTATATTCATATTTCAGTCGACGATTTGGATTTTCGTCGGCCTTTCTCTGAAACATTAGCCGACGAAAACTTTTGAAATTTTGGTCGACGAAATTGACATTTTCGTCGGCTATAAGTCTATATATTTTCAGATCTAGACAGCAGCTGCTCATTTAAAAAAAAACGAAAAAAAAAATGAAAAAAAACGGGAGAAAGAGTGAAAAATCTGTGGGTATTGTTGAAATCCGTCATCTCTTACATTGTGGAGCTATATATAGGTACGTATATGTGTATATATGTTGATTTTGAGTTTTAGTTGAATTGATTTTGAGTTTTAGTGATTTTGATTTAGTAAGTGATTTTTTATTTTGTTGTTGTTTTAGTGTTAGAATGTATGTATATTTGTTGATTTTGAGTTGTAGTTGAGTTGATTTTAAGTTAGAGTTTAAGTATGTGTTTTAATTTGATGTTATTTTAATTAGTGTTAAAATATATATATATGTGTGTGTGTGTGTGCATGTGTGTGTGGAGTTTAATTTTATATATATATATATATATATGTTAATTAATGGTTGTTGATAGTGTAATTAACTTAAATAATGGTTGATATATAGTGTAACTTAAATAATGGTTGTTAATGGTGTATATATATATATATATATATGAGTTGATGTTGATAATAATATATATTGTAATGTAATTAATTATTAAGGATTTATATATATATATATATATATATATGTATGTGTTAATTAATTTCTTATTAATTAAAGTTATATATATATATATATATATATTATTTTCAGGCTATATATGGATCCGGATAAGAGTTGGATTTCGCTTCCAAGGCATGACCGACGATACACTACAGGAATTGTGAATTTTTTGCAGTTCGTCGAGAAAAATACAAACGGGAATGAATACCATTATTGCCCGTGCAATAAATGTAGGTGTCGCAGTGATATGTGTCGATTTCCGATTATGACAGTATGGGAGCACCTAAAGAGTAATGGGTTTTGGCCGAAGTACACACGTTGGATATATCACGGTGAGCCATCATTAGATGGATCGCATGATCATGGGCAGTTTTTTTAGGCGGGCAGTAGTAGTACATCCAACGATCCAATAATGGCATTCGTCAACGACGTGTTTCCTTATGAAAGCAGTGTACGTGGGGAACAATATATGGATGACCCGGTGCAGCCCTTCCCACAAGTTGTCAACACTGCTGCCTTTGACAAGTACAACAAACTGATTACATTGCAACAGACCCCTGTATCTTCAAGTTCTGAGAAGACAGTTCTTGAAAGTGTGATGGAGGTAATGAGGATTAAAGTCGAGACAAAATCGACTATCAGGCAAGTGGATGAATATCTACAGTACACTTCTTCGTTGTTGGAGGAGGGTCATCGTAATCCTACCAATCACTGTAAGGTCCGAAGTATCCTCAAAGATCTAGGGCTTTCCTACATTAAGATCCATGCATGCGCATTTGACTGCGTTCTCTTCTGGGGTAAAGATGCAGAAGGGAATGACCTTGCTAGCCTTGACGCATGTCCGATATGTCATTCTGACCGATATAAGTTGACGGGAGCAGGCAATAGGAAACCTGTGAAAGTGCTTCAGTATTTTCCGTTGAGAGATAGGCTTGAGCGGTTGTACATGTCAGAAACCACCGCAAAAGCTATGAGATGGCACGGTGAGTGGGACTTGAGAGACGCAGATATCATGACACACATCTCTGACGGAGCAGCTTGGAAGCATATAAACAATGAGTTTCCTCATTTTGCGTCAGATGTCAGAAACGTCAGGCTCGGGCTCTCAACCGACGGGTTCAACCCTTTCGGCACCATGAGTCTTTCATACAGTATATGGCCGGTGATTTTGGTACCTTACAACCTTCCTTCGTGGATGTGCATGAAGAAGGAATATAATATGCTGACGTTGTTGATTCCGGGGCCTGGTTACCCAGGGAAATGTCTCGATGTGTATATGAGACCATTGATTGAAGAGCTTAAGGTATTGTGGGACGTTGGTCATCCCACTTTTGACAAGTACAAGGAGGAGACGTTCCAGATGCATGCCATGGTTATTGGTGATGGAGCTGTTATCCAAGCACAAAGTACCTGCAAAACAACTTCATACACATAATACCCTTCTTTTGTCAATTGTAGTTAGGACAAGTAGGGATCGTTCTATCCGGGGAAATCAAGGGCTTTCAATCACACAAAGTGTTGCACATAAGGGGGTTGTCGATTTTTATGTCTAATTACCTACTGATTTTTACAAAAATTAAAACCTAAATTATTATTTACAATTGATCAACATCTTCCACACAATCACAAAACACAAAACTCATTACACATGCAACAAAATTAAAACAAGTAATAGGGGCAGCAAGCATATAACGAATTCAAGATCAATTAAGTTCCAATTTAATTAGAGCCAACGCGGTATATCTAATTATTCAAAAAATCACAAGTATTTAGAATCAACTATGCGTGTAATCCTAAACATGGTACTAATCGGTTTAATAACACAACGCGTAGAAATTAAACACAAATAGCACATAAGCACAGTATGTCGAATTGGAACATGTTAGCAGGTATGGCGTCACTCATCCCATTTCGACATGTAAATTTCCAGAATTACTCTAGCCCTTAGACAAATACACATTAAAACCAACTTCGCGTATGATCCAACATGTATTAAATCGGCAAGTGAATTCAACATCTAGACAACACTCATGGCCTTTCGAATGCATCTAGACATCTCCTTCGGTTGCACACGAATTAAGGAAATAAACCTAATTAAATCAAGAAAACATGCAAAAGCCTACTGCCCATCATACTATATTCAATTACATAACATGCATAATTCGGCAATTAAACATAAGAAAACCAAACAATTATAACAAGAATTCGGAAATCCCATGAATAAATAACAAAACCAAAATCGGATCCAAGAATCAATACATAATTCATAGAAAAATTAATGTATAAATACAAAGAAACAAAAGCCATTGAAATTACAATCCAAGTGACAACCTTGTTGAAGAATTCGGCAAGTGGATTGGTGTTGATGATTGGAATGATTTTATGAAAGGTGGTGGGAGATGGTTCGGCTATGTTCTTGGTGAGGATTTTTGGAGAGAATTCGGCAGAGTTTCGGCAAGTTTAAGTGAGAAAGAGAAGATGATTATTCTGAAATTGTGGTGTGGTATTTATAGAGGCAAGGGAGGCAGTTAGGGTTTACAAAACCTAGTTTTTCTCAAACTTATCCTGCTGGCAGATTTGACCTTCGAGTGAAGATTATGGAATATCGTTCTCTAGAAAATAGATATTAAGGTGATTCTAGTTGGGTTGGAAACTAGACTCCCGTAGCTTTCTATCCATATAAGGCTCGAACTCTGATTCATTATGAGCTGTCCGGAAGAGTCCGTGGAAGTTGGATGATGTGCACAGGAATTCTGCCGAATTTGATCAGGATTTGTTGCGATTTTCTTCCTCTATTTTCTGCCGAAAATTCCCAAGATAATGGCTGAATAATTGAGCAATATCTCTTTAGGTTTTCCATGAATTAATTCAGCCAAAAATCTTGCACAAAGGATGGAACTCAGTCCTCATTCGTAAGCCAAATCCATATAGAACTCGGTTTAGGTTTTCTTCTTTCGGCAGACTTGACCTTCGTGCATTCAAACCGGCATAACTGTTTGCTCAGGAAGGATATTGCTGCGATTCCAAGTCCTAGAGAAACTAGACTCGTAGAGTTTTCCAACGGCGTATGGCTCGTTCTCTGGTTCCAAGCGATGTGTCCCACAGGAATTCCGGAATTCAGGACACAATCCCAGGAAAATCCTGGTAGTCCCTGGATTGGTTTGCTCAAACTGCCAAGTTGCAGCCTTCATTTGGGTGACTTCCCGAACTCCGATTGATCTGAAATTTTGACACAATATACTTTAGCTTTCCAATTATATGCATACCAAATTTCATCAAATTTGGAAAAGGATAGATCAGTTTAGCACAGGCCTCAATATCACAAAAATAACATATTTTGCACTTTTTGCTCAGATTTCTTTACTTAGTCATTTTTCTGACAATTAAGCACATTTTCTCCAAAACTCTACCAAAGGGACACTAAACTAAAATATGACTCTATCTTACAAAAATAAGGGTTAAACATTAGATAAATGGGGGTAAAAACATATTAGGAACGACGCACATTGTGCTCATATCAATTGGTACCATCAGTGATTTTTCTGCTTATGGGATGTTGTCGGGCAGCGTTGTTAGAGGATACAAGGCTTGTCCAGAGTGCCTCAGCGATTATGGGAGCACCCCTCATTGCAACAAGATATGCAGAATGGGTCATCGTGTGTTCCTTCCGGCGGATCACCACTGGCGTTACGAGTCCGCCGCATTTGATGAAACCGAAGAACACGGTGGTCCTCCCAGAAGATGGACGGGAAGAGAAATTTTAGCAGTGCTTAATGAGTACGATTTTGGGCCCCTCAGCAATCATCCCGATATTCTGGAGACATAAGAGCATATTGTGGGAACTCCCGTACTGGTGGGAACTCCCGCAAAACATGAATATCAGAAAACAACTATGGTTGAAACAAGAGAAGAGAAAAATGCCTTGATAGGAGCACAATGTGCGACGATATTAATATGCTTATGCCCTCATTTATGCTTCGTTTAACCCTTATTTACCTAAGATAGAGTCATAATTTAGTTTAATATCATTTTGGTAGAGTTTTGGAGAAAGTGTGCTTAATAGAAATCTGGAAATAAAGTAAAATATGTCTTTTTCGAGATTTTGAGGCTCGTGCTAAACTGATCTATCCTTTTCCAAATTTAATGAAATTTGGTGTGCATTTAATTGGGAAGCTAAAGTGTATTGTGTCAAAATTTCAGATCAATCGAAGTTCGGAAAGTCACCCAAATGAAGGCTGCAACTTGGCAGTTTGAGCAAAGATAACCAGGGACTACCAGGATTTTCTTAGGACTGTATGCTGACTTCCGGAATTTCTGTGGGACACATCGCTTGGAACCAGAGAACGTGCCATACACCGTTGGAAAGCTCTACGAGTCTAGTTTATCTGGGACTTAGAATCGCACCAATCGGAGCTTTGAGGAGGAAGTTATGCCGGATTTACAAGAGTGAGGTCATTCTGCCGGGAAAACAATAACTTTCCCGGTTGCATCAGGATAACTCTCTATTGGATTTTTGGAAGCATGGATCGGATATTTTGGATCTAAATATATATCCATACTAACTTAATGAGAAGATTCAAGTATAATATAAGGCCAAGAAGAGTCTAGAAGAAAAGAATTCGGATAACAAGAGAAAGAAAAAGATTCCTGATTAATTTCGGAAAAATTCTTGTACACGTCTCTCAATTTCCACAGACTCTCCCGGCCAGTTCACAATGAATCAGAATTCGAGCCTTACATGGATAGAAAGTTACGGGAGTCTAGTTTCCAACCCAACTAGAATCACCTTAATATCTATTTTCTAGAGAAAGTTATTCCATAATCTTCACTCAAAGGTCAAATCTGCCAGCAGGATAAGTTTGAGAAAAACTAGGTTTTGTGAACCCTAGTTGCTGCCACCCTTTTGCCTCTATATATTGGACGATTTTTACACAGAAAATCATCTCTCTTCTGATGCTCAAGAAAAGCCGAAACTCTATCAAAATAATCCCACAAAAATCCTATACAGAAAATTGCCTTAGCCGATTCCATCTCAACTTCACCAAGCTTGCCGATCACAAGTGTTCTTCATCATCAAATTATCCTTTGCCGATTCCTCTCAAGGTTTTGTTTAAAGTGTGATTTACTCATCTCTCATGGCTTGTAATTTTCTGTATAAATTCAATACTTTGTCTATGAAGATTGAATGGATAGTTGTATTTTGTTTTGGTTTTATGAATTATTCTTTTGATTACCGAATTTTTGTTATATGATTTGGTTTTCTTTGGTTTAATTTCTGAATTATGCATGTGATTTAATTGAATGTAGTTTTATGGGCAGTAGGCTTTTGCATGTGTTCTTGATTTAATTTGGTTGATTTCCTGAATTTACATGCATAAAAACCGTATGCATGAAGGTAGTTTCGGCCATAACTATCCTTTGTGTGTTGGTTTCACATGCCGATTTAATACATGTTGGATCATACGCGAAGTTGGTTTTAATTTGTATTTATCTAAGGTCTAGAATAATTTTGGAAATTTGCATGTCGATGTGAGATGAGTGACGTCGTACTTGCTAACATGTTTCCAATTCGACATATTGCGCTTATGTGCTCTTTGTGTTTAATTTCTACGCGAAGTGTTTTTAAACTGATTAGTACCATGTTTAGGATTACACGCGAAGTTAATTCTAAATACTTGTGATGTTTTGAATAATTAGATAAACCGCAAATGCTCTAATTAAATTGGAACTTAATTGAATCTAGAATTCGATTTTAGCTTGCTGCCCTTATTACTTTGTTTAATTTCGTTGCATGTGCAATGAGTTTTGTGTTTTGTGTATTGTGTGGAAGGTGTTGATCAATTGTATATAATAATTTAGATTTAATTTCGTAATTTTCAGTAGGTTTTAGATATAAATTTCAAACCCCCATGTGATTTTGTAATGCTTTATGTGATTGAACGCCCTTGATTTCCCCGGATTAAACGATCCCTACTTGTCCTATACTAACGATGACACAAGAGGGTAATATTTGTATGAAGTTGTTTTGCAGGTACAAATGTGCTTGGATAATAGCTCCATCAATTTTTGGCGCCGTTGCCGGGGAAATTAAAATGTTTTGATTCATGAACTGTTACTTTGTAACTTTGTAAATTTCGTGTGTCATTGTATGATCTCTTGAATTTTTTTTCTGTGAACAGTGATCGTGAACAGTGACGGTGAACAGTGAACAGTGAAATCGTAATAGTGTCGTGAACAGTAATTTTTTTTATTTTTTATTTTTAACTTATACATATTACTTCTAACTTATTTCTAACCTATACTCTAACTTATTCTAACTCATTCTTTCTAACCTATACATGTGGATTCTCAAGATTCTTGTAGAGTTTAATTGTTAGTTGCAGATCATAAGGAAGAGGTGAAGAAATATATTGTAAACAGTTGATTGAAGCTCTCATTGACTTGGGAAGGACGACAAGTGTTGCAAGAAATGAGACTCCGTACTCCAAACTTTTGTTCATGATTTACAATTAAAAGCTATTTAGCTAATTGTTGTATATTTATACACTAACTTCTAACTTTAGCTAATTCACTAACTCACTACTAACTTACTCTTTTAACTCTCATCTCCACTCTTCTAATTTTCTTTATCTTGATGTGATGCAGTTGAAGAGTGAAGTAATCATACATCAATTTTTGATAACTATTGTAAGGAGGCACGAATTTGGAGTGCGCACTCCAAAAGGCGTCGCCCACAACTTGATTAAGAAGTGAAGAGTTTAGGCTAAAGGACTATAAACAATTAAATGCTGCATAGGAGGCAACCCATTTCAACCAAAATTCTGAAGGAGCCATCAGCGAAAGTTTGAATTTTATAAATCCCTACACTCTTATGGTTGAATTGTATAAATGTGAAATTTGTGAATTTTATCATATGCTTAGAAATTACAACATTATTTCTGGTTTACATTGAGGACAATGTAATTTTCTAAGTGTGGGGTAGGGAATATATGTTTCACATATTTTGTTTTATTTTGTCTTCGTTTTGAGTCATAAAAGAAAAGAAAATTAAAAAAAAAAAATCAGAAAATCAGAAAAATAAAAAATAAAATTTCGTTGCTTTTGTTTATTTTGTTTTGTTTTTGAGTCTTAGGATGCCCCTAATAGTCTATGATGATTATATCTTTGAGTACATAGATGATGGTTTTGCATAATCATGAGAATTAATTGTGAGTTTCATGGACATTGTGATTGATATGAACATTTGAGACTTGAATTTATTTGTGTAATAAGCATGCATGTTGTGTTGATTTTGTTCCATAATAACATGTGTGAGCTTTGATGCCATATACTTTCTTCATGAGCGATAAATATAAAAAAATGGGCAGAATTTTTCAAAACTTCATTATTCTTTGATTATTCAATGACTATGTGCCATAGCTTTTAATGAACTCTAGAATGCTATAACTTGCTCTTGGCAATTTTTGAGACTATTATTCATGAAATGCCTTGATTTTGAAAATGATTGAAAAGATCATGTTAGGATTACCACCATTGCCAAATAAAGCTTATGCCTAATTTGTGCCCGTCGTGGGACTCCTTAGTTTTAACCCCTTTGAGCCGATATTGTGCCATTTTATTTCATCACCATGATACACTTTCCTTGAGCTTAGAACAGTTTATCCTTTCCATTGTTGTCAAGACTTGGTAAAGTTTATTTGGAATTTGTTATTTGAAGTGATGTTATGAAGTAAGTGTGGGGTGAACTTGTCCAATTGCATGAAAAGAGTGTTGTTGCCGAAATTAAAAAGAAAAAGAAGAGAATTCGGACAGAAAAATGAAAAGAAAAATTGAGCCGAATAAAATGAAAAACAAAGAATATTTCGGCAATGAAGTGAAAAGAAAAATAATTGGATGAGTTCTTGTGGTGAATTTGGAGTTTGTTTTACAATTGAAGGTCTATTAATATCATATTTGACCTTTGTTCATATTCACTATGTTATGGGGAAGAAAAGAATGAAGTTTGGGCCCAGCATGATGAAATTTAGCCTTTGGAGTGATGACATAAGGATTTATTGAATTTTGCTAAGTCTTGGTGACATTTTATCACCACTATCCTAAATGCGAATTCCTTATGCCAATCCCCATTATCACCTTTATGTTGATCTTTTCATGATTCTTGAAATAGGTAAACTTTGATTTGTGGAGACTTTTGTCAAGAGTGAGCAATTGGCTTTGGTTCATTTGTGCACATAGTTGTTACATGAACTTTTTCCAGAAAATTGATTCACAAAGTGCTTTTATTTGATGAAATATGCGAGCTATTTGTTGCCTTACAATCTGTTCTCTTGCATATACTATGAGTGAATTGCCATATCATGAGTGAAAAGAAGAGAGTATGCCTAGTGAGGAGGATGAAACATGTCATTGCTTGTGATTTTCGTTTCTTACTTGTTCATGCTTTGATACATGTCTATGACGCTCGGGATTTATGTGCTTACATTGAGATGCTTAACTTGAAAGCTATGTGTTTTAAAGATCCTGAGACAATCATTTAGGGGCAGTAGTTGAGTCTTTTTGTTTTTGTTTTGCTAAGGGACTAGCAAAAGCTAAGTGTGGGGTAGTTGATAGGAGCACAATGTGCGACGATATTAATATGTTTATGCCCTCATTTATGCTTCGTTTAACCCTTATTTACCTAAGATAGAGTCATAATTTAGTTTAGTGTCATTTTGGTAGAGTTTTGGAGAAAGTGTGCTTAATAATCAGAAAAAAGACTAAGTATAGAAATCTGGAAATAAAGTAAAATATGTCTTTTTCGTGATTTTGAGGCTCGTGCTAAACTGATCTATCTTTTTCCAAATTTGATGAAATTTGGTGTGCATTTAATTGGGAAGCTAAAGTGTATTGTGTCAAAATTTGATGAAATCACAGGAAATTGCAGTTGAGCAAGCTTGAGGAAATTAGGAATGAAGCATATGATGATGCGTGGATTTACAAGGAGAAGACGAAATTGTTTCATGACAAGATGATAAGAGGCAAAACGTTTCATATTGGTAAAAAAGTCTTGTTATTTCATTCTCGTCTTAGATTATTTCCTGGAAAATTGCGTTCTCGTTGGGTTGGGCCTTATATTGCTACTAATGTGTTTTCTCATGGTGCTATTGAAATTCAAAGTATTGAAACAGGAAAAGCGTTCAAGGTGAATGATCATCGACTTAAGCCTTACTACGAACCTTTTGAGGAGCACACCATTGAGGAGATACAATTTAGAGACGCACCAAGATCCTGATGATAAGGAGAAGAGTGTAGGCTGAGTAGACTATAAACATTAACCGCTGCATGGGAGGCAACCCATTTCAACCAAAATTGTGAAGGAGCCGTCTACGAGAGTTTGAATTTCTAAACCCTAAACTCTTTTTGGTTGAATTGTATAAATGTGGAACTTGTGTGAATTATCAAATGCTTAGAAATTACTACATAATTTTTGTGTAACATTGAGGACAATGTAATTTTCTAAGTGTGGGGTAGGGAATATATGTTTCACATGTTTTTGTTTTGTTTTGTTTTGTTTTTGTCTTTGTTTTGAGTCATAAAAAGAACAGAAAAATAAAAAATCAGAAAAAATTAAAAAATTTCGTTGCTTTTGTGTAATTTTTTGTTTTGTTTGTTTTGTTTTTGAGTTTTAGTTGCCCCTAAATAGTCCATGATGAATTTATCTTTGAATGCATAGATGATGGTTTTGCATAATCTTAAAAATAATTGTGAGTTTCATGGACTTTGTGATTGGTATGAACATTTGAGACTTGAACTTATTTGTGTAATAAGCATGTATGTTGTGTTGATTTTGTTCCATAATAACTTGTGTGAGCTTTGATGCCATATACTTTCCTTCTTGAGTGATAAAAATGGGCAAAATTTTTCAAAAACTTCATTATTCTTTGATTATTCAATGACTATGTGCCATAGCTTTTAATGAACTCTAGAAGGCTAGAACTTGCTCTTGACAATTTTTGAGACTATTATTTATGAAATGCCTTGATTTTGAAAAAGATTGAAAAGATCATGTTAGGATGACCACCAATGCCAAATAAAGCTTATGCCTAATTTGTGCCCGTCGTGGGACTCCTTAGTTTTAACCCCATTGAGCTAACATTGAGCCATTTTATTTCATCACCATGATACACATTCCTTGAACTTAGAATAGTTTATCCTTACCATTGTTGTCAAGACTTGGTAAAATTTAATTGGAATTTGTGATTTGAAGTGATGATGTGAAACAAGTGTGGGGTGAGCCGATCCAAAAGAAAGAAAAATGTTGTTGCCGAAATAAAAAGAAAAGAAAAATTCAGACAGAAAAGAAAAATTTGAGCCGAAAATAGAGAAAGAATAAAGAGAACAAATCGGCAAGAAAAATGTTTGGATTGAGTTTTTATGGTGAATTTGGAGTTTGTTTTACAATTGAAGGTCTATTAATATCATATTTGACCTTTGTTCATATTCACTATGTTATGGGGAAGAAAAGAATAAAGTTTGGGCCCAGCATGATGAAATTTGGCCCTTGGAGTGAAGTCAGAAGGAGTATTGAATTTTGCTAAGTCTTGGTGACATTTTATCACCACTATCCTAAATGTGAATGCCTTATGCCAATCCCCATTATCACTTTTATGTTGATCTTTTCATGATTCCTAAAATGGGTGAACTTTGATTTGTGGAGATTTTTGTCAAGAGTTGAGCTTATAGCTTTGGTTCATTGGTGTACATAGTTGTTACATGAAGTTTTTCCAGAAAATTGATTCACAAAGTGCTTTTATTTGATGAAATATGCGAGCTATTTGTTGCCTTACAATCTGTTCTCTTGCATATACTATGAGTGAATTGCCATATCATGAGTGAAAAGAAGAGAGTATGCCTAGTGAGGAGGATGAAATCAACTTAACATGTCATTGCTTGTGATTTTCGTTTCTTACTTGTTCATGCTTTGATACATGTCTATGACGCTTGGGATTATTGTGCTTACATATATTGAATTGCTTAACTTGAAAGCTATGTGTTTTAAAGATCCTGAGACAATCATTTAGGGGCAGTAGTTGAGTCTTTTTGTTTTTGTTTTGCTAAGGGACTAGCAAAAGCTAAGTGTGGGGTAGTTGATAGGAGCACAATGTGCGACGATATTAATATGTTTATGCCCTCATTTATGCTTCGTTTAACCCTTATTTACCTAAGATAGAGTCATAATTTAGTTTAGTGTCATTTTGGTAGAGTTTTGGAGAAAGTGTGCTTAATAATCAGAAAAAAGACTAGGTATAGAAATCTGGAAATAAAGTAAAATATGTCTTTTTTGTGATATTGAGGCTCGTGCTAAACTGATCTATCATTTTCCAAATTTGATCAAATTTGGTGTGCATTTAATTGGGAAGCTAAAGTGTATTGTGTCAAAATTTCAGATCAATCCGAGTTCGGAAAGTCACCCAAATGAAGGCTGCAACTTGGCGGTTTGAGCAAAGATAACCAGGGACTACCAGGATTTTCCTGAGACTGTGTCCTGACTTCCGGAATTTCTGTGGGACACATCGCGTGGAACTAGAGAACGTGCCATACACCGTTGGAAAGCTCTACGAGTCTAGTTTCTCAGGGACTTGGAATCGCACCAATCGGAGCTTTAAGGAGGAAGTTATGCCGGATTTACTGGAGTAAGGTCATTCTGCCGGGAAAACAATAACTTTCCCAGTTGCATCAGGATAACTCTCCATTGGATTTTTGGAAGCATGGAACGGATATTTTGGACCTAAAGATATCTCCATACTAACTTAATGAGAAGATTCAAGTCTAAGATAAGGCCAAGAAGAGTCTAGAAGAAAAGAATTCGGATAACAAGAGAAAGAAAAAGATTCCTGATTAATTTCGAAAAAATTCCTGTACACGTCTCTCAACTTCCACGGACTCTCCCGGATAGCTCACAATGAATCAGAATTCGAGCTTTATATGGATAGAAAGCTACGGGAGTCTAGTTTCCAACCCAACTGGAATCACCTTAATATCTATTTTCTAGAGAAAGTTATTTCATAATCTTCACTCGAAGGTCAAATCTGCCAGCAGGATAAGTTTGAGAAAAACTAGGTTTTGTGAACCCTAGTTGCTGCCACACTTTTGCCTCTATATATTGGACGATTTTTACACAGAAAATCATCTCTCTTTTGACGCTCAAGCAAAGCCGAAACTCTACCAAAATAATCCCACAAAAATCCTATACAGAAAATTGCCTTAGCCGATTCCATCTCACCTTCACCAAGCTTGCCGATCACAAGTGTTCTTCATCATCAAATTATCCTTTGCGAATTCCTCTCAAGGTTTTGTTTAAAGTGTGATTTACTCATCTCTCATGGCTTGTAATTTTCTGTATAAATTCAATACTTTCTCTATGAAGATTGAATGGATGGTTGTATTTTGTTTTGGTTTTATGAATTATTCTTTTGATTACCGAATTTTTGTTATATGATTTGGTTTTCTTTGGTTTAATTTCTGAATTATGCATGTGATTTAATTGAATGTAGTTTTATGGGCAGTAGGCTTTTGCATGTGTTCTTGATTTAATTTGGTTGATTTCCTGAATTTACATGCATAAAAACCGTATGCATGAAGGTAGTTTCGGCCATAACTATCCTTTGTGTGTTGGTTTCACATGCCGATTTAATACATGTTGGATCATACGCGAAGTTGGTTTTAATTTGTATTTATCTAAGGGCTAGAATAATTCTAGAAATTTACATTTCGATGTGAGATGAGTGGCATCATACTTGCTAACATGTTTCCAATTCAACATATTGTGCTTATGTGCTCTTTGTGTTTAATTTCTACGCGAAGTGTTTTTAAACCGATTAGTACCATGTTTAGGATTACACGCGAAGTTAATTCTAAATACTTGTGATGTTTTGAATAATTAAATAAACCGTGAAGGCTCTAATTAAATTGGAACTTAATTGAATCTAGAATTCTATTTTAGCTTGCTGCCCTTATTACTTTGTTTAATTTCGTTGCATGTGTAATGAGTTTTGTGTTTTGTGTATTGTGTGGAAGGTGTTGATCAATTGTATATAATAATTTAGATTTAATTTCGTAATTTTCAGTAGGTTTTAGATATAAATTGCAAAATCCCATGTGATTTTGTAATGCTTTATGTGATTGAACGATCCCTACTTGTCCTATACTAACGATGACACAAGAGGGTAATATTTGTATGAAGTTGTTTTGCAGGTACAAATGTGCTTGGAAAATAGCTCCATCATGCCTCAAGCTCCTTACACCGTCAAGCCTGAGCATAAATCAGAAATTTTCCATTAGATAAGTCGGGCCAAGTATCCTTCAGGCTTTGCTGGAAATATAGCCAAGTGTGTGAACAGACAATTCAACAATCTTTACGGGTTGAAAAGTCATGACAATCATATCCTGCTACAACGTCTCTTCCCTGTTTTCATTCGACTGTTCCTTCCCCGTCACGTTGTGGAGCCGTTAGTAGCGTTGGCAAGATTTTTCCAGAAGGTATGCACACGGGAAGTGAGAAAATCTAACCTCCGGGAAATGCAACAAGACATCGTTCATATCATGTGTAAATTTGAGATGATATTTCCTCCAAATTTTTTCGACATCATGCCTCACCGCATGATCCATCTTCCTCGGCAGTTGTTGCTTACCGGTCCTGTGCACTTCACTTGGATGTATCCGATGGAAAAGTACGTATTTTACACCTTATGTTAATTTCCTCATCAATATATGTGATTTAGTATTAATGTATTATCATAACACTTTAAAAACTTGATTTATAGGCAACTTGGACAATACGGTGATTTTGTCCAAAACAGATCCGCACCTGAAGGATGTATAGCTGAAGCATATATTGCGCACGACTGCGTCACCTACATGAAGCTGTATTTAGGAGCGTTACAGGAAAGCATACCGGAAGATGTACATTCACAGTTCAATCTTTCCATACTCTCCGACGATGTTGTACTCGGTGGAAAAATGCCAGTTTCCTACAAGTTGAAAGATTATGAGGTAGCCATTGCACATTGGTGGGTACTAATTAACTGTTTAGAAGTTCAGTTTTGGAAGAACATGCATCTAAACTGTGAACAAGTAGGAGGTGATCTCGATTACCACAACCGGACATTCGCAGAGTATTTCGGCCGCTGGGTACGTAACTTTAACATTATTCTATACGTATTTATATATTATTGTGTATAATTATTCATATTTATAGTTGATTCTGATGGTTGCAGATGGACCTTATTAAAAATGATAATCACCCAAATTGGTCGCACAAACTCAGACTTCTAGCGATGAAGCCTGTCTATTCAAAAGTTTATGCGATGTGGAAGGTGAATGGTGTGTTATTTCGATGTGAAGAGAGAGACATCAGACTGAAAACACAAAATTCAGGGGTTATGGCACATGGTGGGGATGATGGAGTTGACTATTACGGTGTTCTCCATTCAGTTGTGCAACTGCATTATGGGGAAGGCATGAAAGTGCACCTTTTCAAGTGTAGATGGTTTGACACACGGCCGCAGAGCATGAAAACCGATCAATACGGCATAACTTCTGTGAACATTAGTACATCATGGTATGAGGATGACCCGTTCGTTTTAGCCACATGGGTGAAACAAGTGTTTTATCTTGATGATCTCGCCAAGGGTGACCCGTGGAAAGTAGTCAACACTATCTACCATCGCAACATTTACCAGGCGTCTACACTTGGACTAGCTGAAGAGAACGAGGAAGGTGGCACCGCGTATCAAGAGCCTAACTCAAACGGTATTCATGACTCCTCTTTTATTCGCCTAGACACGCCGGTGCGAATTCGACGTGAAGAGCCACTGCTTGTTGATGTTGATCCAAATGAAAAAACTAACGAGGACTCTAGTGGTGAGGAAAGACATAGATTACCCCTATCGAGCAATTCAGAAACCGTAGAAGACTCATCCGATGATTCCGATTACAATCCGACAGATTAAGTAATTTAGATGATGTAATCCTTTCATTTGTAATCCACTAATTTCTAATGAACGGGCGTGGGGATGAGCCTCCCAGCTAGGCTGTGTTCCAAACCCCTTAAAAAAAAATTTGAAATATGTTGACTGCTGGGTTTCTGTTTTCTTGATGTTCAATTTTGGTTATATATGAACATGAAATAGGAATACGAGAGGTGTAAACCTACTGATTTTTTTTACCTTTTTCATATAATAGCCGACGAAAAACACGTTATTTCGTCGGCTATACTCATAATAGAATATGTATTTTTGAATATAGTTATGGCCGACGAAATAATGCATTTTTCGTCGGCCATAACTATATTGAAAAATACATATTTTATTTTAGACAGAAAATGACAAAAGAATAGCCGACGAGTACGAGGTTGTCTCTCGTCCGCTATGATTTAAAACAAAATAAAAACAAAAAATGACCAGATTCCATTTTCTATCACTAACAATAAACCATTGCTCCATTCTTCAAACAGAAAAAAGTCGTGAAATAAGATATGACCAAAATGATAAACGTTTACGGTTGAAAAATGACAAGATTCCGATAAAATCTGAGTGTCGAAAGATGTAGTCAAAGGTTTTATTCCTTCGTTTCCCTAATGGTATAGTTACCTTCGGTAAATATTTTGAGGAAAATTTTTATACGATTAGTTGCATCTCATCGATTTGAAACTATTATCTGTTGAAGGTCAGGCTAAAAAACGTTATTTAGACAGTCCAATTACCATGTCTAAGCGTTTAGAGGTTTGACTTACTCGGTTGACCGTTCCGATCGAACCTTTAACGTTGTCAGTTGAAGTTGGATTTTTTTCCATACATGTATTTAATCTTAACGGTGATATCTGACGGTTGGAATAGATTTTCTAAACTTTTAGATTCAAAATCAGAACATATGCACTCATGTTCCTTAAGTTGTTTACTAAGTGTTTAAGTAAATGTATAGATTCAAATAGTTACTATACGTAGACTCTTCAAATGCAAAAATGTTGTGAAATAAGATATGACCAAAATAATGAAATACGGCTACGGTTGAAAAATGACAAGGTTCTGATAAAATCTGTGTGCCGAATGTTGCGGTTAACTGTTTTTTTACTTTCGTTTTCCTATGGGTAGCCTGACGTTCGTTAAATCAATTTTGTAAAATTTTTATATGATTAGTTGCGTCTCATTGATTTGAAACTATTATCTGTTGAAGGTCAGGCAAAAAAACGTCATTTAGACAGTCCAATAACCATTTCTAAGCGTTTAGAGGTTTGACTTACCCGGTTGACCATTCCGATCGAGCCTTTAACGTTGTCAGCTGAAGTTGGATTTTTTTCCATACATATATTTAATCTTAACAGTGATATCTGATGGTTGGAATAGATTTTCTAAACTTTTAGATTCAAAATCAGAACATATGCACAAATGTTCCTTAACTTGTTTACTAAGTGTTTAAGTGAATGTATAGTTTCAAATAGTTACTATACGTAGACTCTTCAAATGCAAAAATATTGTGAAATAAGATATGACTGAAATAATGAAATACGTCTACGGTTGAAAAATGACAAGGTTCTGATAAAATCTGTGTGCCGAATGTTGCGGTTAACTGTTTTTTACTTTCGTTTTCCTAAGGGTAATCTGACGTTCGTTAAATCAATTTTGTAAAATTTTTATATGATTAGTTGGGTCTCATTGATTTGAAACTATTATATGTTGAAGGTGAGGCCAGAAACCGTCGTTTAACTAGACTAATTTCCGTTTTTTAGCGTTTAGAGGTTTGACTTAGTGGTTTGACCTATAGTTTAGCCGACGAAAATTATATTTCGTCGGCTAAACTTTTGCGATCCGCGCATTTTTATTGTCCGCCGTTGGATGGCTCAGATCCGACGGCTGTTGATCTTCCAAAGTATAGCCGACGACATTCAAAGAATAGCCGAGGACATTCAAAGAATAGCCGACGAAATCTTTTAAATCGTCGGTTATTCTCTCTGCTATAAAATCTGAAAGTCGCAGACAGCCCGACTTTTCTCTCCTAAACCCTAAAACATCTTCTCCTCCTTCTCCTCCTTCTCCGGCCTCCTCCTCCTCCTTCCCCTCCTCTTCTGGCCTCTTCCTCCTCCTTCCCCTCCTCCTTCGGCCTCCTCCTCCTTCTTCCCCTCCTCCTCCGGCCTCCTCCTCCTCCTCGATCCGTAGGTAATTTTTTTATTTTTTTTTGCAATTTATTTTAATTGTATAATTTAGGTATATAATTTAGATATTTAAGTGTGTGTTAAATTGTTATATATATTGGTTATATATATAAATTGTTAGATTAATTATATATATAAATTTGTAGATGTTGAAGGAAAATACCATAAATGTGCCTTCGTCAAAGTAACTGACATGACGAATTAGGAAATTAGTATCAATCTGATGTAACGTTTCAATCAGTGTTTATTACCATTATTGTAATTGATGTTTCCATTGTAATCGTCACCTTATATAAAGGGATTCTCTAATGAAATGAGTAGACCAATTCTCATTCTCCTACAACACGTTATCAGCACGTAGCTTTACTCGCTGAGAAAGAAAAAAAAAACCCTAGCGGCAATAGCCAAAGAAAAGAGAAAAACTGAAAAAAACCCTAAATTTTTTTTCTGCCAGAAGACTGTCGGAGAAAAAAAAAAAAACCCCTTTTTTTGTTTCTTCTTTGGGCACCCACTCCGAACGGCACCACCACCTCGCCTCGCCGCCGTACAGATCAAACTGCCCCAGCTCGGCCCGCCACTCCTCTGCCCCAGACCGGCACCGACGCCACCCGGATCGTCCCCCCCCATCGATCCAGTCGACCACCTGCATCGACCCCCCTCCGATCCGGCCTCCTCCTGCGCCGGACCAGCGCCAACGACGCCAGCCCAGCCGATCGTCAACCCCCTGTGGCGACCCCTGCCCCGATCCGGTCCCCCCTTCGTCCAGCAGCCCCGATCCGATCGCCAGCACAGCCAAGATCAGATCCCGCTTCTACCGACGACAACTCGTCGGGAAAGGCTGCCTCCCAGAAGTTCTACCGACAAAGCTTCGTCGGCAGAAGCTTGACCCAACCCGGTTTTAATTGGGCCTGACCCGGATCTCCCTGATCCGACCCACGAAAAAAATCAGATTTTTTTTGGGGAAATAAAATTTAAAGGTAAATTTAAAATTACTACCGCATAGTAATTTTTATTTACTGTGACTATTTACTGTTTTACGAATTTAATGGTAAATATGAAATTATTTAATTTATATGGTAACTGTATGATTAAAGTGACTAATCATATGAATATTGTTGTTTTTACATGTGACGTATTAACTACGATGCGACGATCAAAATGGAACTGAGATCAAGCAATCGCTTCATATGCAGTTTATTTGGCAAACTGACAGTATGAATTTCGCTGCTTTCGTTAAATCTCTATCATATAATGCTTTTACTAAATCGCATTAATATTTATTTAAATGTTAAATATAGAGCATTATATGTTCATTTTTGTTGTTAGATAATTATTTTATTTAACATGTTATTTAGTTTAAGCATTGCCCTGATAATGTAATTTCATGAGCATTGTAATATAAAGAAAAAGTGACAAACCTATACTGTGGAAAAGTATTTTCACGAAGTAAGAAAAATATGACCATTACAAATTTTGGTCTTGAAATCCAATTTTTATTTATTGAAAATTTTTCAACATGGATATCTTATTTATTGTGTAGAAGAAAACGATAATGGAATTTCATTAGCTTCACATGCAATGAAAATGGAGAAACCAAAATTTTATTGTGATAACGAAATTTCACGGATTTACCATAATGTATATTGGTTTATATTAGTCGTCGTGCATGTCATTTAGACCACGAGATTAATCCATTATATTCTTCCTCTATTTTATAGATAGGTCTAACCATCACATTTTAGTTTTGACATATTGGACTCTGAAGAATTTGAGTACCAAATTCCCCTATTAAGCCGACTAAGGCTTGAGCATGGTATATTTATGCAAATTGCTTTATGTAAATAGCAAAATAAATAATTTCAATATCTTGAATGACAATGTAAGGTCTAAGAAAAAAAATTCCCTGGAACAAATTATGCAAAGTAATGCAACAACCCTACACCAAAGGACAATGACAATGTAAGGTATGAGAAAAAGAAATTTCTGGGAACACATTTTGAAAAATAAAACAACCCTAAATCAAAAGGCAATGACGATGTAATGTCTTAGAAAAATATATATTCTTGAACAAATTGGGCAAAATAATGCAACGACCCTAAAACAAAGGGTAATTACCATGGACGTAAAATTCATATAATCATCCAAAAGTAAGTGGAAACAATGTAATATTTGAAAGATGACATAGGGGACATGTCATGTGCAGTGAAACACTCTGCCATTGTTGTAATTCAATGAATTATTGATACGTACATCATACGCTAGCAAAGAATTAGCTACGACTTTCAATAAGTATGAAGAATCATATGAGTACGTGGATTTTTTTGGAAAAGTATCTTCAATATACAACAAGAACATCGAAAATGAATTTACAACTGAAAACATAATATCTGGGAAGAATATGTTAAATGACAAATCTCATCATTGCAGCTATTAAAAGAGCAAAAAGGATCTGGCTCAATCCAAGATAGACTTTGATTAGTCTACTTTAAAAATTTTAAGATATCCTTATAAAGGCTATTACGCCTAAATACGACTTTTGGTCCTAAATTAGACTTTTGGTCTTAAAATTTCTCTCTCTAAATTGGACAAGACTAAATGTAATCGTTGGCATGTTAATTTTTTGAATCTTCTCTAAAGGAATTGAGATTATTCAAATTTTATTCATAATACACATGATTCAATTTTCTACATCTAACTTTGCAAAGTATTGCATAAAGTAAAGCAACATATCATAATATAGGCATGAAACAAAGAACCGTGTGCAAAGAAACGCACAATGTAATCCCTAAAATAATAGTACTGAAGAACAGTAGTACTATATCAATAGTATATGATAATGATTAGTATATCAAAGAAAGTGATAAGGATCAGTATATCTTTTCCTTTTGGGATTCATAATGCACTTGCCTAACTGGGATTACAATACCTTTTTATTACAATCCCCATCGATTTACTCTAAAGAACTTGAGTTACGTTTTGATGTATATATTGAGCATATGTCAAATTGACAATTTATGCGATCAGAGAAAATTGAATTTTGTTTTCCACATTATAAAGAAATTTACGCCACGATTTTCATGTGAAAAAGACACAAGTGAGAATTCATTTGAGCTCCTTTGCATTACCTCTAAATGACTGCGAATGTATTAGAGAAGATTATATGTCAACTTAGTAGGTTCTAAGTAACTGCTAATTAAATCCAACGTCATAAGAAAATGATCTTTTGGAATTCTGACATAGATTGGCTTTGATATGGTGATCCGTACATTAAAGAAACTACTATGGACACCCATATTTTTGGATAAATAGAAGCAAACACCAGAAGAATATGGTTCACACATGAATCTGAGGACGATCAATGAACATTTTATCCTCAAATATTATCATATAGGGTTGAAGACGTATGTTCAATTCCTAAATTCCGCCGCTCCCCCAATGTGGCATTATAATATATTTGATGCACAAGCATATGCATTTATACCTTATTATGCTTCTCCTATCCGTTGTGATTTTATGGATAAAAGTACATCATTCAAAGCCTATTCGTTAAAGCAATTATGATTGAGATCATCATATGCAAAGGACACATGAGTTTCTCATTATGTTGTTATATTGAATCAAAAGAGGATTCAGTGGACTGATTCAACCAACTTGCGGACACCTTAGATATTTTAGGGTGTTGGTTGTTGTGTCGACTCGCTGGTCACGTGTCATGACACCATCCACAATTAAAATTTATGCTGCTTATGCTAGAAAGTCAAAGCACCTAGGCCGGGTTAATTTCCGTAGGTGTGATGATTTTATGGCTTATTATATGGGATTTGTAATGGACATCATATTCCTATATAAAAACCCAATTGGTCTCACGGAAAACGACTATAGTAATAGTCTTAATATTGGTAAAGCACACCAATACTTCCGTTTTGAGTTATGCAATTTTTGCACACAGCGTTACTTATTCATTTATGACCACATCATTGAACCAATTTACACCATAACTAGTGACTATGTGTGAGGATTTTAAAGGATTTCAAACGAACTTGTAATCCTTGAGCTCTTTTGGATTGACACGGATCTACAATCCTTGAGCTCCATTAAATGTTTTTATGTGCCAAAATTGCGCCGCCACAGCGCACAATGATGGGTCCATTGAGATGAATAAATATTTATGCTGGATATGAACTTCCAGCTATAGTCCGCTATGTCGAAACCTTGACAGGCGATCTCTTCAACGCTAGATTTGCGGAGTGTCACTTTGATGAGACAGTCTTCCCGTCGTTAGGGGGAGATAAGAACAAGCATGTTCAAGTGGAACGACATGAATTGTCGTGGTTTGTCCCCACTGTGTCTCATCTCGATCCCTAAAATCACACAAAGCAAAGTGTGTAGATATCTTATACATTAAAGTGACGAGATCATATAAACCTGCTGCAAATATACCTGCAAGGATTGTGTTTTATCAAAAGGACATGGTACCACCCAAGAGGAATTGGGTATTGCACTGCCACCATGAATGGTGGCATGGTGACGCCATAAGTGGCATAAATGGTGTCACAGGCCGTGGCTCTCCAAGGAAGAGGGGGAGGCCACCTTAAGTTCGATACATACTTGTGTAAAGGAAGAAAACAAGTTTGGCACGACTTGATCTATTGATCAGTGATACTCAAATCCGTCTCATGAGAATATTTATGAATTGTGGTTATCATTGGGGGACGCCTCAAATGTTAGAACCAATCCTTAAAGTATAGAGATCTCTACAAACACATTACACTAGTGTACATGAGGACGTGGAATAATGAGTCTACTATCGAACCATACTTTGTTGAAAAATGTCAACTTAGTAAACTGGCCTAATGGAAAGAAGCGATCCAGTATAAACAAAGAGATAGGTATTTGGGCAGGTGACGCCGACACCGCAAATGTAAACCCTATCAAATATATCTTTGTTAGAATGTGTAATGAGAATAAGAGTATGCAGACTCACCTTATGGCGCAAGGTCTCTCAAAAACGCACTGGAATCGACTACAAGGAGATATTCTCTCGTAATGGACTACGATGAGACAATCTCTCGTAATGGATGTCATTGCACTCCACTACCTTGTCAGTTTGGTAGTTTCCGAAAAACTGAACATGCAGCTTATGAAAAGTGATCAAAACATATATCTCTATGGGGATCTAAATTAAGAGATATACAGAAGGATCCTAAACGGACTTCATCCACCCAAATCAAGTGACTCTAGATCACATGAGTACGTTTGCACAAGAAATTGAAACGTTCACTAAAGTGACTACTTGATTGGATAGAGATTGGTGAATTATGCCCTTGCGTGCTCATTATGGATATATATGAACTCTAAATGAAATAAGAGAAACTCAGTGTATTATCCTAAGTTGAGAATGAAAAAGATTTTGGGAATACACAGTCTTGAAATGGAACTCAAGGACTGTAATGATGGTGACCATACATCAATCGGCTTAGGCACTCTAAAGAATAAAGTGAGGCCTACATATACTCCCATGATCAGTCGAAGTCTTTACTATAGATCCGTTTTCATCTAAAGGAAGATGACGAAGAAGTATTGGGAAATGAAATTCCTATACAAGTGCAATAACGCATGATTGTACTTAAACATAATATGTAAGACTCGACCTCTCATTCGATGTAAATTTGTAAAGCTATGTTTAGCTCTGCGCCTACACAGCGCAAATCGTTCTTTCATTAAAGATATGAAAGATTTGGACTTATTCAATCTCTACATAGAATTTGACATGATAAAGAAATTATCCACGTCATAGCTAACTATGCGTAAAGAAAACCGCATTAAAGGTGAGATAAGAAAATCTGTTATTACAGATCAATTTCAAATTTCTTAATGGTTCACTCATACTCTAGACGAAGTTACGACTATTTTGTTATATGAAGGTCATATCACGAGTGAACCTGATGTTCAATATGAACCTATGTATTCAGTTCATGAACAACCTTATCCTCAAGATCAAAGTAAATCAAGTTGGATCTGAGGACGATGTGGCAAGATTTAGTTACTAAATCATTGCTCAAAGTCACATTTGGAAAAACATGTGAAAATGCATAAGTATGCTAATAAGACTGAAGCTCCCTTGATCAAATGAAAGAATCAGGGAGAAACCCATGATTAATGTAGAAATCAGGGGGAGATGCAGACATCAGGGGGAGTCTAGCACATACATGTTGTTTTCAAATGTAATAGGTGCGTTGTGCTCTTTTTCCCTTCGTCCAAGTTTTATTTTGTCCCACTGGGTTTTGTTACTTGGCAAGGTTTTTAATGAGGCAACACCATATGCACCATTTCGTCTTTGACTTGGCACAAGGGGGAGTGTTGAAGGAAAATACCATAAATGTGTCTTCGTCAAAGTAACTGACAATGACGAATTAGGAAATTAGTATCAATCTGATGTAACGTTTCAATCAGTGTTTATTACCATTATTGTAATTGATGTTTCCATTGTAATCGTCACCCTATATAAAGGGATTCTCTAATGAAATGAGTAGACCAATTCTCATTCTCCTACAACAGTAGATTAATTATATAAATTGTTATATATTTGTTAATATATATACACATATTTGTATATATATATATATATGTTAATGTATATTTTAATTGTTATATATCAATTGTTAAATTAATTATATATATAAATTGGTAGCCTAATTATATAAATGGTTATATTTATGTTAATATATAAATGGTTATTTGTATGTATATATATGTTAATGATGAAATATAGTTATATTTGTATATAAATGGTTATATTTATGTTAATGGTTAGTATTATTTAAAATTAGTTAAATTATAAATATTAATTTGTTAGTATGTTTTAAAATATGTTAGTATTATTGGTTATTATATTAATTAGAATTTGTTATTTAATGTAATATAATTTAATATTAATTAATGTATTAATTTATTTGTTTCTAGATGGCCGATGCATTTAGACAACTATTCGGAGGCCGTCGTTCCAGATCTAGGGGTTCTGCAAGTTCTGGCGGATCCGAAGACTCCGAGAGGACCCCTAGCCAGCCTGAGAGGACCACCAGCCAGCCTCAGAGGATCGATTCATCCCAGCCGCGGAGGAGTGTGAGCAACCGGCACCAGACCCTTTTATCGGCGGGGCTGCCGTCTAGCAGTTCATGTCCCCCTCTCCGGCCAGATCCTCCGAGATGTAGTACGCAGCTATTTCAGGACGACATAGCTCCAGACGTTCATCAGGTCCGTATGCCTGAGGTTCAGCGGGAGCCGATGACGAGTCCTGCGCCGTCTGCTGCTGACTCTACTGTGGGGCCTACTCTCCCTAATCAGCTATACCTGCCATACAACATTTATGCCATACCCGAGGCAGAAGAGCGTGGTGTGCCCATATAGCCTGCTAGGCCTTAGTACGTGAGTGATGCAGAGGCATACCATTATGAGCCATTTGAGAGACCTGAACTCCTGATTTCGGCGAGATTAAAAGGAAAGTCGACATACGGGTCATCGAGTTCAGGTAACATTTGATTTTATTAATTAAATGTTTTATTAAAATTAACGCACTAATATTTAATTTTATTAACCAATCGTCGTTTGTGTGATAGGGACCGCCGCTAGCAGTTCAAGCAGGAATACGAGAGGTGTCATATGTTTTGATACGCTCAGGAAAAGTGTTGAGACCAGCGGGAGGATCCAGATCAACTAACCCCCTAATCAGGATGTTAAGGGAAAAAAACGCCGCGATTACGCGGGTTGTGTGGGAGCACTAATTAGGGATAGAGTCCCTATGTTGTGGATACGGTGGGCTGATGTGCCGTAAGAGATCAAGTGGGAGGTCAACAACGCGGCGTCGGTGAGTAATTTAAAAAACTTAATTTCTTTATCGTAATATTTAATAATTTTCGGTATTGTTATAATTTTAAAACTGACAGTACCAGAAAAAAGACCATTACCGACGAAAAAAAAAAAACGGGCGACGACATACTATTTTCGTCGGCTATTCCCAAGAATGGCCGACGATATTGTCTTTCGTCGCTAAAAATAAAAAATCGTCGGCTATTCCACAAGAATGGCCGACGATTTTTTCTTTCGTCCCTAAAAAATATTTTTCGTCGGCTATACCCCCAGAATGACCGACGAGTTAAAATTTTCGTCGGCCTTTCTCTTAAAGTATAGCCGACAAAAACTTTTGAAAGTTTGGCCGACGAAATTAGAATTTTCGTCGGCTATAAGTCTTTATATTTTCATATCTGGACAGCAGCTGCTCATTTAAAAAAAACGAAAAAAAAAAACGGGAGAAAGAGTAAAAACTCTATGGGTATTGTTGAAATCCGTCCTCTCTTACATTGTGGAGCTATATATAGGTACGTATATGTGTATATATGTTGATTTTGAGTTTTAGTGATTTTGATATAGTAAGTGATTTTTTGTTTTGTTGTTGTTTTAGTGTTAGAATATATGTATATATGTTGATTTTGAGTTGTAGTTGAGTTGATTTTAAGTTAGAGTTTAATTATGTGTTTTAATTTAATGTTATTTTAATTAGTGTTAAAATATATATATATATATATATATATATATATATATATATATATTGTTCTTGGAGAAATAGATGATAGTAAACTGTGTCTTTATTGATTGATAAGGAGGCCTTTATATAGGCATTACATCAAGTATCCCTGGTCATCAGGGAATCCCTATCTAATAAAGAATCTAGACTACTAGCCTTATTAGGACAAGACACACCACGGAAGTTACGGAATTAACCTTCCTTGAACACTCCCCCTTGTGTCGCGTCCTCAATGGTGCATGAACTGTTGCCTCGTTAAAACCTTTGCCAGCAAACAAAAACCTCTTGGGCAAAAATAAAAGCATGGTCTAAGGGAAAAGAGTACAACGCACCAACTACAAGTATGTGAGACATGCATAACTAGACTACCCCTGAAGTCTAGACGATAACTCCCCCTGATAGTCAATCAGCCTTTGAGTTCGGATAAGCGACACATACCAATGCGCTTTACATGCTTCACAAATGTAGATTTGGGTAGAGACTTGGTGAACAGATCAGCTGCATTATCTTCTGAACTGACTTGCTTCACTTGGATATTCAAAGTCTCTTGCTGCTGCTGATTGTAGAAGAACTTAGGCGAAATGTGTTTAGTATTGTCACCCTTGATGTATCCCAACTTCATCTGCTCAATGCATGCTGCATTATCTTCAAATATGCAAGTTGGTCCCATCGTAGTAGACTTAAGTCCACTAGACTCTCGAATGTGAGATATAACTGATCGAAGCCAAACACATTCTTTGACTGCTTCATGTAGTGCAATAATCTCAGCATGGTTCGAGGAGATAGCAACAAGGGTTTGTTTGGTTGATCTCCAAGATATCGCCGTATTCCCAATGGTAAAAACATAACCGGTTTGGGAACGTCCTTTGTGTGGATCTGACAAATATCCAGCATCAGCAAATCCTACCATCACATCATTTGGTGTATCTGAGTAGGAGGGGGTATCGCCAAAGCCGTATCGGGACCACGACTTAGCATCCCCGAGTTCGGATATGTTGGCGGATATGGCTGCAGGATGGCGGATGGCTGAGCCAAAACAAGTCTTGGCGGCTGACCGGTGGCGATCCGAGCCACGGTTTGTGCTGTTGGATGCAAGAGATCGACTAGGTGTCGAATCCTGATGAGTGTATCGATAGTACAAGCCCATGTCAAGGGTTCCTTTAAGGTATCGAAAGATGTTCTTGATTCCAACCCAATGACGTTGTGTTGGCGCAGAGCTAAATCTAGCTAACAAGTTCACTGAGAAAGCAATGTCTGGTCTAGTACACTGAGCTAGGTATAACAAAGCTCCAATTGCACTAAGATATGGATATTCAGCTCCCAAGATCTCTTCGTCATCTTCTTTCGGACGAAAGGGATCTTTGTTGATATCCAGACTTCTAACGACCATGGGAGTGCCTGTAGGATGCATAACTTTGTCCATGTTAAATCGCCTGAGCATCTTTCGGACATATGCAGATTGGTGTATAAAGATTCCACCACTTCGGTGCTCTAGTTCTAAGCCTAGGCAAAACCGAGTCCTTCCCAGATCTTTCATCTCGAATTCAGATTTCAAGTAGCTTGCGGTCTCATTGATCTCATTTAGAGTTCCAATGATGTTCATATCATCAACATAGACGGCTATAATGGCAAATCCTGAACTTGTTCTCTTTATGAACACACAAGGGCACAACTCATCATTCTTGTATCCTTTCCCAATCAAGTAATCACTTAACCGTGTGTACCACATCCTACCAGATTGTCGGAGTCCATATAGAGATCGTCTCAACCTGATAGCAAATGAACTTCGTGGTTTTTGCTCACTTGACTTGGGTAACGAAAGTCCTTCTGGCACTTTCATGTACATCTCCGTATCTAGATCCCCATAAAGATACGCTGTTACAACATCCATAAGCTGCATATTGAGTCTCTCTGAGACTACCAAACTAATTAAGTATCGGAAGGTAATAGTATCCATGACAGGAGAATACGTCTCCTCATAATCAATTCCAGGGCGTAGAGAAAAACCTTGCGCCACGAGTCGAGCTTTATATCGCTGGACTTCACCATTCTCATTGCGCTTTCTGACAAAGACACATTTATGTCCAACAGGCTTCACGTTCGGCAGTGTAGGCACAACCGGTCCGAATACTTGCCTTTTCTTTAGAGAGTCTAGTTCAGCCTGGATTGCTTCTTCCCACTTCGGCCAATCCGCCCTACGTTGACACTCATCAACAGTGCGGGGTTCCATATCGTCGTCGTCAATGACTTCTTGAGCAACGGCGTAGGCGAATGCATCATCGATATACATGGAATTCCTTTCCATAAGATTGTGCATGCATAAGTAGTTTAGTGAGATTTCCTTGTTCTCCAACATCAACAGTGAGTCTGAGGCGTCCCCCAGATGATTCAGAGTTGATTCTTGGACATAGGTATAGTCGGAGACAATCTCGTGTGACGGCGTCACAGTATCGATGATGAACGGATCGCTTTGTGCCTGGACACATGCCCTCTTTCTAGGTACATTGGCTTTGGAACCGATTGGTCTCCCCCTCTTTCTAGGAGGATCCGAAGTCGACGCCGGCCCTCCACTTGGAGGTGCCGAGCCTAGGCTGCCGACGACACCTAGGGCTGCGGGTCCGAGACCGGCAGCGTGTGCTCGCGCATGGCGAGGAATGTTGAGCCTTGCAGGTACATTCGCAGCAGGTATGGTTGATCTTGTCACTTTCGCAATATCAGTAAAGGAGTCGGGCATCGAATCCGCCACCTTTTGTAGTTCCAATATGCGTTGTATTTCGGTCTCACACTGAGACGTACGGGGATCATAATGAGACATAGTGGGAGAGAACCACGTCAATTCCTGACGTTCATTAGGGACGGATGCGGCCCCATCTCCCCCTAACGGCGGGAAGGATGTCTCATTAAAGTGACAATCTGCAAATCTTGCAGTAAACAGATCAAATGTCATAGGCTCTATGTAGTGGACAATTGTTGGTGCTTCATATCCAACATAAATAGCTAATCGTCGTTGTGGACCCATCTTGGTACGCAGTGGAGGCGTGATAGGCATATATACGGCACAACCAAAAGTACGCAGATGCGAAATATTAGGCTCGTAACCAGTTACCAACTGGTACGCACTAAATGGTTGGCTATCTGTGGGTCGTAGACGAATAAGCATAGCTGCATGTAATATTGCATATCCCCATGCCGAAACTGGCAAGTTTGTGGCCATGACAAGAGACCTAGCTACAAGCTGTAGTCTCTTAATGGCTGCTTCTGCAAGACCGTTCTGAGAATGAACGTGGGGCACGGGATGTTCAACTTCAATCCCAACTGACATGCAATAGTCATCAAAACACTTTGAGGTAAACTCTCCAGCATTATCCAGTCTGATTGACTTAATCGGATTGTCCGGGTGGTGAGCCCGAAGCTTAATGATCTGAGCTAGGAGTTTAGCAAATGCAGCATTCCTCGTGGACAACAACGCTACGTGTGACCAACGCGTTGACGCATCAACCAGAACCATGAAATATCTAAATGGTCCGCATTCTGGTGTTATAGGTCCACAGATATCACCTTGTATTCGTTGTAGGAATGGAATATTCTGTTTATTATCAATAGCAAAAGATGGTCTTGCTTGAAGTTTTGCTAGTGAACAAGCTTTGCAAAACGAACGATGAGCATTAGACATCGCTACAAAAGCATGAGAAGCAGGAGGAGGCCGAACCTCTCCTTGGAGCTGAGAGGCGGCTATCGACGGCATGGCGGCCGAACCGAGGCCGAGGCGCCCTCTGTGCTTTTGTGATCTGAAAAATGGATGACCGTGGGAGCATTTCAAAATACGGATCATCAGATCACGACCCGGATGACCGAGTCTGTCATGCCAAAGCTTATAAGCATCAGAATCACATAATATAACAACATGAGATTCGTTGGCTCGAATGGTTGTGAAATACATGCCATTTCGAACTCGCTTACACTTCTCCACAATGTGAGTGCGCATAGATTGAGTGGAGGTGATCAACAGATATTCAGTTCCATTTTCAACATAAGTGTTGAGGTGATAGTCGTTGTCACGCACATCCTTGAAAGCTAGCAAGGTTCTTGGCGCCTTAGGCGCATATAGGGCGTCCTGTACCCGAATTTCAGTGCCATTTGGCAATACGAATTGAGCAGTGCCACGACCCTTAATGACGGGTCCGGTTCCTGTCATCGTAGATAACGACGATTCTCTTGGCGAAAAATCCGAAAACAATTGCCGATTCCTCAGAATCGTGTGAGTTGTTGCACAATCCAACAAACACTCAATCTCGCCTTGATACATCTACAAAAACAATGTAAATTGAATCAATAGTCTACTTTAGACTTTGGCGAACACTTTAAAGTAAGTGTACTGAAGCAATATATCATCACAAAATGAAGTGCATTAAGGCCAATAACAGAGCCATGACATCGACATAACTTGAGAGAAAGAGATAAGCCTTATTTTAATCACCGAATACCAACATTGAGCGTTAACATAGCCTAGGTCAGAGATTGAGACCGGACACCGTCGTAGGTGGCGTGGCCGAGCCAAGGCCGAGGCCAAGGCAAAGGCCGGGGCCAAGCCAAAGTCGAAGCTGTAGTAAGGCCGAACCTACCCTGAGGCCGAGCCGAAGCAAGGCGAGTGGTGAGGGTCGGTCAGGCATTGAGGCAATGCGATGCGACGGTTGAGCTAAATCCGAAGCATGGCGAGTCCGAAGACACGTCGTTGCCGAGCCATTGATGCAAAAGTTGCATTTGTTCGATAGGCTATCGATTGTTGGTTACAAAAACCGGATTCGGTGTTGAGCCAAGCTGGCGAGTGGCTGACGTGTCGCCTAAGCGAGCATGCAATAATAAACCCTGCAATCGTTAGTAGTATAGACATAAGTAGGGATCGTTCTAAGCCGGGGATTAAGGGTACCTGAGATATGAAATTGTTAAACACACATATATACATATATACACAAAATCGTCATATATAGGGGGTGAAAAGGTTCGGCAGCTAAGCTGCCCTAGAACTAGGTGGAACGAAATAAAATGCTGAAAAATAAATTCTAAGTCTAATATTTAGAAGTTTGGTCGACATTCTTCCACAAAACACTAACACAAAAGCAATCAAAACACATGGCAAACAAGCAAGTAAGACTCACGGCAAAGTATTAAAGCGTTCTAGACTCAACTTAACTCCAACCCAATTAGCTCCTAATCGGCACTACTAATTGATTAAGACTCTTCATGTATTTTAAGTGACTAATCGCCTAACCTTAAAATTATACTAGTCATCTTCGAATATTCTAATCGACGTAAACAAACATGACAAGTAATTAAGCACAAAGTCTTTTTCTTTAGTTGGAAACAAGTCAATAGAGTAAGGTTGTCAATCATCTCTTCAACAAGCATGTTCATTTAAATTACTCTAACCCTCGTGAAAAACAACACAAACTAAGTAACTCGTTGATTACTTAATCTATATTAAATTTCGGCTAATGAGATTAATAATCTAAGTACTGCAGTTACATAGGCTACCAATCTTTAAGCACACGAATTTAAAGAACAAGTCAAGAAAACCCTAAAATCAATTTAACACATGTTCTTGCCGAAAATCCTAATTACTAGTTCATCATATATTTTCCTTACTCTTTAGCATGCAATCCATATTCTTACATCTAAAACCTCACTTAAAGATAAAGAAAATAAATTGACATGCAAATCATAAAACCAAATTTCAATCCAATTCATACATAGACATAAAAATTGAAACCAAGAATTCATGCTAACTTTATAGACAAAGTTTAACATAACTACACAAAAATTTACAAAGCCAAGAGTAGGGATTGGATCACACATTAGAAACCTTGAAGACTTCGACTTGTATGGATCCGGTGATTGATGATGGTCGGATGGATTGCTGCTCGGCAGTGAAGGTATCGGCAGCAAGGAAAACAAGGTTTCGGCAGAAACTTTGGGTGTGGTGGAGGTGGTTTTGGCTAAGGTTTTTGTGTAGGATTCTTGGGAAAATTAGGTAGAGCTTTGGCTAGATTTTTGCTTTGGAATGTGACACCTTTTTCTGTGTAAAAGTTGGGTATATATAGGGAGAAACAAGGGGATTGCCGGCAGCCCTTCTTGTACAAGGTAAAAGAAAACCTAGTGGGATAAGGTTTGAAACCTTCCTTTCATAGTTCAATTAGGTTTTCTTTTTCTGAATTTTTCTTCAAGGCTTGGGCTTCACATCTTCATGGACTTCTTGTATGATCTTGGACTTCACTTGATGTGTCTTGGTCCATCGAAAAATGCATGCAATTGCCGGCAACACACAAAGGCACCAAATCTGCCATAATCGGCAGCTTCTCCTAGTTTGACTACGAGAACTTCTTTCTTCGATTTCTTCATCAATGCCATGGCCTAGTGTCTTCCTCTTCCCTTCATAAAGCTTGAACCATCTTCAAAAATGCATTTATGCACCATTTGGTCCATCAAAAATAGAAAACACAAAAAGGGGGCAGTAGGTTCCTGGAATCGGCAGATTTGACCTTGTTGCAGTAATTCCGGCTTATCTCCCTCCGTAGAGCTCCGATTGATGAGATTCCAAGTCTCAGATAAACTAGACACATATGGCCATCTCCCCATAAAACAGTTCGATCAAACTCCTTGTGAGTCGACGGGAATGATTTTTCGAAGTTGGGACAAAGTCCCAGGAAAATCCTGGAAGTCCCTGGATTGAAATGCTCGGACTGCTGTTTTGCAGCCCTCTTTTGAGTGACTTCCCGAACTCCGATTGATCTGAAATTTTAACACAACATTCCTCAGTATATGAATATTAAGCACACCAAGTTTCATAGAATTCGGACAAGTATAGATCATATTTGTACGCATCACAAAATTGCGAAAAAGACATGTTTTGCACTATTTTCCAGATTTCTCATACTTAGTCATTTTTCGGACAATTAAGCACATTTCACCAAAACTCTACCAAAATTGACACTAACTATATTATGACTCTATCTTAGACAAATAAGGGTTAAACAAAGCATAAACGAGGGCATAAGCATGTAATATCGTCACACATTGTGCTCCTATCAACTACCCCACACTT
The DNA here is from genome assembly GCA_963682095.1 of Potentilla sterilis. Classification (NCBI taxonomy): domain Eukaryota; kingdom Viridiplantae; phylum Streptophyta; class Magnoliopsida; order Rosales; family Rosaceae; genus Potentilla; species Potentilla sterilis. The sequence continues at coordinate 29,087,301 of OY821759.1, read as the reverse complement.
ATCCGTTGCTAGTCCCTTAGCAAACTAAATTAAACTAGACTCTAAACAAACTATTGCCCCTAACAATTTGTCTCAGGCTCGTATGTACACATAGCTTTCAAGTTAATGCATGAGAATGCTTAGCACGAAAATTCCAAGTTTCATGAACATGTGACATCAATATGAACATATAAGAACAAAAAGTAAGCATGTAGACATGTTAAAGCTAATTCAATCCTCCTCACTAGGCATACTCTCTTCATTTTCTCTCGAAGCATGGTTATTCACACATAAGTATATGCAAGTGAAAGATAATGAATTACGAAGAGTAACTTGCATATGTCAAAGAAACGAAAAGCACTTTGTGAATTTTTATGGAAACACCTCATATGATAACTATATGCACCAATGAACCAAAACCATATGCTTACTCTTGAGATAATCTCCACAATCAAATTTAACCATCTTAAGAATCATGAAAAAGATCAATGAAAAGGGATGTAATGGGGCTTGGCTAAAAGGTATTCGAAATTTATGGGATAAGGAGGCTCAAAACGTTACTAAGGCCTTTAGCAAAGCTCAAATCTCCTTATGTCTTCTCTCCAAGGGTCGAATTTCTTTTTGTTGGACCCATACTTCATTCTTTACTTCCCCAAAACATAGTGAATATGAACAAAGGTCAAAATATAACAATAGTAGACCTTCACATATAAACAAAACTCCAAATTCACAACACTTTTCAAGACTAGACTTAGCAATTTACACTTTGAAACCGTGCCTATTTCTTTTCTTTTCTTTCAGACTTGATTTTTCCATTTTCTTTTCTTTTTCTGTCCGAATTACATATTTTCTGTTTTTCTTTTGCTAGGCACGGCACATATAACTTTTCATACAATTTTCTAGCTAAGTCTACCCCACACTTGTTCTTCTTCATCACTTCACGCGAAAACTCCTTCAAAAATCAAGCTTTGCCGACACACAATGGTCAAGACATTACTATACTAAGTTCATGGAAAGTGTTTAAGGGTGATGAAAGAAAAGGCTAATCGTAGGCTCAAAGGGGTTTACTAAGGTGTCCCACGACGGGCTCCAATAGGGCACATGCTTTATTTGGCAATGGTGGTAAACCTAAATGATCTTTATTCAATCACGTTCAAAATCAAAGTATTTTATGATATAAATGTTTCGAAAAATCAACAAGAGTAAGTTCTAGCATACTAGAGTTCATTAAAGAGCTATGGCACATAGTCATCGAATATGCAAAGAATTATGAGGTTTCATGCTTCCTACAAATCTATCGAATTTTATCTTTTATTGCTCAAGAAGAAAGCAAATTGGCACTAAAGCTCACATAGGTTATTATGGAAACAAACTAGCTAAAACATGCATGCTTCGTTAATCAACAAGTCCTACATGCTCCTACCAATGCACATAATCCATGAAACTTACAATTTTAATTGTATGCACAACTATCATCTATGTATGCAAAGAGGAGAAAAACATCATTGACATATTAGGGGCATCCTAAGACTCGAAACAAACAATTAAACACTCTATTTTTGTGGAGCAATTTTCTGAATTTTTTTCTTTTCTTTTCTAAACTAAGCACACAAAAAGCAAAAAAAACAAAAATGGAACATGCTATCCCACCCCACACTTAGAAAATTACATTGTCCTCAATGTAAGCACAAAACAATATCAACGAATTTCCTAAGCATGCAATTGACTAACATATTCCAACATATCATCACAAATCAAAGAAAAAGAGAAAGGTTAAGAAATTTCAAACTCTCGGTGATGGCTCCTTCACTTTTCTTTGATCGACTTGGGTTGCCTCCGGAGTAGCGCTTTGTGTTTATAGTCCATAGCCTAGACTTTTCACCGTGTTGCATGTGTTCATCTTGCTCCAAAGTATCTCAAATCGGCGTGAAGTAGTTCAAGAAGTAGCGCATTGCACGACGTATCCGATCCTTGTGCACTCTGCGTGTCCGGTTGATTTGGCGTGTCAACCTTGTGTCCGGCCTCTTGTGGTGATGCGTCAACCCTGCCGGCAATGGCAGGTCTGGCAGGAGGTGGTGGTGTCATGGGGGCAGTAGGGTGTCGGCCACTAATCTCGGCAGTGAGTGCTTTGGAGGGCTGCAACTCGGGGGCAGCTTGTAGTGGCGGATCATGGACAAAAGTTTCATCGTTGAGAGGCTCAAATGGCTCGTAGTACGGCTTGAGTGTATGTCCATTCACCTTGAATATGGTTCCCGTAACTTCACTCCGAATCTCTATAGCTCCATGTGGAAATACTTGAAGAACAATGAATGGTCCAAGCCACCGAGATTGCAACTTACCCGGAAAAAGTTTGAGCCGTGAGTGATACAAGAGAACTTTTTGACCAACTTCAAACTTCTTCCGTCGAAGCATCTTATCATGAGCAACCTTAGTCTTTTGCTTGTAAATCCATGCGGCTTCATAAGCTTCATTCCGTATTTCTTCAAGTTCGTTGAGTTGAAGCTTCCTATGAAGGCCGGCCTCATCAATGCTCATGTTGAAAGCCTTAACCGCCCACCATGCTTTATGCTCAAGTTCAACCGGTAAGTGACATGCTTTGCCATATGTTAACCGAAAAGGTGACATACCTATCGGCGTCTTGTATGCAGTCCTATATGCCCACAAAGCGTCATTGAGACGATCACTCCAATCCTTCCTTGAAGGTCCAACGGTCTTCTCAAGTATTTGCTTGATCTCTCGATTACTTACCTCAGCCATACCACTTGTTTGGGGATGATAAGGTGTAGAAACCTTATGAGTGACTCCATACCTCTTCAACAAGGCTTCAATGGTGCGGTTACAAAAATGGGATCCTCCATCGCTAATCAAGACTCTTGGAACTCCAAAACGTGAAAAGATGTTGGTCTTGAGAAACTCGGCTACCACCTTGGCATCGTTGGTGCGTGTAGCCTTGGCCTCGATCCACTTTGACACATAATCAACCGCAAGCAATATGTAGAGAAAGCCCTTACTTGAAGGAAACGGTCCCATGAAGTCAATCCCCCAAAGATCATGAATCTCAATGGCGTTGATAGAAGTGAGCGGCATTTGATCTCTTGGTCCAATATTCCCCATTCTTTGGCATCGATCACATGACTTACAAAACATGTAAGCATCTTTAAAAATTGTAGGCCAAAAGAAACCACAAGTAAGTACCTTCAATGCCGTCTTCTTAGCTCCAAAATGCCCACCACAAGCTTCACTATGACAAAAAGCAAGGATGGATCGATGCTCATTCTCCGGCACACATCTTCGAATAACTTGATCACCACATTGCTTCCATAAGTACGGATCATCCCACAAGAAGTGTCGAGCTTGCTTCCTTATTCTTTGTTGTTGGTGGTTCGGCAACTCTTGTGGAAATCGGCGTGTGGCTAGATAGTTGGCGATGTCGGCATACCAAGGCTCATGTACTTCAAGTCGAAAGAATTGCTCATCCGGAAAGTTTTCACAAAGGGGCAGCCGATCCTCATCATGAACAAGGCAACTCAAATGATCGGCTACAACATTCTCCACTCCTTTCTTGTCTTTTATCTCAATATCGAACTCTTGAAGCAAAAGAATCCATCGAATAAGCCTCGGCTTAGCATCCTTCTTTGTCATAAGATATCTCAAAGCGGCATGATCACTATAAACAATGACTTTGGAATTCAAAAGATATGATCGAAACTTTTCCAAAACAAAAATTACCGCTAAGAGTTCCTTCTCCGTTGTCGTGTAATTGAGTTGAGCATCGTTGAGAGTCCTTGAAGCATAGTAAATGGCGCATGGCTTCTTCTCAATTCGTTGTCCAAGTACCGCTCCAAGTGCATAATCACTAGCATCACACATCAACTCAAATGGCTCATCCCAATTTGGTGGCATCAAAACCGGTGCCGTACACAAGAGCCTCTTCAATCGGCAAAATGCATCCTCACAAGCATCCGACCACTCAAACGTCACCTCCTTTTGTAACAAGTTGCTCAATGGCTTGGCAATTGAAGAGAAGTCCTTGATAAATCGTCGATAGAACCCCGCATGGCCAAGAAAACTTCTCACATCTTTCACACATCTAGGGCTCGGCAATGCTTGTATTAGCTCCACTTTGGCTTTGTCAACTTCTAAGCCTCTTGCCGAAATAATGTGCCCTAGAACAATACCTTGCGTGACCATGAAGTGACACTTCTCCCAATTGAGCACAAGATTTGTCTCTACACACCTCTCAAGTATCTTCTCCAAGTTCTCCAAACATTCATCGAAGGTGCTCCCATACACACTAAAATCATCCATAAACACTTCGATAATGTCTTCAATAAAATCCGAGAAGATGGCATACATACATCTTTGAAAAGTGCCGGGTGCGTTGCATAGTCCGAATGGCATCCGCCGATAAGCAAACGTGTCAAATGGACAAGTAAAAGTGGTCTTCTCTTGATCATCCGGGTGTATCATGATTTGATTGTAGCCACTATAACCATCAAGAAAGCAATAGTAAGAATGGCCGGCTAACCTCTCTAGCATTTGATCCATAAACGGCAAAGGCATGTGATCCTTCCTCGTTGTAGCGTTGAGCTTCCTATAATCGATGCACATCCGATGACCGGTTACAAGTCTTTGTGGCACAAGCTCATTCTTCTCATTCTTGACAACCGTTACACCACTCTTCTTCGGCACTACTTGCACGGGAGATATCCACTTACTATCCGAAATTGGGTAGATCACCCCACAATCAAGCAACTTGATAATCTCTTCTTTAACAACTTTCATCATGGGAGGGTGAAGTCGACGTTGAGCTTCCTTTGTCGGCTTAGCTCCTTCTTCTAATAAGATGCGATGAACACAAGTAGTAGGGCTTATTCCCTTGATGTCCGCTAAGGTCCAACCTATGGCGGTCTTGTACTTCTTAAGCACACGTATCAAATCCACTTCTTGCTTCTCACTAAGCATTGAAGACACAATAACCGGTAGTGTATCTTCTTCTCCAAGATAAACACACTTCAAGTGACTAGGGAGTTCTTTAAGTTCTAACTTTGGGGCCTCTTCCACACTTGGTCGAAATTTTGTTGTGGCACTTGGAATTGACAAGAACGAGTTCCTCAGATACATTGGTGTGGTGTCGAGTTCGGCAGCCACCTCTCTAAGGCTCGGCATCATGGTGTAGGGTTCGGCAATGCTTGGCTCGGCATTGCTTGACTCGGCCTCTTCTTGCACTCGTTCTTCCCTCTTGTCAAATCCGACCCCTTGCTCAATCGCTAATTGCTATGCGTCGAGCGAGGTCGACATAACTTGCTCGACCTCCTCCAAAACATCAATGGCACAACCCTCCTTCAAATCAACATTGGGGAACTTCATGGCGTCAAACACATTGAATTTAATCACCTCACCATCAAACTCCATAGTTAGGTTGCCCTCGGCCACATCTATCTTTGTGCGCGCCGTCCTCATGAATGGTCGCCCTAGTAGCAATTGAGTGCTATTGACCGGCGAATCCTCCATCTCAACCACATAAAAATCGGCGGGAAAAATCAATTGGTTGACTTGCACCAACACATCCTCCACATAACCCTCCGGATACTTGCTTGAGCGATCCGCAAGTTGAATGATGACATTGTCCTTCTTGAGAGGCCCTATACTCAATGTTTGATACACATTGAGCGGCATGACATTGATCGATGCTCCCAAGTCCAACATAACATCCTCAAAACGAGTGTTGCCTATGACACAAGGCACATTGAAGCTTCCCGGATCCTTCATCTTTGGTGGCAACTTCCTTTGAATAACGGCCGATACCGTCTCGCTCATAGTCACCACACGAGTCTCCCTAGTATGCCTTCTAGCCGTACATAGCTCCTTCAAAAACTTAGCATACTTCGGTACTTGCTTAATGCACTCCAACAAAGGGATGTTGACTTGCACTTTCCAGAAAATCTCCAACACCTCCTCATCGGACTTATCCTTCTTTGTTCTAGCAAAGCGAGAAGGGAATGGTGTGTTGGATGTTGGCACCCCTCCCTTGCTTGCTTGGTTTGGCACTAACTCATTCTTTGATATTGTGGGATCATACTCAAGTTCATTGCGCAGCCCCTTATCTTTCACATTATGGTCGGCGTCTCTTCCTTGCTCGGCAGAATTCTCCTTACCGGCTGCAGCCCTGCCGGTTGCATGATGGCCGGCAGTCTCTCCCTTCTCGGCAGCATGGTCATAATTCCCATCATGGCTGCCGGCAATTGCAGGTCCGGCAGCCATCTCATCATCCTCAAAGACTTTGAAAGTTACTCGCTTCTTCTTTGGACTTGTTGGAGGAAACAACTCTCTTCCACTACGAGTTTGAATCACTTTTGCTTGCTCGTTCCTCGGATTGGGAATCGTATTGCTTGGCAACTTTCCTTGCTCATTAAATCTTCCCATGAAATCTACAACTTGGCCCATTTGAGTCTTGAGCTCACCAATGTCCTTTTGATGATTTTGTTGCCCCGCGAGCAATGCTTGAGTAGCACTTGACAAAGATTGAATCAAAGCATCATAGTTTGAATTGCTAGGTGCGGCTTGGCCTTGGCTCGGCCCTCCTTGAGTCTTGTTCGGCAATGCCCCATACGGCCCTTGGTTCGGCTGAAACTGTTGCCGAGGCATAAAAGGTGCTCTCGGTACAAACGGTGCTCCTCCCTCTCTTGGTTGCATAGGTGCCCTAAGCACATTGTCATTGTTTGCCCATCGAAAGTTTGGATGATCATTGAACCTCGGGTTGAAATTTCCAAAACGTTGGCCTCCTTGAAAGCCAATAGCATTGCACTCCTCTACTCCCTCACTAACTCCAAATTGAGGGCATTGGTCGGTCTCATGGCCCTCGGTGCAAATTCCACATACACTCGCACGCTTCTTCATCAAATTACTCACCAAGTCGGTAAGCTTGTCCACTTTATCCTCTAGCTTTGAGCTTGAAGACGTCTCATGCACTTTCTCATTCCTTTGCACATTATCTCGTGTCATGCCAAATTGTTGGTTGTTCAAAGCACGAACTTCCAACAAACTTCTTGCCGCACCGGCATTTAACTCCAAAAAGCTACCTCCCGCGGCCGAGTCAAGAAACTCTCTCTCTATGACACGCAATCCCTCATAGAAATATTGTAGCAAGAGCCCATCGCTAATGCCATGCGATGGACACAAAGAAACTAGGGACTTGAACCTCTTGTAGTAGTCGAAGAAAGTCTCATCTCCAGCTTGCTTCACACTAGTTATTTGCTTCCTCAGATCAGTGATACGTGAAGCAGGAAAGTACTTGAGCAAAAACTCATCCATCATAGTACTCCACGAAACAATGCGACCACTAGGCACTTCAAACAACCACTCCTTCGCTTGATCTTCTAAAGAAAACGGAAATGTCTTCATCTTGAAGTGTTGCAAATCGGTCTCTCTTGGACACATAGACTCCGTGGTGAAGTTAAACCACTGCAGATGCTTGTTAGGGTCCTCACTTGTCATCCCATAAAACGATTTCAGCTTATGGAGGAATCCACTCCTCAATTCAATCTCTCCAGTCTTGTCAGCTTCCAAGGGAGGATAAGTGATATTCGAAGGAGCAATACCAGCTCCAGCAACATGACCATTCTGTGATCGGATGGAGGCCATTATCTCTTCTTCTTCTTTTGATTTGGCAAAGGCCTCAAATTCTGGATTCTGAAGATCACAAGACGATGAAACTACTGATGGGGAACTCGGCAAAGAATCTGAAATGGACGGCACAATTGGTGATGATGGCAATGATGATGAAACTGATGAACTGGTTGGTGACGATGGCGGTAATGGCACAAAACGAGCAATAGCGAGTTCTTGATCTAAACGTTGCAAACGGCCTTGAAGATCTCTTGTCCAAACACTAGATTCGGACATGCATTATTTCTGAAATTTGCAACATTTGAACAAGTTAGAACATCGTAAAGAAATAGAAAGCAAGAATATACATCATTACAAGCCACAACATTGGCGATTACACAACATATTTCAACAATGATACACATATGAACACTCGGCAAACACAAAGATTTCGGCAAAGCATACATACATTCGGCAATAAAGAGCAAAAATCAAAACGTCCATGATCATGTAATCGCTAAGTCTAATTTCTTTTAAATTTGTTCTAACTCTCGAAGTACGTGGAGCAGAGGAGATAACGGTGCAATGGACTGATACAGCCCCCGGTAGTATCATGCTTATCCCGATATACCTCAAGAGTTTGAACCACACATCATGTTTTATCTTTGAAGAAAATAGGTCACATATGTCAAGTTATGTTTTAGCGTCTAAAGTGAGGTGATGCTTCGGCACAAGCTGTCGACTAGGTCGTGCGTATTTTACGTTTCAAAGGTCATTAAAATCACGGAGGGCGAACCCCCTACAGGAACCAGGCAGGACTCGTTGTTGGACACTACGGAGGGCGAACCCCCTATCGACTCACTCACCGAGAATGAACATCAGTCTATGGGCCTTGAGATCCAGTTAAACAAACCTGAGAACTATATCTATGAAAATAACTTCCCCATACTTTGTAAAACAAACACGGGTCCCTAGCAGTCTACAAGTGTTGATTAAAACCGCCCTCAACCTCATAGAAGTAATACTATTACCGAAGAAACGCTTATATGCGTGGGGGGGAAGTATCCCGCGTTTCCCAATCTACATAGAAACGGCCTCCGACATAGCACCATTCACATGAAGGGTTTTGGTTATGATCAACAAAAGTGGCTTCACCTACATGTTACACTTTAGAAACTACAATAAACTCAAACATACACAACACTATCAACTCCTTAGAAACTAAACTAAGTGATTACCAACATACATCAATATACATCATGCAACTTCCGAAATTTAAACTCTACATGCCGAAGCATATTTCTACTTTACAAAATCCCAAAATAAACTTAAAATTTACAACTTTACAACTTCACTACAAAAATTTCCAGCAACATTATATACACAACAATAACATAAAACAAGCTTTTATAATCCCCGGCAACGGCGCCAAAAATTGACGTGTCGCCTAAGCGAGCATGCAATAATAAACCCTGCAATCGTTAGTAGTATAGACATAAGTAGGGATCGTTCTAAGCCGGGGATTAAGGGTACCTGAGATATGAAATTGTTAAACACACATATATACATATATACACAAAATCGTCACATATAGGGGGTGAAAAGGTTCGGCAGCTAAGCTGCCCTAGAACTAGGTGGAACGAAATAAAATGCTGAAAAATAAATTCTAAGTCTAATATTTAGAAGTTTGGTCGACATTCTTCCACAAAACACTAACACAAAAGCAATCAAAACACATGGCAAACAAGCAAGTAAGACTCACGGCAAAGTATTAAAGCGTTCTAGACTCAACTTAACTCCAACCCAATTAGCTCCTAATCGGCACTACTAATTGATTAAGACTCTTCATGTATTTTAAGTGACTAATCGCCTAACCTTAAAATTATACTAGTCATCTTCGAATATTCTAATCGACGTAAACAAACATGACAAGTAATTAAGCACAAAGTCTTTTTCTTTAGTTGGAAACAAGTCAATAGAGTAAGGTTGTCAATCATCTCTTCAACAAGCATGTTCATTTAAATTACTCTAACCCTCGTGAAAAACAACACAAACTAAGTAACTCGTTGATTACTTAATCTATATTAAATTTCGGCTAATGAGATTAATAATCTAAGTACTGCAGTTACATAGGCTACCAATCTTTAAGCACACGAATTTAAAGAACAAGTCAAGAAAACCCTAAAATCAATTTAACACATGTTCTTGCCGAAAATCCTAATTACTAGTTCATCATATATTTTCCTTACTCTTTAGCATGCAATCCATATTCTTACATCTAAAACCTCACTTAAAGATAAAGAAAATAAATTGACATGCAAATCATAAAACCAAATTTCAATCCAATTCATACATAGACATAAAAATTGAAACCAAGAATTCATGCTAACTTTATAGACAAAGTTTAACATAACTACACAAAAATTTACAAAGCCAAGAGTAGGGATTGGATCACACATTAGAAACCTTGAAGACTTCGACTTGTATGGATCCGGTGATTGATGATGGTCGGATGGATTGCTGCTCGGCAGTGAAGGTATCGGCAGCAAGGAAAACAAGGTTTCGGCAGAAACTTTGGGTGTGGTGGAGGTGGTTTTGGCTAGGGTTTTTGTGTAGGATTCTTGGAAAAATTAGGTAGAGCTTTGGCTAGATTTTTGCTTTGGAATGTGACACCTTTTTCTATGTAAAAGTTGGGTATATATAGGGAGAAACAAGGGGATTGCCGGCAGCCCTTCTTGTACAAGGTAAAAGAAAACCTAGTGGGATAAGGTTTGAAACCTTCCTTTCATAGTTCAATTAGGTTTTCTTTTTCTGAATTTTTCTTCAAGGCTTGGGCTTCACATCTTCATGGACTTCTTGTATGATCTTGGACTTCACTTGATGTGTCTTGGTCCATCGAAAAATGCATGCAATTGCCGGCAACACACAAAGGCACCAAATCTGCCATAATCGGCAGCTTCTCCTAGTTTGACTACGAGAACTTCTTTCTTCGATTTCTTCATCAATGCCATGGCCTAGTGTCTTCCTCTTCCCTTCATAAAGCTTGAACCATCTTCAAAAATGCATTTATGCACCATTTGGTCCATCAAAAACAGAAAACACAAAAAGGGGGCAGTAGGTTCCTGGAATCGGCAGATTTGACCTTGTTGCAGTAATTCCGGCTTATCTCCCTCCGTGGAGCTCCGATTGATGAGATTCTAAGTCTCAGATAAACTAGACACATATGGCCATCTCCCCATAAAACAGTTCGATCAAACTCCTTGTGAGTCGACGGGAATGATTTTTCGAAGTTGGGACAAAGTCCCAGGAAAATCCTGGAAGTCCCTGGATTGAAATGCTCAGACTGCTGTTTGGCAGCCCTCTTTTGAGTGACTTCCCAACTCCGATTGATCTGAAATTTTAACACAACATTCCTCAGTATATGAATATTAAGCACACCAAATTTCATAGAATTCGGACAAGTATAGATCATATTTGTACTCGTCACAAAATTGCGAAAAAGACATGTTTTGCACTATTTTCCAGATTTCTCATACTTAGTCATTTTTCGGACAATTAAGCACATTTCACCAAAACTCTACCAAAATTGACACTAACTATATTATGACTCTATCTTAGACAAATAAGGGTTAAACAAAGCATAAACGAGGGCATAAGCATGTAATATCGTCACACATTGTGCTCCTATCAGTGGCCATGGCGAGTGAGGCCTAGCGAGTCTCGGCCAAGCGGCTGAGTGGCCATGGCGAGCGAGGCTTGGCGGATCGCAGCCAAGTTGGCGAGTAGCCATGGCGAGCGAGGCCTGGCGGATCGCAGCCAAGTTGGGCAGTAGCCATGGCGAGCGAGGCCTGGTGAATCACAGCCAAGTTGGCCAGTAGCCATGGCGAGCGAGGCCTGGCGAATCGTAGCCAAGTTGGCGAATGGCTGGCTTAATGTGCAACGCGATTTCTCGCGAGTCTCTCATTTATCTTTGTGATTTTATTTCGGATATGAGTTAACATCACCAGAACTGTGGTAAACTCAAAATAATTATGCCATTGAGAATTGGACGCATTGAACCATTTATGCTTTCATAGGGATGTAAAAATCTCAGATCATTCGTAGAATAAGAGAAATATTATTGATGACAACTCAAAAGTACATCAAGGTTGTTCTAAAATAGAGTGACTTATCGAACAAAGTCGTGATTTCTTGACTATATTATGTCAAAATAACAAGCAAAATCAAACTTGAACATGTATCTCATGACCTAAGTCAAATACTTATTCATAATCCGGTGTATCATACTCTTGAGTCCTACGTTTCTTGGTAGGTTGGAAGTCATCGATGGTGAAGTTGGTATCTTCCTCATCGTATTCTTCTTCCTCAAAGTCTCCTACATAGTTCGTTTCTTGTTCTATGTATTGTTTGTGTTTCTTGTAAGCGGCTTGAATCTCTCTACTTGCTGTGAAATTGCGTTGAAGATGATTCTTAGAGCCACATTTGAAGCAAGGAGCCGAAGCATTGTTCGGTGTATGGCCACCACGTCTGGGACCGGAACCAAAACTGTTCCTCCCTCTGGGAGCGGCGGCGCCGCCACCATCTCTTGTCCAAGAAAGCTGTCGGCCACGGCCGGCGCCTCTTCTCCCTCCTCGTCCGCCACGTGTTGCTCCTGGCGTACGTGGTGGTGGTGCTTGACGTTCATGAGATTGATGCTTTTGCTTAGAAGCTTTACCACGGGCTTGATGAGATTCCGCAATGAATTTCGGTCCTCGAGGCCTCTTATTGGTGGTAAGAATCAACTCATGGTACCTCTCCTTTCTTTGAAGTACATTCATCAAATCACTGAAGGTTTTGATAGTGCCTTTCTCACGGAGATCGCGCGTACTGATGCGACAACATGGACGCAGATTCTGGGAACGTCGTGAAAGTCTTCTCCATCATATCGTCATCGGTCTTTTCGACCCCACAAAAGCTCAAATCAGATTGCAAGTTTAGCATAGTCTGATGATATTCCTAGACGGAATCAAAATCCAATAAGCGGATTTGCTCCCAATCGGACATAAGGTCTGGGAGTTGTGCGTCATGCACATTGTCGAAGCGGTCCTTGAGGATATCCCATAGCTCTTTGGGATCGGTTTTCCTCAGGTATTGCTTCTTGAGCGTTGGATGGATATGGCGCCTGAGAAACATCAGGGCTTGTGCTTTCTGTTCAGGAGAAGCTTGTAAGCTTGCATCCTCAGGAGGGTTGATGGTGGCGGTAAATCTTTTACCAATGAAGGTGTTCTCTACATCTGAGATCCACCTCTTGTATTCCTTGCCTTGGACATCCAAGATGTCAAATTCTGGATGCTGAGTGTCAGCCATCTACAGAACACAAACAGGGAGACGTTAGTATATTTGAATACTAATCAAGTTTGATTATTCTTTTAGAACAGTGCCAAGATATATCATGGTCACATAAATCGATGCTTAACGTGACTTCAAGTCACAATCGATATCTTCCCTTTGTTTTCTTTTGAAAAGAATACGTTATGGTTCACAGTGACATCACAGTCACAAGCATAACGGTGGCCGGTAACATCACAGTTACCCCAATAAACGTTGGCACCGGGGTGACTAAATCCCCGTATGCCGTCCCGAGAAGCGATAGAATCGGGACGAGGTAGCAGGGACACGGAAAGGTCCCGGAAGAAAAACAAAACCCAACTATTGAAAATTCAGAAGCGGGAACGTTTATAAAATATTTACCTCTTCAAGTGAAGCTTGATCAAACGAAACTTGACTTTTGGGGAAGCTTGTTTTCTTCGATTCTTCTTGATTTCTTCTCAGCAACGAATAAGGCTTCAAAAACCGCTTGCTTGGCTTGCGAGCAATCTTGATCTTCTGGGGGATGCGTGCAAGGGATAGCACGCAAGGGAAGGTTGCTGGCGAGCGTATAGGATTGCAGGCGAACCGGTCTGCCGAGAGGCAGAGGAGGAGCGGCGTGTGAAGGTTTAGGATTTCGGAAAAAAAAATATTTTTCGGAATTAGGGTTTTAGGGCTTTAGGGCTATTAGACGGGAGGCTAGAGCAACGTGCTGATAACGTGTTCTAGGAGAAATAGATGATAGTAAACTGTGTCTTTATTGATTGATAAGGAGGCATTTATATAGGCATTACATCAAGTATCCCTGGTCATCAGGGATTCCCTATCTAATAAAGAATCTAGACTACTAGCCTTATTAGGACAAGACACACCACGGAAGTTACGGAATTAACCTTCCTTGAACATATATATATAAATATGTTAATTAATGGTTGTTGATAGTGTAATGAACTTAAATAATGGTTGTTAATTAATGATATATATATATATATATATGAGTTGATGTTGATAATAATATATATTGTAATATATATGTGTTAATTAATTTCTTATTAATTAAAGTTATACATATATATTATTATCAGGCTATATATGGATCAAGATAAGAGTTGGATTTCACTTCCAAGGCATGACCGACGATACACTACAGGAGTTGTGGGTTTTTTGCAGTTCGTCGAGGAAAATGCAAACGGGAATGAATACCATTATTGCCCGTGCAAGAAATGTAAGTGTCGCAGTGATATGTGTCGATTTCCGATTAGGACAGTATGGGAGCACCTAAAGAGTAATGGGTTTTGGCCGAAGTACAAACGTTGGATATATCACGGTGAGCCATCATTAGATGGATCGCATGATCATGGGCAGTTTTTTTAGGCGGGCAGTAGTAGTACATCCAACGATCCAACAATGGCATTCGTCAACGACGTGTTTCCCTTTGAAAGCGGTGTACGTGGGGAACAATATATGCATGACCTGGTGCAGCCATTCCCACAAGTTGTCAACATTGCTGCCTTTGACAAGTACAACAAACTTATTGCATTGCAACAGACCCCTGTGTCTTCAAGTTCTGAGAAGAGAGTTCTTGAGAGTGTGATGGAGGTAATGAGGATTAAAGTCGAGACAAAATCGAGCATCAGGCAAGTGGGTGAATATCTACAGTACACTTCTTCGTTGTTGGACGAGGGTCATCGTAATCCTACTAATCACCGTAAGGTCCGAAGTATCCTCAAAGATCTAGGGCTTTCCTACATTAAGATCCATGCATGTGCATTTGACTGCGTTCTCTTCTGGGGTAAAGATGCAGAAGGGAATGACCTTGCTAGCCTTGACGCATGTCCGATATGTCAGTCTGACCGATATAAGTTGACGGGAGCAGGCAATAGGAAACCTGTGAAAGTGCTTCGGTATTTTCCGTTGAGAGATAGGCTTGAGCGGTTGTACATGTCAGAAACCACCGCAAAAGCTATGAGATGGCACGGTGAGCGGGACGCGGGAGACGCAGATATCATGACACACATCTCTGACGGAGCGGCTTGGAAGCATATAAACAATGAGTTTCCTCATTTTGCGTCAGATGTCAGAAACGTCAGGCTCGGGCTCTCAACCGACGGGTTCAACCCTTTCGGCACCATAAGTCTTTCATACAGTATATGGCCGGTGGTTTTGGTACCTTACAACCTTCCTCCGTGGATGTGCATGAAGAAGGAATATAATATGTTGACGTTGTTGATTCCGAGGCCTGGTTACCCAGGGAAATGTCTCGATGTGTATATGAGACCATTGATTGAAGAGCTTAAGGTATTGTGGGACGTTGGTCATCCCACTTTTGACAAGTACAAGAAGGAGACGTTCCAGATGCATGTCATGGTTATTGGTACCATCAGTGATTTTCCTGCTTATGGGATGTTGTCGGGCAGCGTTGTTAGGGGATACAAGGCTTGTCCAGAGTGCCTCAGCGATTATGGGAGCACCCCTCATTGCAACAAGATATGCAGAATGGGTCATCGTGTGTTACTTCCGGCGGATCACCACTGGCGTTACGAGTCCGCCGCATTTGATGGAACCGAAGAACACCGTGGTCACCCCAGAAGATGGACGGGAAGAGAAATTTTAGCAGTGCTTAATGAGTACGATTTTGGGCCCCTCAGCAATCATCCCGATATTGTAGCGGAAATACCTGAAAGACCTGAGGAGTACAAATTCTGGACACATAAGAGCATATTGTGGGAACTCCCGTACTGGTGTGAGTTGCTGATCCGTCACTTCCTAGACATTATGCACATAGAAAAAAATGTTTCTGAAAGTGTGGTGGGCACAACGCTGAACTTGGAGGGGAAGACGAAAGACGGTCCTAAGGCTCGCACTGATCTGCAAAACATGAATATCAGAAAACAACTATGGTTGAAACAAAGGAAGAGAAAAATGCCTCAAGCTCCTTACACCGTCAAGCCTGAGCATAAACCAGAAATTTTCCATTGGATAAGTCGGGCCAAGTATCCTTCAGGCTTTGCTGGAAATATAGCCAAGTGTGTGAACAAACAATTCAACAATCTTTACGGGTTGAAAAGTCATGACAATCATATCCTGCTACAACGTCTCTTCCCTGTTTTCATTTGACCGTTCCTTCCCCGTCACGTTGTGGAGCCGTTAGTAGCGTTGGCAAGATTTTTCCAGAAGGTATGCACACGGGAAGTGAGAAAATCTGACCTCCGGGAAATGCAACAAGACATCGTTCATATCATGTGTAAATTTGAGATGATATTTCCTCCAAATTTTTTCGACATCATGCCTCACCTCATGATCCATCTTCCTCGGCAATTGTTGCTTACCGGTCCTGTGCACTTCACTTGGATGTATCCGATGGAAAGGTACGTATTTTACACCTTATGTTAATTTCCTCATCAATATATGTGATTTAGTATTAATGTATTATCATAACACTTTAAAAACTTGATTTATAGGCAACTTGGACAATACGGTGATTTTGTCCAAAACAGATCCGCACCTGAAGGATGTATAGCTGAAGCATATATTGCGCACGAGTGCGTCACCTACACGAAGCTGTATTTAGGAGCGTTACAGGAAAGCATACCGGAAGATGTACCTTCACAGTTCAATCTTTCCATACTCTCCGACGATGTTGTACTCGGTGGAAACATGCCAGTTTCCTACAAGTTGAAAGATTATGAGGTAGCCATTGCACATTGGTGGGTACTAATCAACTGTCCAGAAGTTTAGTTTTGGAAGAACATGCATCTAAACAGTGATGGAGTAGCAGGTGATCTCGATTACCACAACCGGACATTCGTAGAGTATTTCGGCCGCTGGGTACGTAACTTTAACACTATTCTATACGTGTTTATATATTATTGTGTATAATTATTCATATTTATAGTTGATTCTGATAGTTGCAGATGGACCTTATTAAAAATGATAATCACCCAAATTGGTCGCACGAACTCAGACTTCTAGTGATGAGGCCGGTCTATTCAAAAGTTTATGCGACGTGCAAGGTGAATAGTGTGTTATTTCGATGTGAAGAGAGAGACCTCAGACTGAAAACACAAAATTCAGGGGTTATGGCACATGGTGGGGATGATGGGTTGACTCACCCGGTTGACCGTCCCGATCGACCCTTTAACGTTGTCAGATGTAGTTGGATTTTTTTCCATACATGTATTTAATCTTAACGGTGATATCTGACGGTTGGAATAGATTTTCCAAACTTTTAGATTCAAAATCGGAACATATGCACTAATGTTCCTTAACTTGTTTACTAAGTGTTTAAGTGAATGTATAGTTTCAAATAGTTACTATACGTACACTCTTCAAATGCAAAAGTGTCGTGAAATAAGATATGACCGAAATAATGAAATACGTCTACGGTTGAAAAATGAAACAATTCCGACAAAATCTGTGTGCCGAATGTTGCGGTTAACTGTTTTTTACTTCCGTTTTCCTATGGGTAGCCTCACGGTCGGTAAATATTTTGAGGAAAATTTTTATACGATTAGTTGCGTCTCATTGATTTGAAACTATTATCTGTTGAAGGTCAGGCCAAAAAACGTCATTTACACAGGCCAATTACCATTTCTAAGCGTTTAAAGGGTTGACTCACCCGGTTGATCGTCTCGATCGAGCCTTTAACGTTATCAGATGTAGTTGGATTTTTTTTCATACATGTATTTAAGGTGAACGGTGATATCTGACTGTTGGAATAGATTTTCTAAACTTTTAGATTCAAAATCAGAACATATGCACTAATGTTCCTTAACTTGTTTACTAAGTGTTTAAGTGAATGTATAGTTTCAAATAGTTACTATATGTACACTCTCCAAATGCAAATGTATCGTGAAATAAGATATGACCGAAATAATGAAATATGTCTACGGTTGAAAAATGAAACGATTCCGACAAAATCTGTGTGCCGAATGTTGCGGTTAACTGTTTTTTACTTCCGTTTTCCTATGGGTAGCCTCACGGTCGGTAAATATTTTGAGGAAAATTTTTATACGATTAGTTGCGTCTCATCGATTTGAAACTATTATCTGTTGAAGGTCAGGCCAAAAAACGTCATTTACACAGGTCAATTACCATTTCTAAGCGTTTAAAGGGTTGACTCACCCGGTTGATCGTCTCGATCGAGCCTTTAACGTTATCAGATGTAGTTGGATTTTTTTTCATACATGTATTTAAGGTGAACGGTGATATCTGACTGTTGGAATAGATTTTCTAAACTTTTAGATTCAAAATCAGAACATATGCACTAATGTTCCTTAACTTGTTTACTAAGTGTTTAAGTGAATGTATAGTTTCAAATAGTTACTATACGTACACTCTTCAAATGCAAATGTATCGTGAAATAAGATATGACCGAAATAATGAAATACGTCTACGGTTGAAAAATGAAACGATTCCGACAAAATCTGTGTGCCGAATGTTGCGGTTAACTGTTTTTTACTTCTGTTTTCCTATGGGTAGCCTCACGGTCGGTAAATATTTTGAGGAAAATTTTTATACGATTAGTTGCGTCTTATCGATTTGAAACTATTATCTGTTGAAGGTCAGGCCAAAAAACGTCATTTACACAGGCCAATTACCATTTCTAAGCGTTTAAAGGGTTGACTCACCCGGTTGATCGTCCCGATCGAGCCTTTCACGTTATCAGATGTAGTTGGATTTTTTTTCATACATGTATTTAAGATGAACGGTGATATCTGACGGTTGGAATAGATTTTCTAAACTTTTAGATTCAAAATCAGAACATATGCACTAATGTTCCTTAACTTGTTTACTAAGTGTTTAAGTGAATGTATAGTTTCAAATAGTTACTATACGTACACTCTTCAAATGCAAATGTGTCGTGAAATAAGATATGACCGAAATAATGAAATACGTCTACGGTTGAAAAATGAAACGATTCCGACAAAATCTGTGTGCCGAATGTTGCGGTTAACTGTTTTTTACTTCTGTTTTCCTATGGGTAGCCTCACGGTCGGTAAATATTTTGAGAAAAATTTTTATACGATTAGTTGCGTCTCATCGATTTGAAACTATTATCTGTTGAAGGTCAGGCAAAAAAACGTCATTTACACAGGCCAATTACCATTTCTAAGCGTTTAAAGGGTTGACTCACCCGGTTGATCGTCCCGATCGAGCCTTTAACGTTATCAGATGTAGTTCGATTTTTTTTCATACATGTATTTAAGGTGAACGGTGATATCTGACGGTTGGAATAGATTTTCTAAACTTTTAGATTCAAAATCAGAACATATGTACTAATGTTCCTTAACTTGTTTATTAAGTGTTTAAGTGAATGTATAGTTTCAAGTAGTTACTATACGTACACTCTTCAAATGCAAATGTGTCGTGAAATAAGATATGACTGAAATAATGAAATACGTCTACGGTTGAAAAATGACACGATTCCGACAAAATCTGTGTGCCGAATGTTGCGGTTAACTGTTTTTTACTTCCGTTTTCCTATGGGTAGTCTCACGGTCGGTAAATATTTTGAGGAAAATTTTTATACGATTAGTTGCGTCTCATCGATTTGAAACTATTATCTGTTGTAGGTCAGGCCAAAAAACGTCATTTATATAGGCCAATTTCCGTTTTAAAGCGTTTAGAGGTTTGACTTCGTTGTTTGACCAAAGGTTTAGCCGACGAAAATTATATGTCGTCGGCTAAACTCTTGCGATCCGCTTATTGTCCGCCGTTGGATGGCTCAGATCCAACGGCTGCTGATTGTCCAAAGTATAGCCGACGAAATATTAAAATTCGTCGGCTAAACTCTTGCGATCCGCGCCTTTTCATTGTCTGCCGTTCGATGTGGGAAATCGGACGGCTGCAGAGCACCTAAAGTATAGCCGACGACATTCAAAGAATAGCCAACGACATTCAAAGTATAGCCGACGATATTAAAGATTTCGTCGGCTATAGTAAAGAATAGCCGACGAAATCTTTTTTAATCGTCGGCTATTCTTTCGGGTATAAGTCCGGAACTGTCAAACCCTAGCCTCTGTTTTGCTCATTTCCTCCTCCTCCTCCGCAGCTGCTGCCGAACACCACTCGCCTTCCAGATTCCACCGCCGCGCTGCTCCTCCTCCTCCTTCGATCCTCCATTCGGCTCCTCCTCCTCCTCCTCCTCTGATCCGGTTATTTTTTTTTTCAATTTAATTTAATTTTATAAATTGTTATATATTTAATTTTAATTATATAAATTGTTATATATTTGTTAATAAATTTTATTTAGAAATTGTTATATATTTGTTATATATTTTATTTTAATTATATAAATTGTTATATAATAAATTGTTATATATCTGTTATATATTTAATTTTAATTATATAAATTGTTATATATTTGTTAATAAATTTAATTGTTATATATTTGTTATTATTTAGGTATATAAATTGTTATATATTGAATTTTAATTATATAAATTGTTATATAAATTGTTAAATTAATTATATATATAAATTGGTAGTCTAATTATATATATATGTTAATATTGCAATATAGTTATATTTGTATAAAAATAGTTATATTTAGGATAATGGTTAGTATTATTTAAAATTAGTTAAATTGTTATATATAAATTTTTAGTATGTTTTGAAATATGTTAGTATTATTGATTATTATATTAATTAGAATTTGTTATAAAATGTAATATAATTTAATATTAATTAATGTATTAATGCCTCAAGCTGCAGATAGCCGATGCATTCAGACAGTTGTTCGGGGGCCGTCGTTCCAGATCTAGGGGTTCTGCAAATTCTGCCGGTTCGGCAGACTCCGACAGGACCCATAGCCAGCCTGAGAGGACCACCAGCCAGCCGCCGAGGAGTATAGATTCATCCCAGCCGCGGAGGACTGTGGATTCATCCCAGCCGCGGAGGAGTGTGAGTTCTCGGCACCATACCCTTCTCCAGGCGGGGCGGCCGTCGAGCAGTTCACTTCCGCCTGTCGGGCCAGATGCTCCGAGGTTCAGTCGGCAGCTATTTCAGGACGAGATAGCTGCAGACGTTCCTCAAGTTTGTATGCCTGAGGTTCATCGGGAGCCGATGACGAGTCCGACGACGTCTGCTGCTGACTCGACTGAGGGTCCTACTCTCCCAAATCAGCTCTACCTCCCGTACAACATTCCCGCGATACCGGAGGTCGACTATCGTGGTGTGCCCATATGGCCTGATATGCCTCAGTACGTGAGTGCTGCGGAGGCATACCAGCAGCAGCCATTTGAGAACCCTGACCTCCTGATTTCGGCGAGGAGAAAAGGAAAGTCGACAGACGGGTCATCGAGTTCAGGTAACATTCGATTTTATTAATTAAATATTTTATTAAAATTAACGCACTAATATTTAATTTTATTAACCAATCGTCGTTTATGTGATAGGGACAGCCGCTAGCAGTTCAACAAGGAATACGAGAGGTGTCATATGTTTTGACACACCCAGGAGAACTGTTGATCTGATGGGGAGGATCCAGATCAACGAACCTCCTAATCAGGAGGTTCAGGGGAAAAAAAACGCGACTACTCGGGTTGCGTGGGGGCACTGATTAGGGACAGAGTCCCTATGTTGTGGACCCAGTGGGCTGATGTGCCCGAAGAGATAAAGAGGGAGGTGAACAACGCCGCGTCGGTGAGTAATTTAAAAAATTTAATTTATTTATCGTAATATTTAATAATTTTCGGTATTATTACAATTGTAAAACTAATAAAATATTATCTTTCAGACATTCTTCGAGATTGCCGAACACAAGCGGGATTGGGCGGACTCCGTGCAGAACTTGAGGTACGTTGGGAATTCCTCATCTTATAATTTGAAATATTTTATGATATTAATAATATTTCTAATGCACTTTTGTTTTTTTCGTAAGTTCAAAGAGTGGAAGAACGAGCTCCGTTCCCACTATAACGAATACGACAACCGTGGTCGTATGGGTACTCCCAGAGAGTTCATGTTTAGGGAGTACGAGTGGCGTTGGTTGAAGACAGTAGACTTCAACAACCCAGTTATGCAGGTAAATACTAAACTTCACTACAAATGTTTATTTTGTTAAAATTTTAATTATTAGTTTAATTATTTTATAATTATTACACTAATATTTTTTGATGCATTTTTCTAATATTTTATTATTTGTTTGAAGCAACGTTCTCGGATAAACTCTGAGAACCGCCGCTGTAACACAACCCCCCATCATGGTGGTTCTAGGCTGTTTGCACAATATCAGGAGGAGGCACTTAGAGATCATCCTGATAGCAACCCGTAGGTGGAGACGTTCAAGATCGCTTATCCACAAGCGACAGAACAGCTCGTAAGTCGTTCATTACGATTTTAAAATTTTAATTATTAATTTTACTTAATTATATATTTGTTAGAATATTAATTTTTTTTTTCCCGTCCAATTAGGAGAGGGTGAACCGGACCGAAGAAGAGGTGTTCCAGCAAGTAGTTCGGGAGACACAACCGAACATTTCAGAGGCAGATCTGGAAGAAGCCCTGCGCCAGGTCGACCGGTCCAATGTCCAAACGGCAGCGAGGATGTTCGACGCAGCCTTCCCAAACCGCTCAAACAACTACTACTGCCGGGGTTTGGGAAGTTCTGGACTAGGGCTCCTGAAGACCACTAAGGGAGGTCAAAAGAAGGGAGGCGGGGAGAGCCAACAACTGAGGGGGGAAGTGCGGAGATTGGCAGAAGAAAATGCAAGGTTGGCGGCCGAGTTCCAGAGATCACAGGAGGAACAACGCAGATCACAGGAGCAACACCGCAGAACACAGCAGTATTATTTAGATCTGTCCAGTTGGCATGCTGAATGCGAGAGAATTCGGTGACACAACTACGCCGGCCAACAAAACTGGTGGTATGATATGTTCGCCGCACAAAACCTTGAACCCCCGCCCCCGTTTCAGCCGTTATTTGAACCTCCAATGCCTCAACCTCCCGAGTTCGGTCAGCAGGATGACGAGCATGATGGAGAGCAGGATGTTGGGGTTTAGGTGATGATTAGGGTTATATTTTATGTATATTGGAACGAATTAAATAATAAGTCATTTAGACGTGTTTCTTGTTGGTGCAAATGCATGGACTGTCTGTGTGATTTGCAGGTTGCTTGGAATGGTAATTTAGAAAATAATTTAATTTTTTTTCCCCAAATGTAAGAATAGCCGACGATTTTGGCATTATTTCGACGGCTATAAGTACTATAGCCGACGATTTTTACCAACTTTCGTCGGCTATAAAACTTATAGCCGACGAAAATTACATTATTTCGTCAGCTATAACTAATTAATGCATATTAAAATATTAATATATTTAGACGAAATAACCGACGAAATAGATGAAATCGTCGGTTATATTTCAGAACAAATAGCCGACGAATTTCGTCGGCTAAAGGTTACGATATCGTCGGACATACTCACAAATACCCGATGAATTTCGTCAGATATTTTGCCCACGTTTGGTCGACGAAATAAATTTTCGTCGGTAACATCGTCGGCCATACTCGACTATAGCCGACGATTTCTTTATTTTCGTCGGCCATTGGTATTACCGACGGCGTTTTCCCGACGACTTATAGCCGACGAAAATTTCGTCGGCAAAAGGAATAGCCGACGAAAAATTGGCATAGCCGACGAAATTTTTTTCATCGGCTATTCGCTCGGATCTGGTAGTGTAATAAAATATTATCTTTCAGGCACACTTCGAGATTGCCGAACACAAGCAGGCTTAGGCGTACGCGATGCAGAACTCGAGGTATGTTGGGAATTCCTAATCTTATAATTTGAAATATTTTATGATATTAATAATATTTCTAATGCACTTTTGTTTTTTTCGTAGGTTCAAAGAGTGGAAGAACGAGCTCCGTACCCACTTTACCGAATACGACAAATATGGTCGTATGGGTACTCCAAGAGAGTTCATGTTCAGGGAGTACGAGTGGCGTTGGTTGAAGACAGTAGACTTCAACAACCCAGTTATGCAGGTAAATACTAAACTTAACTATAAATGTTTATTTTGTTAATATTTTAATTATTAGTTTAATTATTTTATAATTATTACACTAATATTTTTTGATGCATTTTTCTAATATTTTATTATTTGTTTGAAGGAACAGTCTCGGATAAACTCTGCGAACCGCCGCCGTAACACAACCCCCTATTGATAAGAGCACAATGTGCGACGTTATTAATGTGTATTATCCCTTATTTATACTTTGTTATGTCTATTTAGAGTAAGATTGAGTCATAATTTAGTTTAGTGTCATATTGGTAGAGTTTTGGATAAATGTGCTTAATAATCAGAAAAATGACCAAGTATAGAAATCTGGAAATAAAGTAAAATATGTCTTTTTCGTGATTTTGAGGCCCGTTCTTAACTGATCTATCCTTTTCCAAATTTGATGAAATTTGGTATGCATATAATTGGCAAGCTAAAGTATATTGTGTCAAAATTTCAGATCAATCGGAGTTCGGGAAGTCACCCAAATGAAGGCTGCAACTTGGCAGTTTGAGCAAACCAATCCAGGGACTACCAGGATTTTCCTGGGACTGTGTCCTGACTTCCAGAATTTCTGTGGGACACATCGCTTGGAACCAGAGAACTTGCCATACGCCGTTGGCAAGCTCTATGAGTCTAGTTTCTCTAGGACTTGGAATCGCATCAATCGGAGCTCTGAGGAGAAAGTTATATCGGATTTACTGGAGTAAGGTCATTCTGCCGGGAAAACAATAACTTTCCTGGTTGCATCAGGATAACTCTCCATTGGATTTTTGGAAGCATGGATCAGATATTATGGACCTAAAGACTTATTGGACATGTCCATGCTATTCAAATGAGGCTGATTGAAGTCCAAGTTCAGAATTGAAGATTAAAATTGCATAGCCTTGCCGAGCAAGAGAAGGAGTACAAGTCCAATTCGGCTTTGGTCTCTCATTGCTGCCGAACTCTTTCTTGCTGTGCCTCTATATATAGCTAGGATTTTATTCAGAAAATCATCTCATCTCTCCCACTTTTTACTAGCCGAAACTCTGTCCAATTAGCACCACAAATCCCATACACTTTTACAAGCCGAATTCCACCATTCATCACCACCACCGATCGCATATCATCACCACTGAATCCTCTTTGCCAATTCCTCTACAAGGTTTCTTTTAAAGTGTGATTCACTCATCTCTCATGACTTGTAATTTTCTGCAAAATGAGGAAACTTTGTCTATGAAGTTTGTAAGGATTTGTGATTTGTTATTTGGTTTTATTAATTTTACATTGGATTTCCGAAATTCTGTTATGTGTTTTGGTTTTCTTTTTGTCTAATTGACGAACATATGTATGACGAATTGATTGTATGATAATAGGGCAGTAACTTTGTTGTATGATTTGATGATTTTATTTTGTTTATTTTCTGAATTCGTATGCACAACAAGTTTTAGGGTTAAGTGAAGCTTTAGCTAGGCTGATCTTGGGTTTAATTCTTGATGTTACCGAACCACAAATATGAGGTAAGTTATACACGAAGTTGATTTATCTTGTATTGGTTCTAAGGGATAGAGTAATTCAGAAAATATGCATGTTGAAGCAATGTGAGGTGACGCCATACTTGTTGCATGTTTCCAATTCAACTCATTGTGCTTATGTGTTTCTTGGTTTAATTTCTACACGAAGTGTCTTTAAACTGATTAGCACTATGTTTAGGGTTATGCACGAAGCTAATTCTAAATAATTGAGGAGTTTTGAATGATTAGATGAACCACGAAGGGCTCTAGTTATAATTGGAACTAAATTGCATGAAATCGGATTCAATAAAGTTGCTGCCGTATTGTTGTTTGATCGGTTTGTTATGTGCATGTGAGTCTTTGAGTGATGTGTATTGTGTGAAAGATGTCGATCATATGTATATATATAATTTAGATTTAATTTCGTGTAGAATATAGAAACAAATTCTCAAACTCCCCCATATGATTTTGTAATGCTTTATGTGATTGAACGCCCTGATTTCCCCGGATTGAACGATCCCTACTTGTCCTATACTAACGATGACACAAGAGGGTAATATGTGTATGAAGTTGTTTTGCAGGTACAGATTGTGCTTGGATAATAGCTCTATCATTCAACCACTGCGTCTTTGTGCCCGTATAGATGCCAGGCTTATCAGGGTTCCGTTTTTTCACCTTCTTCCCCGTTCTCATATCAACCAGCTCTGTGATAGAACATACATGTCTATTTTGTATAAAGCAAATAATAGACTTAGGAAAAGTCGGTTACTAAAAAGTCGGTTTATTATATATACCTAAAGCATCAGTTGATATTCGGTAATTCTAAACCAATTAATTAGTGTTATAGTTGATTATTTCCCTACTCAATCTTTTAACTCATCAGATCAATGCAGGACACCCCTTTGTTAATTCTCTTTTGTTTCACTAGTGAGATCACAAACGCACCATGATAAATGCTAATTAAAATATATAGGGATTGAGCCAAAGTGGTTTCACATTCTTATTACAAACTTAAGAAATATGCATGCTAAATCTGATCATCAATATGTTTAAACATTATACTTTTCATTCTTTTCTATAGCTATATATGTTGCACATTGGTGAAACAAGTCGATCAATATGAACGAATATAATAAACTCTAGCAGCCGTCCAAATTAAACAAAACCGAACCGAAACCCTTTCGGCTGTTATTGCCTACTGGTTTTGAGTAAGAACAAATTAGCACGACACTTTTACTGATAATCATGCTAAAAATGAATCATGTTTGCTATGTTATGGTGGTACTTCCACTTTGTCATGAAAAAAAGTTACAAATCGACCGTCTTAAGCTTAAAAAGAAAGTGAACTAGTGATTGATGAGCGAGTTTGGTTGAATTGGTAACAAACATTACATAAGCTAGCTACAATGTTTGGCAAGAAAATATGATTCAGTACACGTACATTGTTATATGACTGTGTGATGGGAAATACCTACGTGTATACATACTATGCCCAAATCGATCGACAATGCACTGATTCAACATAACGGTTAGGGGGTAAAGAACACTTAGGAATTTTGAATGCACTTTGAATGCCTTACCTGACCACACCACTCATCAGAGAGCAGAGAGAGTCAGACGTAGCCCCATTTTAAATTTCCAGAAACAAAACAACAAATTCAAACACCAAAAATTGCAGAGAGAGTCAGACACTCAGACCCACTTTTGAAACATTTTGGAAAAGCTTTCCAAACAGTACTTAAATACCCAAGTACACAACCAATTGCAAAGCAAGAAAAGAAACACAAACAATACCAACAGAGCTGTGCTTCAAAGTAGTGATTGATTCCTCCACTCACCCAAAAAAAGTACCCATCTTTTTCCCTCCAATCAGTTACACCTTCCTCACCTCTACTCAAACACCCAAAACTAAGACTAAACTGAAAGCAAGTGTTCATGAAAGAAAGATAATCGTATACCACATTTCAATCATTTACCAAAAAGCGATGAAAGAATCCGATAGAAGGAAACGAAACAAAACGAAACAAACTAAAATTTTCAATAAATTACCCGGCTCCTTCGGACCCCTCTTAGACCTAATATTGAGTGGTGGTCCGTCATCCCCTTCCATAGCGGCAGCTCCACTGCCCCCCGCACCGCCGCTCCCGATATCGTCGCCACCTCCACCAGCTCCCAAGCCCGAAGGGGTGGTTTCGTCGAGAGAGGGGATTGGCACCAACGCGCCCGCCTCTGGCGCCGTCATCGCCGAGTCGGCTGCCGCTGAAGCCAATCTTACTGCAATTTCGGCCGCTTTCCTCTCCTTTCTCGCCTCGAGGTCCTTCTTTCTCTGTTGGGCACTAGAACCTGGTGCCATTGTTGAATTTAAAGGGTTAGGGTTTCGAATTACGGGTTTGGGGAAAAAAATCTCGTCTAGATTAGGTTTCGGGTTGGAAGGAGTAGTGGTTTTTGGTGAGAAGGAGTTGTGGTTTCGGGTTGGAAGGAGAGGGGGGTTTAGGTTTCGGGTTTCGGGTTTAGGTTTCGGGTTGGAAGGAGAAGGGTTTTTCGGTTTGAAGAGAAAGAGAAGAAATTGGAGGTTTTGGGTTTAGATGGGAAGAAGACGCAAATGAGGAAGAAGAACACGATTCTGCAAATTAAAGATTGATCCGAAGCGACGAATTTACGCAAAAGTCGTCGCTTCATGACCAACAAAGTTAGCGACGAACTTAGTCAAAATTCGTCGCTTAATATACACTGAAGCGACGACTTTTGCCTCTTCCTAGGTAACCGAGGGGGCTTCAAAACTCGTCGCTTCAATATATATGAAGCGACGAATTTGAAACATACAGGATAACCAAGGAAGGTTAAACTTCGTCGCTTCAATACGTTTAAGCGACGAATATTGGCATTATGCGTCGCTTCAATTAAATTTAACATATTAGTTATTTTAAGAAATATATGTCTTTATTTAATTAGAATATTGTAAATATTGTTCAAAATTACAACAATAAATATATATCATCATTATCATATTACAACATGTACCATAATTAACTAGTAGTCTTCCTCTTCGTCATCTCCGCCATCATCGTCTTCATCTACCTCTTCTTCTTCCTCATCGAATTCATCGCCACTGTCATCTTCCTCACCGTTTGATTCTTTATTATGTTCGTGTACTTCTAAATCGAGTTGGAGATTAGATGCATCAATATGGTAAAATTGTATTGAACCTAGTGTGTCCTCTTGGTAAGGCTCTGTGATTTGATTCCCTGAAGGAGGCATGTTGTCTATAGTTGCAAGTACTTCGACACTGTATACATTTCGATACGACATTTCTTGCACCACCTTCCAAGTACCACCCGCCGCAGGATCGTCCAAGTAGAACACTTGTTTAGTCTTCACAGCAAGACAAAATGGTGAACTCTCATAGTAACTAGTGTTAGTATCCACCGATATCCGACCATGATCTATCTTGACGGTGTCAATTTCTTCGTCATCCTGATCGTCAGTGGTGTTGTGCCATATAACTTTGAACAATACGACCGACAAATTGTCTTGATAACATACCTCGACTACATAGTCAAGATGGCCATAGAAGTGTTGAGACAGGTTTCCAAGCTTCGTGCTTAACATCACCCCGCTATTTTGAGTCACGAGCCTTTGATCTCTATTGAATGAGACATACTTGATACCGTTCACGTTGCACGCCTTATAAATTCGAGTGAATTGCGGACCTCGAGCCAATGACCATATTGCCCTGTTAAAATTAGGGTCCTGAGCATCATATATTCTCTTGGCCTGAAAAATAGATTTGTGTTAGTTCTACACTATTCAGTTTTCGTAGAGAATTTTAAGAACCATATATTCAGTTTTCGTACAAATTTTAAGAACCATGGATGGAAACTCCTCCTTCGATGGCGCTGGTCGTAATCGTCACCATATTTCGCCGTGTACAACTACAAATGAGCGTCCATGTAATATTGAGCTTCTTCTGTATCCGTCAAAATTTGCCAGTGAGCCTCAACTGTTTGCTCCTCTGTTAACCAGATATTTCCAGTGGTATCAATAATACACGGTTGAACTAACTGAGAAACAGAACTAATATTCCATATTAGGGGATTGGGCTCTTCATGTTCTTCCAATTGCAGATACGACTTACAGTACGTCACCGACTCCCATGATATGTACCTTTCTGCAATACTCCCCTCCGGGTAACGTGTATTACTCATTGACTGTTTATAGTCACCTAATTGCCTGTAAAATGATGAATATGATTACTGCATATATAAGGTCGATACCAATTTAGTTTGCACTTTAAGAAACATATTTGATTAGTGCATATACCTTTCTGTCGGATACATCCATGTAAAATGTACTGGGCCTGTAAGCATAACTTGTTCGGGAAGGTGAACCATGAGATGAACCATAGAGGTGAAAAAATGTGGAGGAAAAATCAACTCCAAATTACAGAGAATGATCACAATCTCATCTTTCATCTGTTGGACATCTGTCTTCTTCAACTCCCTAGCACATAATTTTCGAAACCAATTTGACAATGTTATCAATGGCTTCACGACGTTATTCGGCAAAAATCCTCGGATAACCACTGGAAGAAGACGTTGAAACAGGACATGGCAATCATGCGTCTTCAATCCATAGAACTTTTTCTCGGATAGTTTCACCTTATTTCTCAAAATTCCCGCATAGTCAAGTGGATACCTAACACCGTGAAACCATTCGAATACTTCTTCAAGACGATCCTCTTCAACTAAAAAGGGTGCATGAGGAACCTTTCCCGTCCTCTTTTCAGCTTCCGAACACCACTGACTTTTGCGTATTCCCCTCTTCTGCAAAGCTTCGCGAGCCCTTGGACCATCCTTGGTCTTCCCTTCAATTGAAAGAATGGTGGCAGGATATTGTCACCCACGTTCTTTTCAATGTGCATGACATCTAAACAGTACTTGTGTAACAACGACGACCAATAGGGAAGCATCCAAAATACGCTCTCGTGGGTCCAACATTGTCTGTTGTGTGCCGAGTAAGGGACACGAAAATACGGATGATGGCTAAGAGTAGCGTAACTATGTTACCGAATTTCCTCCAAAATTCCATCTTCGTTCTTATGAGCTGGCCTTTTTCCCCACTCTGGCTTCCCGTTAAATGCCAAACTGGATCACATTGGTGAATTCTCTTCGAGCCATTTCCGATGCCCTTCATAAACAATTCTCCCACAAATATGCTTCGCCGTTAGCTCATCTAGACAAATTGGACATGCCTTGTACCCTTTCACCGTTGAGCCCGCAAGCATCCCTAAACCAGGAAAGTCACTTATAGTACACATCACCGCTGCCTTCATCGTGAATACATCATTGTCGACTCTGTCAAAAGTATAGACTTCATTTTCCCATAAATCTATGAGCTCGTCGATCAATGGACGAATGAGTACACTAAGGCACTTTCTTGGAGATTTAGGGCTAGGAATCAACACGGCCAGCATATTATATTCCTTCCTCATACACATATTAGGGGGTAGATTATATGGCATAACAACGACGTGCCACATACTATGCTGGGTTGTCATTGTTCCAAATGGACTGAAACCATCAGTTGCCACTCCAAGCCGCACATTTCTTCCCTTAATGTCGTCGAAACCTGGAAATGTCATGTTAAAATGTTGCCATGATTCTCTATCAGATGAGTGCCGGAGGGTACTTTCATCTTGTCGCCTCTCCTTATGCCATCGCATATGCTTTGCTGTATGTGGGGACATAAATAGGCGTTTCAACCTTGGAGTGATAGGGAAATACCATATTATCTTTTTTGGAAGGTCATCCGTATCTGGCTTATATCTTTGAGCACCACATATTGGACAAGTCCTACGAGTTTTATTTGCAGCCCCCCTAAATAGGTAACAGTTGAACTCACAAACATGAATTTTTTCATATCCAAGGGAAATATCCTTGATGATTTTTTTAATTCTCGAATAACTCACAGGAAAATTATTGACTTTAAAAAACTTATGCACCCATTTACATAATTTATCAATACTCGTCTCCGACCATCCGTTTTCAACTTTAATTTCCATTGCATGTAATGTGGCACTTAATACAGTTTCTTCACTCCCTTCATACAATGGGGTTTGAGACTCCTTTAGAAGCCTTTCATACTTAGCATAATCATCATCTACCATGTCATTGAACTGAACTTCAGTGCTTTCTTCAACGACATTATGCGGTGCATCTGCATGGTATACATGATAGTATGGAAATACATCTTGTATAATCTCCACAGGCGGGATCACTGAAGGACCGGCAGCACTGGAAGCCTGGACTCTGTCTTGAAGCCACTGTCTCCGTTTACTGATCATTGCCGGTTCACCAGAAACTTCCCCGTGTAGGTGCCAAACTGTGTAAGTCGGATCCAAACCATGGTGCAAGCAGTGATGATAAATCTCTATGAGTTTCTTATAATAAGGACCATTTCTGCAAACTGCGCACGAACAAGGGAGAAATTCGATTCCAGCAGTGCGAGCAGAAACAAAATTGATGAAGTTAACTAAGCCTGTGCAGTAATCAGGGTGTGTAAAGTGAAGATTCATCCAAGATTTATCCGGGACATCATCCATGTTTCCTGTCACAACATAAACAGACAATATGCATAAGGTTAGCACACAAAATTTATAATAC
Source organism: Potentilla sterilis (assembly GCA_963682095.1). Taxonomy (NCBI): domain Eukaryota; kingdom Viridiplantae; phylum Streptophyta; class Magnoliopsida; order Rosales; family Rosaceae; genus Potentilla; species Potentilla sterilis. The sequence continues at coordinate 29,055,205 of OY821759.1, read as the reverse complement.
AATAAGAACCTGTCCCAACACTTCTTCTCCTTATTCCTCCAGGTTGGGTCCTATCCCCTTCAGGCGAACACGACATTGTTCATCCTTTTGCTATTCATGTGGTTTCCGCTACAGTTTTGAGAAATTTCGGCAGCATCTCCCTACAGTTCCTCAAGTGCACAAAAATCTAAACAACCTAATTTGCACTCGAGGAACATTGTAGAGAGACAATGTCGAAATTATATCCCAAAACTGAAACTCAAACCACATGAATAGCAAAACGATCAACAAAATCGTGTTCGCCTAAAGTGTCCAAAAATGGGACAATTCGAGAATCAACAACTCATCTCGATCAACTAGATGAGTTGTTGATTCTCAAACGGGAGTTCTAAGCTGATAAACACCACAATTATATATAGGCAAAATTACTGCTTTGGTCACTGATCTATGTCAATAACGACAGTTTGGTCACTATCGAATGTGAAATATCAAAATGGTCACTGAAGTTAATGTTTCGTTATCAAATTGATCATTAAAAGTCAAACGGCTGTTAAATATAGAATATTCTTCGAATATTCCGTTTCTTACCAGGGTATTATGGTCACTGAGGTATATTGGCGCCATTTCACAAATTACCTGCGAAGTATACAGTAACTTCTCCCTCTCTCTGAAAATCCTATCTTCTCTTCAACATTAAGTTGTTGCAATTCTAATCAAATCTATATATTGATGCAGATTGCGGACAAGTACATGAGGGATGCCAGAAGCCTGATTGCCAACCATGAGCACAGCGAGATTGCTTCCGCCGTGGGACTACTAGACGCCGCCCTTGAAATCTCACCGCGACTCGAACAAGCCCTGGAACTCAAAGCCAGGTCTCTGCTCTTTCTCGGCCGATTCAAAGACGTCGCCGATATGCTCCAGGACTACATTCCCAGCCTCAAAATCGCAATCGACGACTCCACAGGCTTATCCGACTCTTCGTCTCAGAATCTGTCGAGGGAGCGAGTCAAGCTTCTCTCGTCCAACAGCAGCAACTCCTCCTCCGACTCGTTGTGTCAGGATCCCTCCTTCAAGTGCTTCTCCATCTCCGATTTGAAGAAGAAGGTCATGGCAGGACTCTGCAAAAGGAGGTTGGTAAGTAATGAGGAGGTTGGTGTTCTACACCCTCCTCTCTACCTTTGGAGTAAATGCACTGCCACCTATTCAATTATGTCATTTTCTTACAAACCAAAAATCAGAAAGATTGGGGAATTTGCCTGTTTTGATTCTCACTGATTTTGGTTGCTTATTTGGACTCGGAAAGCATTGGATCCCATTTGTTATAATAATAAATCTCATAACAACTTTGACTTCCAATTTGTCAAGTTTGAAATTGCTATATAATCTGATTAGCATTCAAATGTTATAAAAAATATGTTCACACTTTACCCTGATCTGCTTGCGTTGTCCGCTAGCTTGCTCTAGTTCGCTTACTGATTTCCATCGAAACAGAAATACTAATGGTGATTTTGCAAACTGCACATGCAGAGACAGATTGATTGAGTTGCTTGGGAATGAATTAGTTACCTTTCTAGTGGTAAGCCACCAGTGCTTCTTGTCATTAGAAGAGAGACAAGGGGAAGTAGTAGAAGCAGACATTGGTCTTGATCTAGCTGGGTTTGATGTTGTGGTGCTGTAGTTGAAAAGGAGGAGGAGGAGTTAACCATTCACAATGAAGAAGCTTCTGTGTTCTGCTTGTGGATGGATCATTTCCTCCCTTTCAAAGCATACAACATATTTCCTGTGCTGCTCTTCTTCTTTCTCTCCCTCTCTGAAATAATGGGATATTAAGGAATGAGGGGAATTATATATACATATATATATATATATATGGGAGGAAGAAAAATAGAGGGAGAGTGGGAGGGAATGGAGAGAGAAGAATTAATGGAAGATTGTATTTAAAATGTAAGGTCAAGCACGGAGGTTATCTTTCAGCTTTTGACAATTCTTCAAAAGCCCGCTAGTTTAAGCTCTCATCAATTAGTTCTATGTCTCTGAGTGCTTAAAGATTTTGCTACTGAACATATACTCATCAGTGTAGATTGCAAATGGTGAGAAAATCTTTCTTTTTATTCTTTTGTTGGCCAGTAGGAGTACTCTTTGTCTGTGTAATTCGGGTCCTTAACTATCATTACTTGTCAATTAGATATGCAGTGATGTACATATTTAGCTATTGTAATGTAATTGACAACCAGGGATCAGCTTTTCAGCTGGGAAGAGCAAGTTCTTGGAAACCAGGCAGTTGGGGTCGTTCTCCAAGTGATGCCCGGCAGGATAAGGAAGGCAGTTATTTTTCTACTGTATTAAAATCTGCCAAACAGAAGGCCAGCAATTTGAAGTGGCCGCAACATGATCCTAAAGAACTAACAGAGGTGGCCTCCTACTCTAACCCACCAGTATCAGTTGCTACTGCAAGCGCTAGTTCATCTCTGCCAGATACAGAAGCTGATGAGCTGCCTGTGTCGAGTCATATTACAGATGAACCGCAAGAACAACAAGTCGATGAGAGCTTGTCAACTCACAATTTGTCTTCATTGTCAGAAAACTTCGATGAATTCAAGGCTGATAAAGAAGCTAAACTACGAGAGTGGTTGGAAGGGACGGACAATCTGGATAATCCCAGAGAAGCAAGTGATGATGCAGAAAGATCTTAGCCTGTATATAAAATGGGGATTTTGAATTAAGAGTGAATAAAACAAGGAAATGGAAAGAAAAGGGGGGACTTAATGTTCTAGAAAGGTAACTAATTCAATCCCAATTTTAAATCGATCAAGGCTTAAAATGACATATATACCCTCAATACTTTGGCACATGTAGTGAATATTGACGGCACGTGACATATTTTAACGTCTCAGTTCACGGAGTGACCATTTTGATATACTTTTGCATAACTTGAGTGACCATTTTGATATTTCACATTCGATAGTGACCAAACTGTCGTTATTGACATATATCAGTGACCAAAACAGTAATTTTGCCTTATATATAATATGAAAACATAAATTTACACACGGCACCACACTCCCTCACTAAGTCACTCGCATGTTTCAGAAACCCTAACTACCACAATGTATACAAATTCTAATCTCACACAATTTCACTATTTCACAAAATTTCATTTTCACTAAATTTCTCAATTTCACTAAATTTCAAAATTTCACTAAATTACACTAAATTTCAATTTCACTAAATTTAACAATTTCACAAACTAACCTAATTAATCTTAATTTCACTAAATTTCACCAAAATTCTAACATTTTCAATGAACCCATTCCATGGTTTATCACAATTTTCATATTCTAACACTAAAACAACAACAAATCACAAAATTGAACACCCTAAATCCAACTTCCATTAAACAACATAAACAACCATTTCTCATGAATTAATACATAATATGCTCACAAAGAGGGATACATACAAGGAAATTGCACTAACCTTACTTAAGAATCAAAGAATTAGCAACCCAAGTCCAATAATGTACAATTTCTTCTAATTTCTCCCTCTTCTCCTTCTTCTCCTCCAAAAATAGATGCAGAAACTCGAGCACAGTATGTATCAAATTTTTTCACCTATATATACAGCTGTCATTTAAGAAGAAGTACAATGATTGGTGGAAAAAAAAAGCGACAAATATTGACCAAACGTCGTCGCTTAAATTATAATACAGCGACGAATCTATAATATTGGTCGCTTCAGTATTTTTATGGCGACGAATATTGAATAAAACCAATATTGGTCGCTTCAATAATTTGCGAGCGACAAAGTTTCAGAAAATGTCGTCGCCTGATAACATGAAAGCGACGACTATTGCATAAAACCTATATTGGTCGCCTGTATATGTTCCAGCGACGACTTTTGATTTTCCAACTTCAATCTTCGTCGCTTCAATGCTTTGCTGCAGTAGTGTATATCCATCACTAAAAACATGTTCTTTAAAAATTATTTTCCCCGCGTAATTTGGTCGCCGACGCGCTTGTGCAATAACAATCACTGCAAAGAAAATTATCAAAACTACATAGCCAATATTAAACTAATTTAACATATAAACATTTGTACACACATAGAAACAACACAACCAATTTGTAGTCATACCTCTATTACTATCAGTACCACTTTCAGAAGCTGATGCCCCCTCAATTATAGCTACATTGTCACCTTCTTCAAAATTATGGCCTTAAAAATGTCTGTCTTCTAGACACAACTTGACTGTGCGGCATACCTACCACACAAAATATAATCACTTATAAGTAAATCTACAAACGAAATGAAGGAAATAAAGAGGGAAAAACAAAAAAACAAAAAGCAAAACCAATAGGGTGTAATTTGCAGAAATGTTTGGCTAGTTCCTGTAACTTATAAATAAAAGCTTATTGTGGAAACTGTATTTTAGAAGTATAATATTTTTGGGTGCAAATAACGAAATAATACAATCTGTTGTTATCTTATCTGTTGCATAATCACATTTTTTCATTTACTTACAACCTAAATACATAATTTATTCTTCCCACTCTAAAAAATAAGGGGAACAATAGAGCTCTCGATTCCTAATTTTTAAAAACAGATAAAATAATAGGAGGGCTATACTAAAACATGTACTCATGATAAAAATTTAAAACCTATCAGAAAATTACCAACCTGTTTTCAATTCAACAACCTTTTTTACTCCCTTCCCAGCAATAACAGTACTATAATTTGAAGCAATAAGTACAAAAGTGAAAAGAAAAAATAAATATAAGGCCAAACGTTAAACAATTAAATAAAAAAAAGATTCATATATACCTGAAGAAAAGATCAACAATAGGAAAACAAAGAACACCACATGAACAAACAATGACAGAGCACGGAAACAAAAAACACTTCATATAAGAATCTCCCTTCACCAAGCCACTTGCATTCCTCCCTTCAACAGTACTGCATATAATTTCATACAATAAACACATTAAAACAATCTCATTTCCAAGCACACTGAAAACACATAAAAAAAAAAAACAAAAACAAAAAGAAGACATAAAACAGAACTCACCATATTATTCAACACCAATCCAATATCACCTGCACCAACAAAATTAGCAATCAACAACACATAAACATAAGTAAGTTTGAAAGTTACAAAATAAAGCAATAGTCATAAACGTACAGTCAAAACTCATAAGATCACACTAACAAAACCAACTCAAATATAACACATCTACAAATAAATACCCATAAAACCGAATTCTTCAACAGAATGACTCAATTAAATAAAATTCAGGATGAATAATACTGAATTGAACAACCCAAACAACAAAATAAAATAAAATAGCATAATGAGAATGAAAATCAACCATGTAAAACACGATCAAATGCAAACCATAAAGAATTTAATCAAAATTAAAGTAACCTAAGATTACAAAGATGTGAATCTTGAAATTCTAATCACTAATATTGCAGACAAACTTTCTCGGCCCAACCATCATTTTGATCATATATGCAGAACTTAAAATGATGTTAAATGTTTATTTTCCATAACAAAAAAGTTTGACATAGTTTAAATTGAACAAAAAAACTTATTTGTCATCCCTAACGGTGTCGTTTCGTAAAGAAAGAGCGGATCACAAAACATGTGAAATTACAGTAACTAAGTAAGTGCAATTTTATCAACTATAGAGCATAAGAGTATGTAAATTAACTCACATACAGTCCCTACACGCAGGGGTAGGTCATCTCTCCATGTCCCCTTGCAACAAATACTCTTCTAGATACAAATCAACCAAATCACGTTTTTCCCCAAAAACCTCAATTAATGTAATATCATGATTCTTGAAATCAGTCAATATTTTTGTTTTTGAAAATAAAAAGTAGAAGTTGCCACGAGTTCGTCGCATTTTACAATAAATTTTTCTGGTTCCCGAGCTAATTTTAGCGAGTTTTCAAAGTTTTGTCACCTTCCCATTGGTCATTAAGTTTTCTTAGCGACCAAGTGTATCAGCCCCCTTGCGTGTAAAATTCAACCCTAAGAGTCACAAGACACTTTTCACTGGGAGAGAATTACTTTACCTTTTGCTTGACACTTGGTGCAAGCACCTTTGTGATTGACTGTCTCTTCCTATTCCCCCCCCCAAAATTTAGTCCGTATTATTTTTAGAAAGGTTTCTCTCTATAGAGTTGTCTCTTTAGCTTTCTCTCTAGAAGTTTGACGGATCACAACTTTTGATTCGTAGTTTTGATTCTGAATCCGTGAGTGGCTACAGGTTCGTATCTATGTGATCTTTCTATCTATGGTGGTTAGAGTTAGATTCAAAGGTAATTTCTAGAAACCTCATTCTAGGTTGCTTGATCTACGATCTGGGTGTTGACTCTGTTCGTCAGGTGAGTAGTTTATGTCATGTGTTTCAAATATTCTTATATTCTTTTAAAATAGTCGAAAAGTATGATTTTGATCTATTTATGAAATAGCTCTCTATTTTCAAGTGAAACATGTCTATTTACGAAATATGTGAAGATTATATATATTATGGTGTTGGATCCATTGTTTAAGTAGTCATGGAACATGTAAACTTCTTGATTAGGTTATGCCAAAGTAAGGATGAGACACACAGCTGTATAATACATTAGGTACCGGTGAGAGATCACTAAATTGAACGATGCTCAATCAGAAGGGATTGTGCGATGTGATAAATTGTATTGTGGTCGACGTGAAATATATGATATACGTATTTTGTAGCATGCGTAAAATGACATGGCTTTGCTGGCATATTACATAGGGCACTTGCTTGTCGTTTTGCTCACCCACCATTCACTTGTTGTTTTGCAGAGAAGTGTTTTGTGTTTGTCGAGTTGAAGTGTCGGACGAGCCTAGAGTGAAGAGCCTAAAATAAAATGTAATTTTTTTTATTTCTATTGCGCTTTGTAACATTTAACTCACACTTTGAATTGGAGCCGAGTATTTAAACCCCAACGACACTGGGACCAGGGGGTGACAATTAAGCACTTGAAAGTAACAAACTGTCATTCCTAAAGGTAGATCTCCTTCGACATCGTTAACTTCTTGATTACTCTTGGAGACAGAGGAATTACTAAAACAGCAAAGGTGCAAATTTCTAAAAGTAAGGTTAACACAGTGCACAATATATATTTAACAAACAACAGAAAAGTACCTGACATCAATTTAATTAACAAATATGTCACCTACCATATTTTTTATAAAAATTAAGACTAAAATTTACAACTCAAGACAATGTGTTGTCAAGCTGCCAGTTGTCACTAAAAGTTTACTTTTTTTACCCTTCTAAATATTTAAACTTGCATTCAGTCTTAATTGTTGCTACTGCAAAATTTAAAAGCTGCTACTGTCAACTTAAAGGTTGTTACTGTGGATAGAGAAGCTAACTAATACTGTTGATAGAGAAGCTAGTTGTTACTGTCGATAGAAACTAGATGCTACTGTTGATAGAGAAACTAGCTACTACTGTCGACCATGAAGTTAGATGTCGTTGCCGACCTTAAATATTGCTGCCACTGTCAACCCTGAGGGAAGTTGTTACTGTCAACCCTACTATCCTGGGCTCGTGGTGGTTGAAATTCGAAATTTCAAAGTTTCTCAAAATATATGCAATATTATACTCAAATGAAGACCCTTGAGATAAAGAACAATTTTGTAGTTTGAATTATCTCCAAATTGTCGACGGTTTGGCCGAAAGACTTGAATTTGCTGGAAATAACTCAAAAAGAGGAGAGAGAAACTTGTCAGTAATTAGAGTGGCATCATGGTAATTTTGACGAAATCAGTGACATTTTAGGTATTTCAGCCTTAATTATTCAATCAGTTTTGGGTCCACTCAATTTTGGGCCAGACTTATGCCATTTTTTGTTTAAAAATTATTATAAATGAGTTATTGTGTTTGTAAATTTGGTCGGGTGCTACTGTGTAATTTACTAATATATATTCAAGTAATTATGTCAATGTTCTGGGATCAAAGGGACACTTTTTTTGAAATAAAATTGTACACTTCATATGAGTCGTTAGATATAAAAACATTTAATGGTCTAGATTAGATATAACAAATGACATAGAATTAAAATTTCTTCTCAAAAAAACTAAATAATACATTAGATTAATAATAATTTTTAATAAATCAGAATGAACAAAGAAGCAACGTAAACAGCAAGAATAAGAATCGAAGAATTGAACAAGAACACCCAACCCCCTAAAATTGATTAAACCTAAATTGCAATATGAAGATTCATAAGAAAGAGATATTGAGCATTAAATTAGGTTTGCGATTTAAGTTAATCTAGTTTCAAATCTTGGCTGTCGTTGATCGCTTTCAGTGTCCAAATTGCTATCAGTACTTCTGGTACATTGTTCATGAGCAAAAGAGTTTCTGGAATATTTATTCGAAACACAAGAATATGTTATGCAATTGGTTTTTTTTAGGACAATTTAACCTCATCTAATTTTAGGAAGAACTCATCCCTTTCTTATGTACCTGATATTGCAGTTTAGGGTTAATACAATTATATGATCTCGGGTGTTCTTGACTTCTTGTTGAACAAACGAAGACCTTTTGTTAGATAAAAAATCTTCTTGTTAATCTAATTTATTTTTAGATAAAAAAATCAAAAATCAAATGTAAATCCAAAATCAAAACATACCAGGACAAAGATCAATTTTTGTCTCGATCGCCCTACGACCTCGATCTCCATCTCTCTCTCGATCGCCAACGAGTGCTAGTGCAAGTTATAACATTTCCAGAATGGGATACCAGATGAACAAGAAACAGACTGATAACATATGTTTTAAATCAGGAATAACCTAAAATGTCCATATTTAGCTTCAACTGACTATTGTGGATCATTTATCTATTAGGTAGATAGGTTCTAATTTCGAAGAGATCATATAGCTCTATAGTGTAAACCCAGATCAGTATATAGGAGAGAATTTTAAAAACTCTGACGTTACATAATTTAAGATATACCCTGCCTGTGTGGCCGCCTACATTCAGAACACGTATGTGGCAGATGAGAACATCACTCAAAAATCTGTAGTTTGTTACATGATTTTTATCTCATTCAAAGTCTGTAAGTAATAGCAAGTCTGCAAGGACAAGTGTAGGAAATGAGGGAAAGGAAAGCAGTACCTTAATTAGAAAAATAAAAAATAATATAATAAAATAATAAAATAAAAGTTAATTACTTAGTTTTTAGCCGTATTGCCTCTACCTCTTTTGTATGCCACACTTGTGAATGATTAGTCTTCTTCTCAAAACCCCGTCTTTTATCCTAATAAACTTTACCTTTAAGATTCAACCCTCTACATAATTCTTCATGACTTATAAGAGAAAATTACAAAAAAATGAAAAATAAATTACTGGTCACTCCTTATACTTGTACTGTGTCGACAGTTTAGTCCTTATACTTTCAATTTCAACTGATCACTTTTTATAGTCTCAATTTTCTACTAATTGGTCCATTTCATCCAAAATAATTGTTTACCATTTTTCAACTTTCTCAAATGCCCTTAGGTTATTTTTCTTATCTTTTTACTTTCACTCCTTCAAAACCAAAACCAATAAAAAGCTCCAGAATATCTTGGTTTTTATGATTGTTGCTCTTCAATCCAAGAATTTTATAATTGCAAACTGATTGTAATCAGGAAAAAAAAAATGTAAATTGATTTGATACATATTGACTAACAAAATCAAATAACATCATCATAATCACTATAAAATAAAATTCTATCAAATCTCCATCATATCAATTTAAACCAAAATGAGATTAAAAAAAATTCTATCAAAGCTCCCATGAATAAAACTATATAAATAACTATTATTTCATATAGTTAAGCTTACAAACAACACTACCACACTATGCTTAATTAATTAATTTTTTTTTGCCAATAAGGCTCAAACTTAATTTGGCTATATAGTCTTTCATGGTGGGTTGTATATTCGTTGGTTTTAGTTCTGAAGAAAAATGAAAAGAAATCAAGAAGAAAAATAATAAAACAACACCTAAAGGCATTTGAGGAAATTAGAAAATAGTTAACAACCATTTTGGACAAATTGGACCAATTGGTCGAAAATTGAGACTACGAGGAGTGACCAGTTGAAATTGAAAGCATAAAGACTACACTGTCGAAACTCTAAAAATATAAGGAGTGACCAGTATTTTGTCAAAAAAGGAATCACATTTCACGTAAAAGTATTTGCAATTATGGAAGCTAAAATAATTTCAATACAAACAAAACAATGAATAACGAATGATTGTAATCGGACATTGAAAAATTTGCTTGCCTTTTGTGGCTTCTTTTGCAATGACCACATAAGCAAAGTCCACATTTTTTTTGTGGCCTTTGCCCAATTTTTTTTGTAGTGAGTCCTCCTATGGTGAATAAAAAGATGAACCCTGCAGAAAATTAATATTGATATTAAAAATGAAATCTATAGCTACAAGAATCATATGAGAACATGAAGCACAAAATCATCAATTAAGAACTAAAATATGTTATAAAATCAAATCAAATTTCTCAAAGAATATAATGAATACTAATACCTCTAATAATTACATCCCTAAAATTCTACCATTACATTTCTAACAATTCTCATGCTACATACCATTACACTTTGTAAGACTTGCGCCTTACACCTGGCCATAATTCGCTTGCGCCTCCCCTAGGCCTCACATCCTTAGTCATCGGATTCTCTACAGAAATCTCCTTCACAGCTTCACAAACAACATGCACAATCATTTTCTTCACCTCCATCTTGTCCTCACTGGCTATGTGGTTTACCGGAAGTGTGCGAAAATCTTTTGTCAAACGAAAGCACTCACCCACATTCCCAGGGGAAACGAAGTCCACTGCAACTTTGGTACAAGACTTTAAGTTCCTCACCTGATGAGGACAACCAACAGAAATGAAAACAGCATCTCCAAGTTTTTCGAAAAATGTGTTAGTGTGAGCCATGTAATTTAGGAATGTAAATTAAGTAGTTAATACTTACCTATTCTGTATATGTAGTACATGGTAGTACCAAGGAAGTAGGGTCGTAGTACATCTTGTATTCTCTTTATATAGCCTCCAATGTGAGATGAATAGATATTAGAAAATTTATTCTCCCAAATTGTGTTATATTTAACTTGGTATCAGAGCAAAGATCTGAAAGCACTTTGTCTCTTTATTTTTCCGTTGCAATTATCCGTCTGGCGTTGGTTCTCTGTCATACGTGTGAAGTTGGTTTGTCTTCTTCAAACTAAACCCCATTGTTAGGGTTTGTTAATCTCTTCCACTGTTCGGCGTTCGATTCTATCAGCCAAGCACTTTTACCGACAACATCCTCGTCGGGAAAGAAGAAAATTTATTTTTCTACATACTTTTGCCGACAATAGCCTCGTCGGCACCCTTGTTTCTGCTTCAGGCTCGACCCGATCCGTTCGACCCGGTCCTCAGCCTTTTTCTCCAGCCTTCGTCTTCCCTGTTCGGCGTTGTGCTCGACCCACCGGCGCATCTTCCGTAATCTCAGGCGCCACCCACCGGCGCATTTGCTCATCTCTGGGTTTCGTCCGGCCGCTCAACCCGCACCACCAGGCGTCTCCGATCCGGCGTCAATCTCTCCGGGTCTCGTCTGCTCCGGGTCTCGTCTTCTCTGGGTCGCCTCGTCTGTTCTCGGCGTCAGCCTCTCAGCTAGGGTTCTCTCAAGAGACTTTCAACCCGACCCAGATTTTTTTTTTCAAGCCCGACCCGATTCCTGCTGCTCGACCCGTTTTAGTCCGACCCGCTCCGGAAGAATGTCTCGGGTGTATATTAGAAATTTGAGTTCTTGGATTTCAGAAGGAGAACTCGAAAATGAGTTCCGTGGTTTCGGAATTATCAGAAGAATATGGGTTGCAAGAAGGCCACCGGGTTATGCTTTCATCGATTTTGTGCATACTAAAGATGCAGAGAATGCCGTTTATGAGTTAGATGGCAAGAATGGCTAGAGAGTTGAGTTCTCACATAAATATATACATGCGGTTGGTCAATACTGCAACAATGGTAATATTTCCATAACTAATAAGACTCCAGCATGTGGTAAGGTCGGTATGGTTTTAAAAGTTTCTAGCTTTGTTGGTTCTGATACTTGGATTATTGATTCTGGTACCTCGGATCATATGACTTATGATAATTCTCATTATATTACTGATTTGTCTCCTCCACCCGTGTCATATTTCACTAATGCCAATGGTGAAGCTTTTCTTGTGTTAGGGATAGGGTCAGTCCGTGTAACCCCTGTTTTAACTCTTCACAATGTTTTATATGTACCTGACCTGTCACACCATTTGATATATGTTCCTCAGTTAAATGCTGAGTCTCGATGCTTTGTAACCTTTTATCCCATGTATGTGATTTTTCAGGATCTTCTCACCATGGAGATAATTGGTCGGGGGACTTGAGGGGCAGATTGTTTCACCTGGATCAGACATATGCGGGAGAGAAACCAGGAGCACCGTCACGCACTGCTTTGACTGCAAGTTCAAATCAGCTAAGTGAAATTTGGTTATGGCATCGTCGATTAGGGCATTCATCTTTCCATGTTATGAAAAAATCCATGCCATCTCTGTTTATTGGTGTGGAAGAGTCATCCTTGCGCTGTGAAACATGTGTTCTTGCTAAGAGCCATCGTCCTACCTATTCTCCGAGTTCCTCCAAGAGTAGTATCCCTTTTGAATTGATTCATTCTGATGTTTGGGGACCTTCTAAAGAGCCTACGGTCATGGGTATGAGGTATTTTGTGACGTTTATTAATGATTGCACAAGGTTGACATGGGTTGTTCTTCTTCGAACCAAAGATGAAGTCTTTCCTGCTTTTCAAGCCTTTCATTCTCAGGTCCAAACACAATATAATGATACTATTAAAGTTCTTCGTTCTGATAATGGAGGGGAGTATGTCAATCATGTTTTTCACCAGTTTTTCCGAACTCATGGGATTGTTCATCAAACAACATGTCCACGAATACCAGAGCATAATGGGGTATCTGAAAGGAAAAACAGGCATCTTCTTGAAATGGCTCGTTCCATCATTTTTAGTGCCCATATACCTAAGAATCTTTGGGGTGATGCTATCGCAGCTTCTGCTCATCTTATCAATCGCCTTCCATCTAGTGCTCTTCAAGGAAAATGTCCATTTCAGGTTCTTCCATCTCATGTCTCTTTTCCTTCCTATCATTATATACCTGCCCGGGTCTTTGGTTGTGTGGCTTTTGTTCATGTCCCTAAGAGCCAGAGATCGTCTAAATTAGATCCCCGGGCGATCAAGTGTGTGTTTGTTGGTTATGAAAGCTATAAGAAGGGATACAAGTGTTATCATCCACCTACCAGAAAATACTATGTCACTATGGATGTTACTTTCTTTGAGGACATGAGCTATTTTTCCTCGGATGATCCAGCTCTTCAGGGGGAGCATTCATACTTTAAAGAGATGTATCATGGCGAGGGGGAGCAAACAGAAGTAGAAGTCTCAGTACCAGCAGCACCAAAAGTGACAGAAGCTCAACCAGAAGTAGAAGCCTCAGACATCCATGTTCCAGGAATTGAATCAATAGCTGAGAGCACAACTGCTGTAGAAGATCAATCTGCCCCTCCTGCCATCACTCATACCCCTGATCCACAACTCTCTGCTGTAGAAGATCAATCATTTGAGGTATGTCCTTCCACTAACCCTAGTAGTATTGAGCCTAATAGTGAACAATATGTGTTACCTAACAGGTCTACTAGAGGTCATCCCCCTAAAAGATATGAGCCTAGTTTACAAGCCAAATCAAAATATCCAGTAGCCAACTATATGTCCACTAGGAGATTATCAAAGTCATATGAATCATTTGTGAATTAAATATCTGCTGTATCAGTACCTAATGATGGAGGTGTTATCCAAGCATAAAATACCTGCAAAACAACTACATACAAATAATACCCTTCTTGTGTCGAGTGTAGTATTGACAAGTAGGGATCGTTCTATCCGGGGAAATCAAGGGCTTTCAATCACACAAAGTATTGCATAAAAGGGGGGTTGTTGAAATTTTTAATTATTATTTACTTACTAGTTTACGAAAATTAAATCCTAGATTACTATATACAATTGATCATCACCTTTCACACAATCACCAAACACAAATCTCATTATACATGCAATAAAATTAAAACAAGTAATAGGGGCAGCAAACATAAAACGATTTCAAGATTAATTAAGTTCCAATTTAATTAGGGTCAACGCAGCTTATCCTAATTATTCAAGACATCATAAGTATTTAGAATCCGAAACGCGCGCAATCCTAAACATGGTACTAATCGGTTTAATAACACAACGCATGTAAATTAAACACAAAAAGCACATAAGCACATATTGTCGAATTGGAACATGTTAGCAAGTATGGCGTCACCCATCTCACATCGACATGTAAATTTCCATAATTACTCTAACCCTTAGATTAATACATATCAAAACCAACAACGCGTGTGAATCAACATGTATTAAATCGGCATATGAATTCAACATCTAGATAACACTCATGGCCTGCGAATGCATCTAGACATCTCCTTCGGTTCCACACGAATTAAGAAAATAAACCTAATTAAATCAAGAACACATTCAAAACCTACTGCCCATACAACATATTTAATCATATCACATGCATAAATCAGCAATCATATATAAAATTCCCAAACATTTATAACAAAGATCCAAAGATCCCATATATGATTATCAATACCGAAAATAAATTGAGAAACCAAAACATACTTCATAGACAAAGTTATGTTTAAATACAAAGAAACAAAAACCAATAGAGTACAATCCATGTTACAACCTTGATAAAGATTCGGCAAGGATTTGTGAATGATGATCGGATTGTTGGTAGAATATGGTGGATTCGGCCTTGGTTCTTGGTATGAAATTTGTGGATTTATTTTGGCAGGGATTCGGCAAGGATTTTGTGGAGAGAGAGATGATGATTTTCTGTGCAAAAGCCTTGGTATTTATAGAGGAAGTAACCTAGAGAAGCCAGCCACAAACCAAAACCGAATTGGTTTAGGTTTCCTTGATTTTCTGAATTCGGCAGAATGACCTCCGTGCATTGATTACGTCATAACTCTCTCTAGAAAATAGCTATTGAGGTGCTTCCAGTTGGGTTGGAAACTAGACTCCCGTAGCTTTCTATCCATATAAGGCTCGAATTCTGATTCATTGTCAGCTGTCCGGGAGAGTCCGTGGAAGTTGAGAGACGTGCACAGGAATTTTCCCGAAATTAATCAGGATTTGTTGCGATTTTCTTCCTCTATTTTCTGCCGAAAATTCCCAAGATAATGGCTGAATAATTGAGAAATATCTCTTTAGGTTTTCCATGAATTAATTCAGCCAAAAATCTTGCACAAAGGATGGAATTCAGTCCACATTCGTAAGCCAAATCCATGTAGAACTCGGCTTGCTTCTTCTTTTCCATTCCGAAATTAATCTTTTCTTTTCTTTTTTAATTCAGCCAAATTCTTCATGGATCAATGCTTGTTGGACTGAATAATGGACTAGGCTCATAACTCATTTGGACAATTTATCCAAGAGCTAGCCGTAGCTTTCCCTAGTTGAGCCAGGAAAGCATCCTTTGTATCTTCTTTTCCTGCTTGCATCAGGGAAACTTCTTTTCTTTTGTTCTTCGACTTCTTCCTTGAAAGGATGACTCTCTAATGCTCCAATATGTTCAGTAGCTCATCACTTACAACCTTGGACACGAAATTGTTGTAGAAAAATAGAAATCCTTCAAAACGGGCAGCAGGTTCTTCCTCTCGGCAGATCTGACCTTCTTGCATTCAAACCGGCATAACTCTCTACTTAGGAGAGCTTTTTCTGCGATTCCAGTTGCATATGAAACTAGACACACAGGGCTTTCCAACGGCATATGGTACGTTCTCTAGTTCCAAGCGATGTGTCCCACAGAAATTCCGGAAGTCAGGACACAGTCCCAGGAAAATCCTGGTAGTCCCTGGATAGGTTTGCTCAAACTGCCAAGTTGCAGCCTTCATTTGGGTGACTTCCCGAACTCCGATTGATCTGAAATTTTGACACAATACACTTTAGCTTCCCAATTATATGCATACCAAATTTCATCAAATTTTGAAAAGGATAGATCAGTTTAGCACAGGCCTCAATATCATGAAAACAACATATTTTTCACTTTTTGCTCAGATTTCTTTACTTAGTCATTTTTCTGACAATTAAGCACATTTTCTCCAAAACTCTACCAAATGGACACTAAACTAAAATATGACTCTATCTTACAAAAATAAGGGTTAAGCATTGGATAAATGGGGGTAAAAACATATTAAGAACGATGCACATTGTGCTCCTATCACCTAACAAAGTGTAGGATGCGTTGGGAGATCCAAAGTGGATGAAAGAAATGGAGGAAGAGATGGAGGCATTGCAGAAAAATGATACTTGGGAACTTGTATCTCCACCACATAGAAAGAAGGCTGTGGGATGTCGTTGGGTGTTTACTGTGAAACACAACGCAGATGGATCAGTGAGCCGGTATAAAGCACGCCTTGTTACAAAGGGATTTACTCAGACATATGGTATTGATTATGATGAGACTTTTGCTCCCGTTGCAAAAATGAATACTATCAGGGTGCTTCTTTCGTTTGCTGCTAGTTTGAACTTGCAACTCCGACAGTTTGATGTCAAGAATGCATTTCTTCATGGAGAATTAGCCGAAGAAGTGTATATGAGTCTTCCTCCTGGGTATGTAACTACTTCAACTGGTGATTTTGTATGCAAACTAAGAAAGTCACTATATGGTCTCAAACAGTCACCCCGTGCCTAGTTTGGGAGGTTCTCACAGTTCATGCGAAAGATTGGTTACAGATAGAGTAATTCTGATCATACCCTGTTTCTCAAGCATCAGCAAGGAAAGGTAGTAGTTATAATTATCTATGTTGATGATATGGTAATTACCAGTAATGATACTATAGGGATTGATAGACTGCAGAGACAGCTTGCTTCTGAGTTCGAGATGAAGGACTTAGGTGACCTCAAGTATTTTTTAGGGATTGAGGTAGCAAGGGGGAGAGAAGGAATCTACTTGTGCCAGAGGAAGTACATTCTTGATCTGTTGACAGAGACAGGTATGTTAGATTGCACACCTATCGACACCCCTATTGAGCAGAATCATCGATTAGTAGAGTATCCTTATCAAGTGCCTACCGACAAGACTCGTTATCAGAGGTTAGTTGGACGCTTGATTTATTTGACACATACCAGACCAGATGTTGCATATGCAGTAAGTGTAGTGAGCCAGTTCATGCATAATCCAAGTGTGGATCACATGGATGCTGTTGTGAGGATTTTGAGATACTTGAAGTCAGCTCCAGGAAGAGGAGTAATGTTCTCTAAACATAACGACATTCTTGAGGTTAGTGGTTTCACAGATGTAGATTGGGCTGGAAATATTATAGATAGGAGGTCGACATCAGGTTATTTTACCTTTGTGGGAGGTAATTTGGTTACATGGAAGAGTAAGAAGCAGAAGGTTGTGGCACGATCTAGTGCTGAGGCTGAGTATAGAGGTATGGCTCATAGAGTGTGTGAATTGTTGTGGTTGAGAAATATGCTACGTGATTTGGGTGTTAAGTTGACAAATGCGATGCGGTTATATTGCGACAACAAAGCAGCTATTGATATATCACATAATCTAGTTCAGCATGATCGTACTAAACATGTGGAGGTTGATCGTCACTTTATAAAAGAAAAGTTAGATGCTAAGATCATTAGTTTTCCTTTTGTTCCTTCAGAAGAACAACTCGTAGATGTACTCACAAAAGGAGTGTCTAAGAAGGCCTTTTATGACTCACTTAACAAGTTGGGCATGGTTGATGTGTATGCACCAACTTGAGGGGGAGTGTTAGTGTGATTCATGTAATTTAGGAATGTAAATTAGGTAATTAGTACTTACCTATTCTGTATATGTAGTACATGGTAGTACCAAGGAAGTAGGGTTGTAGTACATCTTGTATTCTCTTTATATAGCCTTCAATGTGAGATGAATAGATATTAGAAAATTTATTCTCCCAAATTGTGTTATATTTCACCTCCAGCTTGTCCTCACTGGCTATGTGGTTTACCGGAAGTGTGCGAAACTCTTTTGTCAAACGAAAGCACTCACCCACATTCTCAGGGGAAACGAAGTCCACTGCAACTTTGGTACAAGACTTTAAGTTCCTCACCTGATGAGGACAACCAACAGAAATGAAAACAGCATCTCCAAGTTTTTGGGCAAATGTCCATGGCTCAACACCAAATTCCTCCTTTAGCTTCCACTTGTGCTCCGAGTGAGATAAACGGTTTGATCATGTATAACATGAGTAACATACTGTAAAGGTTTCAAGTTTAAGCTATATGTTAAAGTCATGGCATTGTACTGATGGAATAGCTAGCTTTTGGGTATGAGTGGTTGAAGAGGAAAATGAGTAACAACGACAAAAGGTTGTATTTGCCAACCAAATCTTATATTTGGGTATTTGAACAAAATATTAGCTAAGTCAACCACTCATGTCCGAAGTCATTAACTTACACCTCATTGGCTATTATAGTAATGGTGATCTGAAACAAGAACCTAAGTTTTTTTTTTTTTTGTCCCACGAAACAAGTACAACACATTAACTTCAACCAAATTCAAATTTCATTACTAACTAAACAAGGAGCTAAAGTACCGCCTAAAGCCTCAATGAGGCCAAGAGACATAGCAAATAAAGTGGATAGTACCTCAGGTTGCCGGAGCTTCTTTGTACGGAGTCGTTCACTCAGGCATAAAGACTAGAAAAGTTCAGACAGCCGAAATTTCATCTTATTTGGGGATGTGTGTGGTGAAGGAAGGCGAACACGCTTGGAGGAGGCTCCTCACTTTGGTACTCCGACCAGTGCTCCATCATTCTGCACATCCTGATGTTGCACAGCTAGGACGAGGAGAAAAACATTCTCCTCACTGTATTGTTGTTTTAGAATCTTTGGCTTCCTTGCATTTTGCTTTGGCGTGGCAAGAACCTTTCCAATAAATGGGGGAATTTGTTGTTGCACACTTAGAAAACAGAAAGCATTATTGATAAAGTTACTAACAGCAAACCCTAAACCCAGGAACTAGAACTCCAAAGATTTATCTCTTAGAACACCTGCATTTTTGTTAGGAATGGATGGAACTGCGTGGCAGCGTCCACCTTCATAATAAACCAAACTGCAAGCAAGACACTTATCCAAGCACTAAAAAGTATTGAATTTCAGAAAGTTTTTTTGTCAATCTTAGGGTTTTGGGATGAAAATTTGGTGCAGAAACCTTGCGCTCAATCCTAACTTTAAGTGTCTTTGAACCCTCCCAAGTTCTTTTTATCATATTGAATATATATATCTCCCCAAAACTGCACTAAGTTCTGAGAATTTCTTTGGTATTGCATAAATGAAGGAGAATTGGTCACACATAACCAGTGTTGTAAAAGGCGAGCCTGAGGCGCGCCTCAAGGCGTCAAAGGCGCGAGGCGCATCAGAAAATGCCTCAGCCTTGGCTGTCTAGGCGCCGAGGCGTCCAAGGCGCAGATGAAGGCGTCGAAGGCGTGAAAGGCGCTGCGTCAGGCGTAGGCTTCCAGTTTTTTTTTTTTTTTTTTTTTTTTGCTGCTAAGAACAATATTTGGGGTATAATGGATATTTTGCTGAGAGCTCAGTTTCAAAGTAGGTTTTTCATTCGACCATTTTGCCGTCTTCCTTCGCAGAGAGAGGACTCGCCGTGGTCGCGCCATCCTTCCTGCCATCGCGCCATCGCGCCATCGTTGCTTCTCCTTCCTGCCGCCGCGCCATCGCTCCTTCCTGCCATCCTGCCGTGGTCGCGTCATCGTCTCATCACTCGCCATCTCATCATCACTCAGGTCTGATTGTCCACTTTTCTCTTCTCTGTTTGCTTCTTTTAATTTCTTGCCTGTTTGCTGCCACTACCTTTTAATCTCTTCTCTGATTGTCCATAGAGCTAGAATCACCAATTATATATGCATGGTTTATCTTACAGTCCAATAGTCTCATAGTCGTAGATTTGGCATGAAAAGGGAGCATGAAAATGCAGTAAGCTAAAGCTTTTGAAATGAAAATGCAGGACGCTTTTGCAAGCTAAAGCTAAATAGTCGTAGATTTGGCATAAAAATGCAGGACGCTTTTGCAAGCTAAAGCTAAAGCTTTTGTGTACCAAGAATATCATTACATTCATTCAGCATTAGACTCTTAGCTGCTAACCTGCGCCAAAATAGATACTAGTACTACTGTCATCCCAGTTTAGCATCTAGTAATCTTTTATAAATTATAATGCAGGCCGCACAATGAGTACTAGTAGTGAGACACAAAGTACTAGTGGGACACAAAAGAAAGATTATGCTTGGCGATGGACTAAACCAATTGCCGGGGAATTTATTTACTTTCTCTGCGGATTTTGTGATCATAAGTGTACCGGTTGCATTTTTAGATTCAAGCAACATTTAGTTGGCACCCATAAAGGAATCAAACCTTGTCCTAAAGTTCCACCAAATGTGAAAGATTGGTGTACTAAAGCACTTGTGAAAAATGATGAAGAGAAATGAGCAAGAATTCGGGTGCGGCGGGAGATAGGAGGATTGGAAATTCTAGAAGAAGATGCGGATGTTCAAGAAGTGACAAATATAGGGGGAAGTGAGAGTGGTAGTGGTAGTGCTCCAACTCCTTACGGTTGTAGTCACTACCAGAAAAGGGGTTATAGCCGACGATATGGGAAAAAACGGCCGACGAAATAGTACCTCGTCGGCTATAACCCGTTATAGCCGACGAACTACTATTTCGTCGGCCACATCGTCGGCTATAATATTATAGCCGACGACTGCCGACAACTCGTCGGCTATAACTATAGCCGACGAAACGTTTTTAGTTATAGCCGACGAGGATGGTATTCGTCGGCTATAAAAGTTATAGCCGACGAAAAGTTTTTGTTATAGCCGACGAGGGGGGTATTCGTCGGCTATAACTCTTATATCAGATCGACCTTCTGCATCAGGGAGCTCATTCGTCCATGAAATCGTCCAAAACGCTCTGAAATCGTCCAAAACCTCGGCCATAAGCTTGAAAGGTACGTATATTGCTGTGTGTGTTGATTTAGTTGGTTATATGCAGAGGTGTATTAATTTAGAGTTTAATTAGAATAAATGTGTGATTAATTTGATATATATATATATATGTGTTGAGATGAGATTATTAATGGGTTGATATATATGTTGTATTGGTTAGATAGAATTGAAGTTTTGTTGAAGATTAGTGATTGATTAATGTTGATTTATAGGTGATTTTAGATGAATTTGATGAAAAAATGTATATATATATTAATTAATTTAATTGTAATTAAAAATATATTGTTGGTATATATAAAAAATACATTGTGTTTAATTAATTAGGGAGATTGACGATGTTTTAATTAATTTAGGGATGCATGTGTATATATATATATATATATATATATATATATATATATATATATATATATATATGTGTGTGTGTGTAATGATGAATTTTTTAATTAATTAGTACGTACGTAGTACGTGCATATATACATATCTATATATAGCTATATTTATTTCTTGAATTTACAGGATGGACAAGAGTTGGATTACCCTTGGAAGATGGGATCAGGCGTATCATGATGGAGTTAGGAGTTTCCTGGATTTTGTGATGGCTAACTGTGGAGACACTACACTTCATTATTGTCCGTGTAAAAAGTGCAAGTGTGCCACCCCACGTCACCGGTTTTCCATAGAGACAGTGGAGCAACACCTGGCTAGATATGGATTTTGGGTCCTATACACTAATTGGATTTATCACGGTGAACCAGAGTTTGCGGGTCGTCATGATCATGGACAATTTGCCGAGAGAGGGAGTTCCTCCAATGATCCGACAACGAACTGGATCAACGATATGTTTCCTCGTGAGAGCGGTATCTTTGAGGAAGCACCAGATGTGCAACTCCCACCTCCGGAGATGGAGTGTTTCCCTGATATTGAGCCACTCGAGCCATTACCCCGATCTCCGGTCAACACAAGTGGTATGGAAAAGTACAACAACCTGATCGCATTGCAACAGACTCCGTTGTACCCCGGATGCAGTAAGACTGTCCTTGAATCTGTCATGGGAGTGATGAAGATCAAAACGGAGAACAAAGGCACTGTCAAATCGGTTGATGATTGGCTTCGGCTATGGGGTGGGGCGATGCCCCCCGGACATCGGCTTCCTACCAGTCATCATAAGGTGCGACATATCCTTAAAGATCTCGGCCTTTCCTACATCAAGATTCATGCATGCAGATACGATTGCGTTCTGTTTTACGGGGAAGGACTTGCAGATCTTGAATACTGCCCATTATGCAATACAGAGCGGTATAAGTTCACTCCTAAAGGGAACAAGAAAGCTGTGAAGATACTTCGGTACTTCCCGCTGATTGATAGGCTTGAGCGGTTGTTCATGTGTGCTTTCACGGCCGAAGCTATGAGATGGTGGGCTGAGAGGAATGTGCCTGACGATGACACCCTTAGACATCCCGCCGACGGAGAGGCTTGGAAGAAGAACGTGTTGGAGTTTCCCGAATTTGCATCAGAGGTTCGAAATGTTTGGCTAGGGCTATCATCCGACGGTTTCAACCCTTTTGGCAAGAAAGAGCTTCAGTACAGTGTGTGGCCAGTTATTTTGATTCCGTACAACTTTCCACCGTGGATGTGCATGAAGAAGGAATATAACATGCTCACATTGTTGATTCCAGGCCCAGGTTATCCGGGAAAGTGTCTCGATGTGTATTTGAGACCCGTAATTGAGGAGCTTCGGTACTTGAGTCTGAACGGCCACCTGGTCTACGATCGGTTCAAAAATGAGATGTTCCGGATGCATGCCATGCTTGTTGGCACGATCAGTGACTTTCCTGGGAGGGGTATGTTGTCGGGCAGCGTCACCAGGGGTTACAGGGCTTGTTCAGAGTGCATGACTGTTGATTGCTCCAGTCCTCATTGCAGCAAGATTGTCCAGATGCGTCACCGTCGTTGGCTTCCGCATGACCATCCATTTAGGGACGATGCACAGGCTTTTGATGGGACTGAAGAAAGGGGCTGGGCACCGGAGCAATGGACAGGGGAGGAAATATTGGCAGTGTTGAATGAGTATGACTTTGGTCCGCTTAGCAATCATCCCGATGTGTTGCGCACGATTCCAGAGAGGCCGGATCGGTATAGGTTCTGGTCACACAAGAGCATCTTATGGGAACTTCCTTATTGGGCCAGGTTGGCTACCAGATACTACCTGGATGTCATGCATATAGAGAAGAACGTGGGTGAAGCCGTGGTTGGCACAGTTTTGAATTGGGAGAAGAAAACAAAAGACACCCCCAAGGCACGCGTTGATCTGAGAAATATGGGACTGCGGGACCATTTGTGGTTGAGAGAGGGCAGGAGCAAAATGCCCCAAGCTCCTTACACCGTCACCAGGGACCAGAAACATGAAATCTTTGGATGGCTGAGTAATGTCAGGTAAGTTTTTATTAATTAGGCATGTATTCCCTAAAGAATCCATCTGTTGTTGGACGACTATATATGCATGAAATCTAATTGTTGTTAATGGCTATGCAGGTATCCTTATGGCTATGCGGGTAACATAAGCAAGTGTGTTAACTACCGAGACAACAAGATGTACGGATTGAAGAGTCACGACTGCCATGTACTGCTTCAACGCCTCTTCCCTATTTTCATTCGAGCGTACTTGGAGGATGAAGTGGTTGAGCCGTTGGTGGCCTTGTCAAGATTCTTCCAGAAGTTATGCGCTAGAGAAGTTAGAAAATCAGACCTCATGAGAATGCATGAGGAAATCGTTTTTATCTTGTGCAAGTTCGAGAGGATATTTCCCCCAAACTTCTTTGACATCATGCCTCACCTGATGATCCATCTTCCCCAACAATTGTTGCTTACCGGTCCCGTACACTACACTTGGATGTATCCCATCGAAAGGTACATGTTATTCATAAATTTGATTTATACATGTTTTTAAATAAAAGTTGCATGCTCTTAACACGCACTTGTTAACCTTGCAGACAACTTGGAGACTACAAGAAATATGTGCACAATAAATCTGCGCCTGAGGGGTGTATTGCTGAAGCTTACATTGCGCATGAGTGTGTAACGTACGCCAAGTTGTACTTGGGAGCGATGGAGGACCCCCCACAACATCCAAGTCGAGATGACCCCGAGTTCAACCTATCTATCGTCGCCAACTCTGTTGTACCATACGGAAGCTTCAAGAAAAAGGGTGTGGACAAGTTGCCTGACCATGAGGTAGGGATTGCCCACTGGTGGGTTCTAATAAACTGTCCGGAGGTACAATATTGGAAACGTCACCATCTTCACAGCAAGGAAGTTCGCGGTGATGTCGAGTACCACAACACGACGTTTGCAGACTATTTTCCACAATGGGTAAGTGTATAAATATATATATTAGATGGCTTTCTTTTATAGTTCCCTATTCTTTAATCATAAACACACCGAGTGATTTGAGTTATATTTTTCAGCTGATGCAAGTGGCTGCGAGGGGTGGTCATACAAATTACTCAGAGGAATTGAGGCTGTTGTCGATGAAGCCGATATCTTCCACAGTCCGCCCAATGTGTGATGTCAACGGCGTTAAGTATATATGTGAAGCTAGAGACGGGGAACGCAAAACACAGAATTGTGGGGTGATGGTCGATGGTGCAGAGGGGGGCGTGGATTTTTACGGTGTCCTACAGTCAGTTGTTGAACTCATTTATGGGAACCGCATGAAAGTCCACTTGTTCAAGTGTCGATGGTTTGATACTAGGCCGCACCGCACACGGATCGATCAGTACGGCATACTTTCGGTGAATACCGCCACTAGTGTGTATGAAGACGACCCCTTTGTTTTCGCCACAGCGGCCAAAAAGGTCTTTTATCTTGACGATCCTTTGAACAAAGGCACGTGGAAGGTAGTGAACCATGTGTCTCAGCGAGACATATACAGTGCTACCACACTTGGTGTGAGCACAGAGTGTCAAGAAGCGACCGCATACCAAGAGCCTGACGCCGGCGACATTCCAGAATCCTCCACCATCCGCGATAATAATGTGACGCCGGGCAGAGTGGTCCGACTTCCTAGGGGTCAGGTGCCCATGTATGATGTTAATCCGAATCGTCTATATCAGGCCGACGATGACTCAGACGACGAGTACGAGCACCGGTTGCCAGATATTAACTACTATACTACGTCTGACTCAAGTGATGAGGATGATTCTGATTATCATCCTTAGTATACTATTTATGTATGTATTTGTGTACGATGGTGCATGCATGTATGAAAATAATTTTTGTCCTTAATTACCGTTTTTCGAATTTATGGGAAATTGTATTGATTTGTTTGTGCGATATTCAGGAATTTATCAGGTGAAATAGGCAATTTTCAGGCCCTAAATGGCAAATTTTCAGAAAGATCAGCGTTATAGCCGACGAAATGGACCATAATTCGTCGGCTATAATGCCCATACTTTAGCCGACGACTTGCAATTCGTCGGCTATAATTCCCATACTGTAGCCGACGACTTGCAAGTCGTCGGCTAAAGTATATTGACCGAAACCATACGTAGACCGTTCAAATGCAAAAGTGTCGTGAAATAAGATACGACCGAAATATTGAAATACGACTACGGTTGAAAAATGGGAAGATTCGGACAAAAGCTGTGTGCCGAATGTTGCGGTTAGGTGTTTTTTACTTCCGTTTTCCTATGGGTAGCCTGACGGTCGGTAAATATTTGGAGGAAAATTTTTATACGGTTAGTTGCGTCGCATCGATTTGAAACTATTCTCTGTTGAAGGTCAGGCCAAAAAACGTCATCTAGACGGGCCAATTGCCGTTTTAAAGCGTTTAGAGGTTTGACCAAGCAGTTTGACCGATCCGATCGAGCCTTTAACGTTGTCAGATCTAGTTGTATTTTTTTTCATACATGTATTTAATCTTAACGGTGATATCTGACGGTTGGAATAGATTTTCAAAACTTTTAGATTCGAAATCGGAACATATGCACTAATGTTCCTTAACTTATTTACTAAGTGTTTAAGTGAATGTATAGTTTCAAATAGTTACCATACGTATACCGTTCAAATGCAAAAGTGTCGTGAAATAAGATACGACCGAAATATTGAAATACGACTACGGTTGAAAAATGGGAAGATTCGGACAAAATCGGTGTGCCGAATGTTGCGGTTAGGTGTTTTTTACTTCCGTTTTCCTATGGGTAGCCTGACGGTCGGTAAATATTTGGAGGAAAATTTTTATACGGTTAGTTGCGTCGCATCGATTTGAAACTATTCTCTGTTGAAGGTCAGGCCAAAAAACGTCATCTAGACGGGCCAATTGCCGTTTTAAAGCGTTTAGAGGTTTGACCAAGCAGTTTGACCGATCCGATCGAGCCTTTAACGTTGTCAGATCTAGTTGTATTTTTTTTCATACATGTATTTAATCTTAACGGTGATATCTGACGGTTGGAATAGATTTTCAAAACTTTTAGATTCGAAATCGGAACATATGCACTAATGTTCCTTAACTTATTTACTAAGTGTTTAAGTGAATGTATAGTTTCAAATAGTTACCATACGTAGACCGTTCAAATGCAAAAGTGTCGTGAAATAAGATACGACCGAAATATTGAAATACGACTACGGTTGAAAAATGGGAAGATTCGGACAAAATCGGTGTGCCGAATGTTGCGGTTAGGTGTTTTTTACTTCCGTTTTCCTATGGGTAGCCTGACGGTCGGTAAATATTTGGAGGAAAATTTTTATACGGTTAGTTGCGTCGCATCGATTTGAAACTATTCTCTGTTGAAGGTCAGGCCAAAAAACGTCATCTAGACGGGCCAATTGCCGTTTTAAAGCGTTTAGAGGTTTGACCGAAAGTTTGACCAAAGAATAGCCGACGACATACAGAACTTCGTCGGCTAAAGTGTTGCGATCCGCGCCGTTTCATTGTCCGCCGTTGGATGGGGGAGATCTGACGGCTGCTGAGGTCCTTGACTATAGCCGACGAGATTCATACTATAGGCGACGATATGCATACTATAGGCGACGACGTGCATACTTCGTCGGCTATAACCGGCCCGAAAAGCCCAACTTAGGCCCGGCCCGGATTTAGTTAGAGACTATAGCCGACGAAATCGTCGGCTATAGTCATAGCCGACGAATTAAAATGAAATCGTCGGCTATAGTCCCTCGATTTAAACTGAGACAGAGGCGCCTCTCCCCCATTTCGGCAGAAAACCTAAACCCCTAAATCGCCGCCCACCCCTCCCCGAGCCTCCCCGACGCCGTCCGAGCCTCCCCGGCCCTCCCCCACCCCTCCCCACCCCGTCCCCGGCCTTCCCGAGCCCTCCCCGACCCGAAGTCGAACCGATCGGCGCCGTCCTTCCCTAGCCGCTGTCGCCGCCGCACCGCACCGCCGTCCTCGTCCCCTAGCCGCACCACCATGTCAGGTAGTCCCCCTCTCCCTCATTTAGGGTTTTTGTTAATTTTGTGGAATTTTGTGATTTTGTGGAATTTAGGTATTTTTGTGAAATTTTATGGTTTTTGTGAAATTATGTGGAATTTAGGGTTGTTGTGCAATTTATGGAATGTTGTGGAATTGTTGTTAATTTTTTGGAATTATGTGGAATTTTGTGAAGGATATATATATATATATATATATTTTCCGGAATATATATATATATATATATATATAATTAGGTATATGGAAGTTTGTGGAAATTTTTTTAATGTTGTGAAATTTTTGTTAATTTTGTGGAATTTTTAGGAGGATATATATATATATATATATTTCGGAATATATATATATATATATAATTAGGTATAAATATATTTAGGTATATATATAATTAGGTATATATACATTTAATGAAGTTTTTTATTTTTGTGTGAAATTTATGGAATTGTGTAGAATTTTGTTTAATTTTGAGGAATTAACAAGAATTTTTAGGTATATATATATACCTTTAGGTATAAATATAGTTATGTATATATATAATTAGGTATATATATATATTTAAAAAAGTTTTTTATTTTTTTGTGAAATTTAAGGAATTTTGTGTTATATTTCGGAATATATATATATATAATTAGGTATAAATATATTTAGGTATATATACATTGAATGAAGTTTTTAATTTTTTTGTGGAATTTTTGTGCAATTTATGGAATTTATATACTAATTGTGCAGGAAACCGTCGCTTTGTAGACCGATGGCTTGGCAGACGGACCGAGAGCGACCCCGACGCTCAGGCAGGATCCAGCCGTGGGGGGAGCGGATCCAGCGGTCGTCGGGGCCTAGGCCGGCCTTTGAGTCGACGAGAGGAGACGTTGATGGGATTGACGCCGAGCGATCCACGTGGGGGCTCCTCGTATGAGTCGACGGGAGCGGGCCCTGACTCGAGTGTCGGAGGAGGACGCAGAGCCACCAGACCCCAGTGCACTTCAGCACTGTTCCAGGATCGGCAGCCGACCCCACCGCGCGCCGATCTGGACCCTCCAGAGATGCTCCCTGTCCCCCCACAGCGACAGCGTCCACAGCTACGGGGCCCACCGTCAGGGGGAGCAGGCCCCTCAGGGTCCACGCCCCGTATGTCTCCGCCATCGGGGATGTACATGGTCCAGTTCCTCCCTGCCATCCCTGAGTACGACGCCAGGGGGAGGCAGATTTGGAGGCACGACCGGCCTCACGAGATTCCCTGGGAGGAGGCCTACTTCTACAGTCCTTTCGACTCAGAGGACTGCCGCGGCCTGTGGGCCGTTCGTGAGAGGGACAAGCAGTACAACGACGCAGGTAATTAGTTAGTTTAATTAATTATTTACATTGTTTAATTAATTATTTAATTAGTTAGTTTAAATAATTATTTAACTATGTGTTCATTTTAACAGGCGTCCTCGTCAATAAACCCGCGGGGACGAGACGGACCAGAGGGCCAGCGAACATGTCCACCCTGGAGAGGGAGCTGGCCGGTGGGATCAGAGAGATCCTGCCCGGTCCCGGTGAGGATGGACGCCCGATTGAGCGGAGAGACACCACCACCAAGTACATCAACGCGACGGGCATGCTCGTGCGGGACAGGGTCCCACTGTTGTGGCCCGACTGGGGCTCTGTGCCCGATGAGATCAAGGCGCGAGTGTACAATGCACTGTCGGTGAGTTAAATATGATTTTTATTATAGAAAATAAACAATTATGAATTCAGTCCTTATAACTATATAAAAATATTTTCTAATTAATTTATAATGTTGCAGCAATGGTTTAGAGTCCATCCTACCTTGGACTGGTGGAGAGACGAGCAGCTGAAGAACAGGTTATGTGTTTTGCTTTTTTTTGTATAAATATATTTATTGGCAGTGTACGAATATATATATCTAACAGTTGTGTTCTGTTAATATAGGTACTCCGAGTGGAAGAACGAGCTGTCCACGCACTACAGGACGTACCATGTGGAGCAGCGCTTGGGGCGAGCTGCAACCCCCCACGAGTTCCGGTACAGGGAGTACGAGTGGCTATGGCTGGTAGCCTACTTCGGGAGCGACAGGGTCTCGGTAAGAAAATTTAGCCTGGTAGTATATAACTTTTTAATGTTATTTAATAATTAAATTATGTAGTTACTTAATTCAATTAATTAGTTAGTTAGTTAGTTATTAGTTATTAAATTAAGTCAGTTGGTTAGTTACATAGTTAGTTAGTTCGTTACTAAATTAAATCAAATTAAATTAAATAAAATTAGGTAGTTAGTAAGTTAGTTAAGTAGTTACTAATTAAATTAGTTAGTTAAGTAGTTACTAATTAAATTAAATTAGTTAGTAACTAAATTAGTTATTAATTTTATTTTGGTTAGTTCCTAATATTTTAATTTAGTTACTAATTTATATTTGCGTTTATATGTTTGTTGTTATAATACAGAAAATCTCGCGGACGAACAGCGACAACCGCAGGAGGAACGAGCACCCCCACCACGGCGGCGCCCGCTCCTGGAGGCAGTGGGCAGAGATGGCGAGGAGGGACCGACCGCTGAGGCCGTTGTCGTGGATTCATGCGCAGATATATCCGGGGCGTCCCGACCAAGTGGTAAGTATTCGTCCATCTTAAATAAAAGTGTTTCATGAAATTAATTTATATATATAATTTTTAATTCGTTTATTATATTTTCTTGTCAATTAGGCGGAAATAGATGCGGAGACCGACGCGATCACCTTCGGGATCGCGCGAGACACTCTGGGAGACGGGGCGTCCGACGAGGCGATCGCGGAGTTTGCCTCCACGATCGACACCCTTGAGCCGCGCTTGGCCTCTCAGATCATGCACGCGGCGGTAGGGACGGGGAACAACTACTTCTACCAGAGAGGCCTAGGCGCGGCGGGAGATGGGGTTCTCAAGTTCACGCCGGCCAATCCCAGCACGCAGCGTGCGGCTTCGACGAGAGGAGACTTGCAGACGCAGCTGCAGAGGACTCAGGCGGAGTTGGCGAGGGCGGTGGAGGCGCTCCAGCAGGCGGAGTTGGCGAGGGCTGCGGAGGCTTCGGCGCAGCAGGCCAGAGACGCATCTGTGGCGGAGATGTACCGATGGATGCAGCAGTCTTGGGAGGCCCAGCAGGCTGGACTCCAGCCCCCGCCTCCGCCACAGATGCCCCAGTTCGTCGTCCCCACTCCCCCCCCGCATCGGAGTACGCCAGCCGATCAGGACAGCCATAGCCACCGGAACTCGAACGATCCGGTCGACGACGCTACGCGTTTAGGGGGTGATGATGAGTAGATATATATAGTGGGTTAATTTGTACAGTATGTAGGATATTAGGGATGGATTGATGTGGATATTTGTTGGATATTTGGATGTTTGTTTGTGCATTTTCTGCAGCCCCCGAAGACGAAGAGAAATTGGGCCCGAGTAAAATTTTTTAATTTTTTTAAATATTTAGGGGTTATAGCCGACGATATTGGCATTATTTCGTCGGCTATAACAGTTATAGCCGACGATTTTTACCAAATTTCGTCGGCTATAACCGTTATAGCCGACGAACATGACATATGTCGTCGGCTATACCCTCCCGGCTTCCGGCAAAAAAAAGCCGTTTCGGTACCGGCGATTGTAATGGCCGACGATAGTGTCGTCGGCTATATTGGACGTATAGCCGACGATAGTGTCGTCGGCTATACTTCGGGTTAGGGGCAGTTACGTAATTTTTAAAGCCGACGATCTTCTCGTCGGCAATGTTCGAAGTATAGCCGACGACGCTTTTTTCGTCGGCTATACCTGGTGTTTCATAAGCCGACGACTTACCCCGTGTGTCGTCGGCTATACTATAGCCGACGGAGCATTCCCGACGAGACTATAGCCGACGAAGTATCGTCGGCTATGACTATAGCCGACGAATTAATGGAAACGGCCGACGAGATGGCGTCGTCGGCTATGACGCCTTTTCTGGTAGTGAGTGGTCAATCAAGGGCTAGAGGACCAATGGATAACTTTGTAACCTCTAAAGTTCGGCAAGTTACATTGAATACCTCATACAAGAAAGAAGAGAGACATGATGTGTGTAGGGCAATTGGACGCTTGTTTTATATGAATGGGTTGGCTTTTAATGTAGCGAATAGTCCTTACTATTTTGCGGCAATAGAGATGATTGCCAAATATGGTTCCGGATTTCAACCTCCAACAAGTCATGAGTTAAGGACTTGGATTTTGAAAGAAGAAGTTCAAGATGTTCAAAAGTTGATGGAAGAACATAAAAAGGATTGGATGAAGTATGGATGCACTATTATGTCCGATGGTTGGACGGATGGCAAGAGTAGGGTCATACTAAATTTTCTAGTAAATAGCCCTAAGGGTACATGGTTCTTGAAATCGGTTGATGCATCGGATACAATAAAAAATGGAGAGTTGATGCTAAACTACTTGGATAGTGTTGTGGATGAGGTTGGGGAAGAGAATGTTATCCAAATAGTCACGGATAATGCTTCTAATTACAAGTGGGCGGGAAAGGAATTGATGACCTATAGAACCAATCTGTGGTGGACACCTTGTGCTGCTCATTGTATTGATTTGATGCTAGAGGATATTAGCAAGTTGAAAGTCTTTGAAACCACCGTTCAAAGAGCTAAGCAAGTTGTGAAATTCATTTATGGCCATACACAAGTTTTTACTATTATGAGGAAATTCACCGGTAACAAGGAGATTATTCGGCCAGCGGTTACAAGGTTTGCTACATCTTTTCTCACTCTTCAAAGTTTATATAAGCAAAAAGAAACTCTTATTAGTATGTTTCAATCAAAAGATTGGTTGGAATGTGGGTCTACAAAACATAAGGACGCTAATGATGTGAAGAAGTGGATCCTTCATGATGGGAACTTTTGGAACCACTACCAAATTTGACAGAATAGCCGACGAAATTTTTTTCGTCGGCTATTCCAAAATTTCGTCGGCTATTCCCTCTACCGACGAAATTTTCGTCGGCTATTCTTCGTCAGTAAAACGCCGTCGGTAATACCAATGGCCGACGAAATTTTTGAAATCGTCGGCCATTCTGAAGTATAGCCGACGAAAATTGATTTCGTCGACCAAACCTTTGAAAAATAACCGACGAAATTCGTCGGAAATTTTCGAGTTTAGCCGACGATTTTGCCAACTATAGCCGACGAAATTAGTCTGTTTCGTCGGCTATACTTCATAAATACCCGACGATTTGTCAATTTCGTCGGTTATTTTCTCCGAATATATTAATATTTTAAAGAATAGCCGACGAAATTTGGTAAAAATCGTCGGCTATACCTGTTATAGCCGACGAAATTTGGTCAATTTCGTCGGCTATTCTTTAATTTTGGGAAAAAAAAAATTAAATTAAATTAAATTAAATTAATTACATTTTGGAGGAGGAGGAGGAGGGGAAGGAGGAGGAGGAGGCCGGAGGAGGAGGGGAAGGAGGAGGAGGAGGAGGCCGGAGGAGGAGGAGAAGGAGGAGAAGGAGGAGGAGGAGGGGAAGGAAGCTAGAGAAGGAGGAGGAGGAGGCCGGAGGAGGGGAAGGAGGAGGAGGAGGAGGGGAAGGAGGAGGGGAAGGAGGAGGAGGAGGAGGGGAAGGAGGCCGGAGGAGGGGAAAGAGGAAGAGGAGGCCGGAGGAGGGGGGGAAGGAGGAGGAGGAGGCCGGAGGAGGGGAAGGAGGAGGAGGAGGAGAAGGAGGAGGAGGGGAAGGAGGAGGGGAAGGAGGAGGAGGCCGGAGGAGGGGAAAGAGGAAGAGGAGGCCGGAGGAGGGGGGGAAGGAGGAGGAGGAGGCCGGAGGAGGGGAAGGAGGCCGGAGGAGGGGAAAGAGGAAGAGGAGGCCGGAGGAGGGGGGGAAGGAGGAGGAGGAGGCCGGAGGAGGGGAAGGAGGAGGAGGAGGAGAAGGAGGAGGAGGGGAAGGAGGAGGGGGCCGGAGGAGGGGAAAGAGGAAGAGGAGGCCGGAGGAGGGGGGGAAGGAGGAGAGAAAAAAGGCGGGAGGATTTAAAAGATTTAGAAGGAGTATAGCCGACGAAATTAAAATATTTCGTCGGCTATTCTCTAAGTATAGCCGACGAAATCTTTTATTTCGTCGGCTATACTTAGAGAATAGCCGACGAAATTAATATATTTCGTCGGCTATACTTAGAGAATAGCCGACGAAATTAATATATTTCGTCGGCTATACTTTGGAAAATCAACAGCCGTCGGATCTGAGCCATCCAACGGCGGACAATAAAAAGGCGCGGATCAAGAGTTTAGCCGACGAAATATTTGAATTCGTCGGCTATACTTAGAGAATAGCCGACGAAATTTGAATGTTTCGTCGGCTATTCTATGAAAACATACTAAAATGCCGTTTTGAGGCCCTAAACGAACTCGAAAGCCCGAAAAAGCCCACACATCGTAGCAAAGCTACGAGTTTTGTTCCTGGCGTCGTTCCCTTTCCGGAATGGTATCACAATCATCATTCGGACGCCGGACGCCAAATCTACAGTAAACCGGGTTTTGACTGATTTCATTCTTTCGGCACGCGGATTTTATCGGAATCTTGTCATTTTTCAACCGTAGACGTATTTCATTATTTCGGTCATATCTTATTTGACGACATATTTGCATTTGAAGAGCCTACGTATAGTAACTATTTGAAACTATACATTCACTTAAACACTTAGTAAACAAGTTAAGGAACATTAGTGCATATGTTCCGATTTTGAATCTAAAAGTTTGGAAAATCTATTCCAACCGTCAGATATCACCGTTAAGATTAAATACATGTATGAAAAAAAATCCAACTACATCTGACAACGTTAAAGGCTCGATCGGGACGGTCAACCGGGTGAGTCAACCCTTCAAACGCTTAGAAATGGAAATTGGCCCGTCTAAATGACGTTTTTTGGCCTGACGTTCAACAGAGAATAGTTTCAGATCGATGAGACGCAACCAATCGTATAAAAATTTTCCTCAAAATATTTACCGACCGTCAGGCTACCCATAGGAAAACGGAAGTAAAAAACAGCTAACCGCAACATTCGGCACACAGATTTTGTCGGAATCTTCTCATTTTTCAACCGTAGACGTATTTCATTATTTCGGTCATATCTTATTTCACGACACATTTGCATTTGAAGGACGAAGCAATGGTTTGTCGATAGTGATAGAAAATGGAAGCTGTTTTTTTTTTTTTTTTTTTAAATCATAGCCGACGAAATCAAACCTAGTACTCGTCGGCCATACTTCCAAAAATTTTCGTCGGCTAAAGTTTTAGAGAAAGGCCGACGAAAATTCAAATCGTCGGCTATTCCCCTAGAATGACCGACGAAAAAAAAATTCGTCGGCCATTCTAGGGGAATAGCCGACGAATTTTTTTTTTAGCGACGAAAAAAAATTTCGTCGGCCATTCTAGGGGAATAGCCGACGATTTTTTAATTTTTAGCGACGAAAAAAATTTTCGTCGGCCATTATTGAGAATAGCCGACGAAAATTGGTTTCGTCGGCCGTTTTTTTTTTTTTTTCGTCGGTAAAAGTTTTTTTTCTGGTAGTGAACCATGTTGCTTATTGCATAAAGAGTGTGATGCCACTTGTTTGTGTCTTGAGAGAGGTTGATTCGGAAGTGAGACCCGCTATGAGATTTATTTATGAGTTGATGGATGCCGCAAAAGACAAGATTGCAAGTAATCTTGGAAATGTGGAAGCAAAGTATCTTCCCATTTGGAGGAGAATAGATAGTAGGTGGATACCACAACTTCATCAACCATTACATACGGCGGGTTATTACTTGAACCCTAAATTCCGATATGAAGAAAACTTTAAGGATTTGGAGATGGTGAAGAAGGGGTTGGAAGAGTGCATGGATAGGATGATAATTGGTGAGGCTCGTGTCACCGCCGATTTACAATTGGACTTCTATGATAGAAAGCTTGGCAAGTTTGGAAGTTTAATGGCCGAATCTACTAGAAAAATCCGATCTCCCGGTAAGTTATTATTTGCTTTAACTTCTAATACTTTTAAATGCAATTCTGTTAAATGTTTATATGAATTTGATTTATTGATATTTATTTATTACATGTTCTTAGTGTTTTGGTGGGAAAAATACGGGACAGAAACACCAGAGTTGATGAATTTTGCTACTAGGGTCCTTTCCCTTACTTGTAGTGCTTCGGGGTGTGAGAGGAATTGGAGCACTTTTGAAATGGTAAGTCTTTCTTTTCATCACATTTAAGTTTAATAGTTATTAGTTCACAATTGCTAGCCTATTGAATTGTTGCATATGGATGTTGAATGTTGATTGTAGATTCATACCAAAAAGAGAAATAGACTTGAGCACAAGAGGTTGCATGCTTTAGTTTATTTGAAATATAATATTGCCTTAAGAGATAGGACCTTGAAAAGAAATGCTACAAAGATCGATCCTATAGTTGTGGAAGAAATTGAATCGGATGATGAATGGATAACCGAGATAGAGGATCCGGTTCTTCCAACCGATCCAAATTGGATTGAGGAAAATGTGGAAGATCTATTATTAGATGCTGAGGCGGTAAGGAATGTGCCAAGTGGTACATATGAAGGTAGCATTATGAATAGGGAGCCTCGTCGTCATGAGCTTTCTCCTCCTCCTCGTGAGCCTACTTCTCCTCATGAGCCAACTCCTCGTCGTGCACCAACTCCTCCTCGTGCGCCTACTCCTCGTGAGCCTACTCTTTCTCTTAATGAACCTATCCTTTCGTAAAAAAGGAAAGCTAGTGAACGACCAAGTTCAAGTAAGTTCATTCAAATATCTATGTTTAACTAATTGTGTAACAAAGTATTCAAATAGGTCCTCTACTCTTATGTTTAATTGGTTATCATATTAAATTTTTGTGTAGGTAAGAGAAAGCCTCTAAGGAAATCAATGCGTCTTGATGACATTGTAGATGACGAGACTAGAGTTAATCCATATGATGACACCAATCCCCTCTTCCAAAAACATGTAGATGAAGATGTTGGTGTTGGAGGTGATAGTGATGGTGGTGATAGTTTGGATGGTGATATTCTAATTGATGATGATGATGATGATTTTGAAGCATGAAGTTAGTCCAATTATTATTTGTGTTCTTTGATCTTTAAAGCATTAACTAGTACTTTGATCTATGGATTTAGTTTATGTAAGGGGATTTGGTTAAATTACATGGTTTAAGTGTGTACTTGTTAAGAATAAATGACAATTTATCATATTTGTTTTGGATGTCAATTATACAATGCATGTTTTATGTATAACACCGATAAATGCATAAATACAGGGCTTTTATTCTCAAGGCTTACGCCTTGGTGAGGCTCTCCCGACAACGCCTTAGCCTTTTAAAACATTGCACATAACCTAAAGTAGAGTGAGTCAAGAGAAATCGACCGCAAGGTTCCATCCAATCGATCGTACAGTTGCTTCCTAAATGGAGCCTCCTAGTACCACCTGACAAGACCCGAACCAGATTTCACCCTGAAACCCGGATAAGACCCTGCGGAGACCACCTTAAGACTAACTCTATCGATAAATCGATAAGTTAATCTTAAGATGGACAACCCTGAAACCTGTAACAAAGAAAAACACTTCTAAAATTTAGTTCCAACCTTAACACCTGGAGCTATCTGCTCCCCAAATCACAACAACCGCCACAAATAAACACAAAAATCAAATTCAATTGACTCACAAGTCAGCAGAGCAAACTAATACACTGAACTGGAAATACAAAATAAAAAGCAAAGGATCAACAGATCCTACCAAGCGGAAGAAAAGACGACGATGACTATGCCTCAACTCCAAGTACTCTTTACCTCAAATAAACAAGTCTGCAAACTGGGCGATTTAAAAAGAAGGGCCCAGGAGAAAGTAAATTAAAAACGTTAGAGTGAGTGGATAAAAATAAAATAATTTAAATAAAAGTAACACATTACTTTCCCAATATTTTATAAATAAAAACCACAATGCATGCATTTTAAGAAAAACATATTTAAAAATCAGCCCCGCTGATATGTCAAATAAACAAATAATATTTTTGTTTATATATATATTCAAAACGAAATACTTTGAAAATTAATTAATAATATTTCACGACCAATCACATTGGTCATATAAAAACCCAGCCCCGTTGGTTCGAGAATTTATTAAATAACAGAAAGTCTCATAGAGAAAATATTCCCGAAAACCAAATAATATAAAATCATGACCAATCCCATTGGTCATATAATAGGGGAAGGTTAGCACGATTTAACAGTAAGCCTCCAAAACTAAGGGTCGAGCCTCCAAGACTCTATAGCGTCCCACGCTAAACCTCTACACATCTACGTCGACCACCGAGCGTGAATCTGACCTATATGGTCAAGTCGTCACCTCGCATGGGATGAGGTTACTACGCTAGCTAGCATCAATATATATACGGACCCTGATATGGTGAAAATCCGAAAACAAAACCGAAAAAATGCTTCCCCTTATAAATCATAATCAGTACGGTCATCGACCGCACATCTGAGGCTTATAATAATCATAAATAGTATAATAGCCTCAAAAGATATACATATATGTATATCCGACATATCCACATGCCGTAAAATAATATAATATATATATATATATATATATATATATATATATATATATATATATATATATATATATCGACATGTCTCACATGTCGTAAAATCACAAATAGCGAAAACATAAAATTCCCGGAAATCTCATTTCCGGTCTTTACATTTAAATACATATAAAAATTATTTTCGGAAATCTCATTTCCGTGTAAAATTACGTACTACTTAAAATGGTAGTAAATATATATCCCAAATCCATAATTTACTTTAAATATCAATATCATAAAATGATATGAATTATCATGCTTCAGAAATCATTCATTTAAAATAAACTGTAATTTATTAAAATATTTATGCATGCATTTATTTAAAATAAAATCCACTCACTATACGGCTGAGCAAGCCGCTATTCTGAGTTCTCGTCACGTCGAGTAACCTCTCGACCTGTAATAGAGACGTATTTAAAAGATATTTCAGAACCAGAGTTAGATTATAAAAATTAAAGGACAAATTACTGGTCACTCTTTATACTTGTACTGTGTCGACAGTTTAGTCCTTATGCTTTCAATTTCAACTGATCACTCCTTATAGTCTCAATTTTCTACTAATTGGTCAAATTCATCCAAAATAATTGTTTACCATTTTTCAACTTCCTCAAATACTCTTTGGTTATTTTTCTTATCTTTTTACTTTCTCTTCTTCAAAACCAAAACCAATAGAAGCTTCAGAATATCTTGGTTTATGATTGTTGATATTCAATCCAAGAATTTTATAATTGCAAACTGATTGCAATCAGGAAAAAAAAATGCAAATTGATTTGATACATATTGGCTAACAAAATCAAACAACATCACCATAATCACTATAAAATAAAGTTATATCAAATCTCCATCATATCAATTTAAACCAAAATGAGATTAAAAAAAATTATCATCATCATCTTTAGCATTAACAGCTCGCATGAATAAAACTACATAAATAACTATCATTTCATATAGTTAAACTTACAAACAACACTACTACACTATGCTTAATTTATTTTTTTTTAATTTTTTTTTTGCCAATAAGGCTCAAACTTAATTTGGCTACATAGCCTTTCATGATGGGTTGTGTATTCTTTGGTTTTAGTTTTGAAGAAAAATGAAAAGAAATCAAGAAGAAAAATAATAAAACAACACCTAAGGGCATTTGAGGAAATTAGAAAATAGTTAACAACCATTTTGGACAGATTAGACCAATTGGTCGAAAATTGAGACTACGAGGAGTGACCA
Organism: Potentilla sterilis; assembly: GCA_963682095.1. NCBI lineage: Eukaryota > Viridiplantae > Streptophyta > Magnoliopsida > Rosales > Rosaceae > Potentilla > Potentilla sterilis. The sequence continues at coordinate 29,015,767 of OY821759.1, read as the reverse complement.
GTTGAAATTGAAAGCACGAGGACTAAACTGTCGAAACTCTAAAAGTATAAGGAGTGACCAGTATTTTTTTCAAAATTAAATCAACGGAAGTCCTCACTCGCCCGAATAACCCAATTTCAATTCTTGCTATCGATATTGGAATTACATCTCAAAAACCGAAACAATTTACGTCCAAAATTACTCAGGACTCTCATCCCGAGTCTGATCCATTCTTTTACTGATTAATTCGCATAAAACCCCTTTTAATAAGCTTTTACCCTTTTTACGGAAAGTCAACAGTAAGATTATAGGGTCAAACAGTAATAGTCAAAGTCAAACAGTAAGTGGTCACAAGTATAATTACTATTTACCATTTATCTTTACTGTTTACATTTATCTTTTACTGTTTACCATTTACTGAGTTACTATTTACTGTTTACTTTTTATTTTTCACCTTTTATCGTTTTAGTTTTCACTTTTTACCAATACTATTTACCCTTCTTCTTCCTCAGCCACCGACAGCCGTAGCATGGCCGCTACACCGCCGGCAGCGCCACCACTGTGGCCAAAACACCTCCAATTCATCCCAAATCAACCCAAAGCGATCGCCACCACCTCAGGACCTCCTTCCCGCTGCCTCCGCCCACAAAACATACTGCAGCCGCCGCAAACGGCGGCAGATTCTCCCAAATTTCAAAAATCAACAAAATTCAACCAATCAAACATCAAACCACCCTCAATCGACTCCGAACAACATCCTAAACATGAATTCGACCTCCAATTACATCAATTTCATCATCTCCATTGAACGAGAGCCGAAGCTCGCATGCAATAATAACCCTACAAAAATATCGTTAGTAGTATGAGTAAGTAGGGATCGTTCTAGGCCGGGGATTAAGGGTACCTGAGATATGAAATTGTTAGACAAATATATACAAACATATATACAAAATCGTCACATATGGGGGTGAAAAGATTCGGCAGCTAGGCTGCCCTAAACTACACACGGCACATGCAATCTTTAAAACAAGAAATTCCTAGGTTCGGCAGCAAGAAGGGCTGCCTCTAAATCATGCATAAAAACAGAAATAAAAAAAATCCTAAATTACTATATACAAGGTTGGTCGACATTCTTCCACAAATTACTAACACAAAAGCACTCAAAACACATAGCAAAGTTATAAGATAAGACACGGCAAGAGCACACAATATCCTAGATCCGACTTAGTTCCAACCTAATTAGCTCCTTATCGGTTTACTAATCGATTAAGACTCTCAAATACTTCAAGATTAACTTATCGTCTAACCCTAAAGTTATACTAAACACATTTGAGAACACTTATCGTCGAAATCAAACATGCAAAGTAATTAGGCACAAGGTCTTTTTAGTCGGAAACATATCAATCAAGCAAGGCGTCACCACTTCTTGTTAACATGCATAGTCATTTAAACCACTCTAGTCCTATTATTGACGGATACAAGACCAATACTCAAAACACATCGCGAATATGCTAAGTACCAATCTTTGAGGCACACGGATTTAAAGACTAAACCAAGAACGAATTACTAGAATCAGAGTGAACATGCTTGCCTATCTAATCCTATCTCTTTACTTCATATTTTCATTACAATTTAGCATGCAATTCGAAACTTATCTTTGAAATTCCTTATTAATACCATAAGAATTAAATTAACATGCATCATTATAAAACCAAATTCACAATTGTTTTTCACATAGACATGAAAACACAATAACCAAACATACACATGAGTTTCATAGACAAAACTACACATAACTACATAAAAACTATTACAAACCAAGAGTAGGGGGTAGATCACACTTTTGCAGACACCTTTGAGGGCTTCAAGTCGTGTGGATCCAATGGAAAGTGGTTCGGTGGTGGCTGGATGAATGATGGAGACAATCGGCAGGATTTTTATGGTGGTGGTGGTGGCTTTTGGTTTGTGTTTTTATGTAGGATCTTTGGCTGAAAATTGGTAGAGCTTTGGCTAGGGTTTTTGCTTTAGAATGTGACAAGTTTTTCTGTAGGAAAACATGGCTATTTATAGAGGCAAATTCGGCAGAAACCCTAGGTAGCAAACCTAGTCCAAATCGGCAAAGGCAATCCTTGTGCAACAAGGTTTTGGTTCCTTCCTTTCTTGGTTCTTCTAGGAAACTTCTTTTTCTGATTTTTTTTCTTCAATGCCTTGGCTTGGTGTTATCCTCTAACCTTCCTTAAGCTTGGACCATCATCACATATGCATTTGTACAACATTTAGTCCATCAAAAACAGAAAACACAAAAAGGTGGCGGTAGGTTCCTGGAATCGGCAGATTTGACCTTGTTGCAGTAATTCTGGCATATCTCCATCCGTGGAGCTCCGATTGATGCGATTCCAAGTCTCAGATAAACTAGACACATATGGCCATCTCCCCATAAAACAGTTGATCAAAATCCTTGTGAGTCGTCGGGAATGATTTTTCGAAGTTGGGACAAAGTCCCAGGAAAATCCTGGAAGCCCCTGGATTGGAATGCTCGGACTGCCGTTTTGCAGCCAACTTTTGGGTGGCTTCCCGAACTCCGATTGATCTGAAATTTTAACACAACATTCCTCAGTATATGAATATTAAGCACATTAAATTTCATAGAATTTTGACAAGGATAGATCATATTTGTACTCGTCACAAAATCGCGAAAAAGACATGTTTTGCACTATTTTCCAGATTTCTCATACTTATTCATTTTTCGGACAATTAGACACATTTCACCAAAACTCTACCAAAATTGACACTAACTATATTATGACTCTATCTTAGACAAATAAGGGTTAAACAAAGCATAAACGAGGGCATAAGCATATAATATCGTCGCACATTGTGCTCCTATCATCCATCACTCACCAACAAAGAACCCGAAACTCTAGAATTTTGAATTCAAAATTCTCCTTACCTGGTTCGAACTGGATCGATTCCATTCATATAATTGCTATACAAGCCGAGACTTTCGATTCCCGACCGAAATCGAGAAGAACGGCGGCCGGAGGAGGGAGCTCTGTTCAATCGGGGCTTTTGGTCTCGGGAGTCGCACGGCGAACCACGCCGTGCCGCTGCCACATATGTGAAGAGGAGGAGAAGGCGGTCCAAACGGAACCGGTGGCGAGCCGAACGGTGGCCGAACGGCGGAGAGAGGTGGAGGGCGGCGCTGGGTCGGTGGGCTCGGGCCGAGTCGGGGAGAGAGAAAGAGAAAAAGAGAAAGAAAAGGAAAGAAAGAAAAAGAAGGAAAAGGAAATTTTCTTTTTCGGGAAATTTCATTCCCCGCTATTTATACTCCTCCAAAAAAGGCAAATTACCAATTTTACATAGTAACTTTTTCACACAAACTCTAAATTAAACGTGCCATATGTCCACGAACTCGTTTCAACGTCTTCTATCTCGTCGAGAAATAAAATTCTTCGTTGGGTCAACTTATTTAAAAGTCAAAATTTAGAACTTTCGAATCGTAAAAACAATTTCTCGGAACGTAAAAATAAAAGATAAAACTGTTAAAAGTTAGTTCGAGGTTCGGGTCGTATCACCACCACCATGATCCACAACGAAGAACCTTTTTTCAATCCTTAAACATATCAAAAGCTATGAAGAAACAGGTGATGGGACGCTATCTGGACCTGGCCAGTATTTGTGTTTGAGAACCCGAACACGATCATTAAACTTCTCGTTTTTTTTTTTTTTTTTCTTTTTGGTTACAAACGGGACCTAAAAGGCCCAAGCGAAAAGAAAAAAACTACAAATTAGAATAGGTGCTAACTCTCCTAGCTCTGGTCACAGCGCAAAGATCATCAAGGTAAACATCAATAGAATACACAGGAGTGTTGTCAAAGCTAACAAGACCCAGGTCATGTATGATGTTATTTTTCGCCAAGGAGTTTGCTGTCATATTTCTTTCTCTGAAGATATGTGAGAGTTTCACATCAGTCAACTTAGCCATTAAACTCTTGCAACCATCTAGGAGAGAACCAAGAGGATGAAGAGCTAAATTAGGACTCTTCATAAGCTGCACTAAAATGGCAGAATCATACTCAAGTTCTAGCTGCATGATCTTCATATTTGTTGAAAGCTTGAGACCATAATACAAACTCCACGCTTCAGCATCAAGAATTTCACCAACTCCCAAATTGATTTGAAAACCAGTGATCCAAATACCACCATGATTTCTTATAACTCCTCCAGCGCCAATTCTACCAGAAGAGGAAGCTCTTTTTCCATCAATATTTAGTTTCATAAAATTCTCAGGAGGTCTTTTCCATGAGAGCATAATATCATTGAAACTATTAGGGCTCCTAGCTTTAGCTTTAGCATTTTTCCACTCAACAACATAGTCCCAAATTAATTTCTTAAAACACACAGGCATGATGAAATTGATATTAAATATTGGTTTGCATCTCCATTTCTAGATAAACCAACAAATAAAGATGAATAGATTGCACCATTTTATATTATCTGCAAAATCATAGTAACAATGCAACTGAACATTAATCCAACCATTCCAGTCAAGGGGAAAAAAAGTTAAAGATAGTACCAGGCTTGAGGAAGGCTCTCCAAATGCTCCTAGCTCTTGGACAATCTCTGAAGAGATGAAGAAGAGTTTCATCTTGAGAGTGACAAATGGGACAGGAGGCATCAGAGGTGAAACCTTTTGAGACTCGTTGGACATTAGTTAATAGTTTCTTATGCAGCAAGGTCCATAAGAAAGTCTTGAGTTTAGGGGAAACATCAAAATTCCAGACAGTCTTCCATAGAGGGTTTATTGACACAGAAAGGTTAAACTGAGAAGTGTAAGCAGACTTAACTGAGAAACTTCCATCAGAAATGGCACCCTAAATTCTGACGTCCATACAACCATCATTGAAACCAATAGGGACATTTATGATCAAATTCACAATATGATTAGGGACAACAGTCAGCAAAATATCAATATTCCATCCATTCTCATCCCAAAAACCACTTACAGTTAGGGGTGGGCGTTTTGGCCCGAGGGCCCGAAAGCCCGACCCGAAAAACCCGAAAAAGCCCGAAACGGGCCGGGTTCTGATTTGGGAAGGACCAAACCCGAAAAAGCCCGAACCCGAAAGGTGTAGGCCCGATTGGGCTCGGGCCCAGTTATTCATCGGATCGAAAGCCCGAACCGGCCCGATCCATATATTGGTTGCCATGTGTCACACTCTGATTGGTTCATAACTAATTAAAATAAAATAAACCCTAGAAAGGTATTGTTCCTCAGCCGCATCCGGGGACCCTTTCTTCCTCTTCCTCTCAAGTCTCAATCACCATCAATCACCATCAGCCCAGCCCCGCTCGGCCCCGCCGCGCCCACCCTCGCGCTCCTAGCCCAACTCGCCTCGTCTCGTCCATCCCAGCCTCGGGCTTGCCGTGCTCAGCCCAGCCTCGCCTCTCCTCTGCATCGCCTCTGCAGCGCCTCGCCTCTGCCTCGCCTCTGCCTCTGCCTCTGCCTCTGCCTCTTCCTCAGCCTCGCCTCAGCCTCAGCCTCGCCTCAGCCTCGCCTCGGCAGCCCCGCCCCGCCCAGCCTCACCTCTGCCTCGCGTCTGTTTTTGGGTCCGAAAAAAGCCCGAACTAGGCCCGGACCGGCTCGAACGGGCTTTGGTCGGTCCTTGAGGTTCTGAAAGCCCGAACCGGCCCGAGCCTGATATTTCGGGCTTTGGGTCGGGTTCACAAAAAATTCAGCTCGGCCCGGCCCGTGCCCACCCCTACTTACAGTGGTATTAGCATCGATATCAGTAGAAGACAAGACAAAGTTGACTAAAGGCTGAGAACTACACCAATTATCATACCAGAACTTAACAGAACTACCATTTTCAATTCTCCATTTCAGGTTTTTGTTGACCAAATCAGCACCAAACATGATGCTTCTCCAAATGTGAGAACAATCAGGGGGAGGCTTATAATTAAAATCAAACAAATTGCCATTCTGCACGTATTTAGCATAAAACATCTTAGCCTAAAGAACTTGATCACTTTGAAATAACCTCCATCCAATTTTAGCAAGCAAGGCTTGATTCATATCTCTTGTCTTTTTAATCCCTAAATCACCAAGCTGTTTAGGTTGGCACACAGTGTCCCAATTGACCAAATGCACTCTCTTTTTTCATCCACATCACCCTAAATGAAGTCCCTATTAAGTTTATCTAGCCTCTCACAAAGACTCACAGAAAATTTGGCAGTTTGCATTGCATAGATAGGGATAGAGGCAGTAACAGATTGCACAAGAGTTAGTACCAGCCATGCTAAGAACTTTGCTTTTCCAACTAGAGAGTCTGCCTTGGACTTTATCAAAGATAGAAGCATAAGTATGCTTATTAACTCGAGAATGGATAAGAGGCATACCTAAATATTTTCCAAGATCAGTGGTGAGAGGAGAGCCACAAATGGTATTGATACTGGAAGCCATGTTTTCACTGGTATTAGGAGAACAAAAGCTGACAGCTTGACCAGAAAGAGCACAAAAAGTATCAAGACACTTTTTCAAAATGAAAGCCTGGTGAGAAGATGCTTCAGCAAATAACATCAGATCATCAGCAAAGAAAAGATGAGATATTTTAGGGCCAGACTGAGAGGCTTTAACATGTTTCCAATGACTATAATCAACAACGGATTGAATGAGGTGAGAGAGTTTTTCCATGCAAAACACAAATATGTAGGGGGAAAGAGGATCCCCTTGCCTGATACCTCTTCTAGCATGAAAAGTAGTAGTTAATTCAGCATTGAAACTGATTTGGAAGCTTGTAGAAGTAATGCAATGCATGATCAGCTTAACAAGAGGTTAAGGGAAATGAGCTTCATAAAGGACACCTTCAATAAAATTCCAACTTAGTCTATCATAAGCCTTAGAGAGGTCAACTTTCCAAGCAAAAAAACCCAACTTATCACTGGATTTTTTGAATTTAAAGAACATCTCTTGAGCAATCATAACATTATCAGAGATAATTTTGCCTGGAACATAGCTTACCTAGTTGGGACTTATAAGGTTTTGCATAAGAGGTCTAATTCTAGCAACAATGATTTTAGAAATCACTTTGTAAGAGGTGGTACACAGACTAATAAGCCTAAAATTAACCATATGTTGAGGACCATCGACTTTAGGGATTAACGCAATAATGGTATGATTTAAGCCATTAGGAATAGAACTAGAAGCAAAAGCATTGTGAACAGTGCAGATAATCTTAGATGCATAGGTATTCCAATGATTTTGAAAGAAAATAGCAGGGAAGCCATCATAACCAGGGGCCTTAAGACCACCAATAGCAAAAAGAGAATCTTTAACTTCCAACATGGAAATAGGCTTGCAAATATTACTCCAACTAACCTGGTCACTATCAAGAAAAAGCCAAGGAATAGTGATTCTCATCTCTTCAAGCACTGGTTGGGAAAACAGATCAGTGAAGAAAGCCGCAACAATCTTCTTCATAGAAACAACATCAGAAAACCAAGCAACATTAGTATCAAAGAGACCCTCAATTTTATTACGTCTTCTCCTTATCAAAGTAGTTAAATGGAAAAACTTGGTGTTCCTGTCACCATTTTGAATCCAGTTATCTCTTGATTTTTATCTCCATAACATGCTCTCTTGATCTCTAATGGCTTCAAATTCTTGACTTAAGTCAGCCTCCATATTAATCAAGAAAGGATTCTCAGATCTATCCCTTGCTTTTTGGATGCCACCAATTCTAGCCAGCAGTTCTCTTTTCTTATGAAACAAATGACCAAAAACAATCTTTATTCCACCTAGCAAGAGCAATAACCATTTGTTGCATTTTATGGTTGAAATCACCACTGAGAGACTTCCAGATAGTATCAATAAACTCCTGATAATGAGCATGAGACAACCACATTGCTTGAAATTTGAAAGGAATAGCAGCCCTATTAACAAGATTATAAGAACAAAGCTGCATAAGAATAGGACAATGATCAGATCTAGTTTTAGGCAAATGATGGATAAAAGCATCAGCAAAGATCTCTCCTTAACTCTGTTATTAGTCCAGGTAAAACTTGAGCCAATGAATCCCATGTCAATTATTGCATTCCTATTAATCTAATCTCTTAGACCACCAAATCTCCCAGTATAAGGACCACATCTTTTGTCAGCATAAGAAACCAATTCATTAAAATCACCAAGAAGAATCCAAGGTAAATTCATCCTAGCAAAAAAATTATCAAAATAGGACCATAATCCTGCTCTAATAGAATGAGTAGGACTAGCATAAACCACAAACATCAGCCAAGAAGGCTTTCCAGCAATTGAAACTTTAACAGAAATGGATTGAAAGTTATGTTCAACATAATCAACCTAACCTTTAGACTTGTTCTATAGGAGCCATAAACCACTAGAAAAGCCATTAGCTTCAACAAGCATAATATAATGGAGAAACCAAGCCTATGCAGAGTATCACTAGCTCTACAAAATTGAACCCGAGGCTCACATATAGCTAACATATCAATAGAATTCATCTTAACCATATCATCAATAGCAGACCTGAAATTCTCACTTCCTGCACCTCTTGCATTCCAAAAAAGAACTTTAAACATTGATAACAAAAAGGAAGGAGAGGGTAAAAGCCCAAAATTAATCATCACCCATACCCTCTCCAACAGGAGAAAGTGGGTTAATATCACCAGTAATCATGCAATTGTCATTGAAAACTTTCTCCACAAAAACTGTGGAATCATAAACATTTTTAGAGCATTCCATAAACACCATTAGATTGTTCTCAGGAGGACAGTGACCAAACATAGCAAAAACCCCATCGCCAGAAGCATTATTCCTCACATTTTCAAAAGAGAGATTTTTAAAAACCTGATTATTATGCTTAGGAGTAGAGCTGCTTACATCTTTGGATTTTATCTGGTACTGCAGAATAGGTTTAGAACCACTAGAACTCACTAAGTTTGATAAATCCTTCATCGGAATTCTAGAACTGTCATCAAATTTCATAAAACCAGGCTTCTTGGAAAGAGAATCAAGATTTTCAGCATGAGAAGTACCAGTTATAGCAACAGTCTTCAAGGGTATGAAAGCATTTCTTTCACTGGTAGCAGAACCAGTAAAGTTCTTCAGCTTATTAGGACCTTGAGCTTTTGACTTCTTATTCAGGAAACTATGCCAAAGCTTGACAATAGGAGGGACATTTGTAACATGACTATCATTCATAATATGATTTTCAGCAGTAGCAATAGTGGTATCTTCATCATTTAGCACAGCAAATCGAGAACCATTTGAAACATTCTTTTTAGCATAATTGAAGTTCACATTTTTCCTCTTGTTTCTATAGCTCAATAGCATCCATGGCCCCATATCATCCTTGCCAATATCATTAAGTCCATTAGAATCCATCTCTTGTGGTTAAGAAACTTGAGTAGTAGTATTAACAGGTACATAAACATTATCATCATTAGTCCTCCTGTCAGAAGGAGTTTCACCAATATCAAGATGCTTAGAACTATGACATTTATCTTTAGAGTGTCCAAAACAGCCACAATCAAAACAAATCATAGAAATCCCTTCATAAACAACATGATAGGCAACACCTTCAACCTCCACAACAAGCCGCAGAGGCTTAGTTAGATCAACTTCAATGCACATCCTCGCAAACTTACCCCTAGATTGTCCAATAGTTAATGGACCAACTCTCACCAGGTTTCCAAGAATTTTTCCAATTTTAGCAACTGTAAATTCCTTGAAATACTTAACAGGAAGATCGAAGATTCTAACCCATAGAGCCATGCTACCAATGACTTCATTCACAGGATCAAAATCTGGGCGCCACTTCTTAACAACCAGAGTTTGGTCAGCAATTATCCAAGGACCTCCACATAGCACATGATTCAAATCTTCCTCCAAATTAAACTTCACGATGAAGAAATCATTAGGTAGATCGATTAGCTGCCATCCACCTTTAACCTGCCACTTTCTTCTAAGCCCCTTCAACATAAAATCGAAAGAGTTAGTAGATTAGGCTTGCCCATAAGCTTGACAATGGTTGCACATCTCCATTCAAAATCTAGCTTGGTATGCACTTTTTCAGAGAACGTAACGTTTTGGCCATGTTTTCCCTGAGAGAAAGTACAATCAACATCAGAGAAATCGAAGTCCTCAGACATCATATGCGAGAATCGATTGGAAGGGTTTTTTAGAGTATCAGCATAGTTCATTTTCTAGTTTAAAATCGGAGAGGGGAGGACGGAAGAATCAAGATCTTCCATCCTGAGAGCTTGAAGATCAGAGGAAATATCTCCCCCACTTTTTGAGCGTTTTCTTTGAGTAGACATGGAATCAGAATCTCCGCCACTTCCTAAAGGAAGGGTGGAGAAAATAAACGGAGAGAAAGCCACCAGAACAAGTGGAGGAAACAGAAGAAAAAAACGGGAAGAAATTGATCGGGAAAAGGCCAATCAGAGATTAGGCTCAGCAACATAAGACCATTAAACTTTTTCATGTCTCTTTAGTAAATTATTTATAATTATTTCGGTTAACGAAGCCTCTTCTTTTTATTTTCAAAAAAAAAAAAATTAATATTATTTTCGGAATAAAAAAATTATTTACTTAATATTATATGTTAGTTTTAATAAAAAAAAAATATGTGAGTCAAAAAGAAAGAAAATAGAAGCATTAGGTAGAGTAGATTCAGAGAAGTAGAGAACTAGAGATGGAGCGCAACTAGGAGGAGTGGGACACCAACAGACCCAACCTCAAGCTCTCTCTCTTTGTCTCAGGTAAACCCACTAGGGTTTTCTTGGCTCTTCGATCATCTTGGTTGGTTTAGATGGAGCGAAAATGAGTAATTTGATCTGGAATTATAATTTGGGGCTTTCATTGCTTAATCATTGATCTTAATTGGTGTTCGTAGTTTCCCATTTGCAATTAGATAATTAATTTCAGTGTTTGACTACTTATTATGCACTGAATTTCACTTAGCCCATTCAATTCCATATCCTAGTTATGTCCCTGAAACCGTACAGTTCTGTTGCCACATTGCCGATGAAGTCCAAATTCTAAAATTGGCCGAGTCATCATTGTTAATTCAATTTAGCACTGCTGGCTTACTTATTTTGACTTTACTTAGGGATTTAGGCACTACCCTCAGTTTATTTGCACAATGTAGATCACTCATATTGTCACTATTATGAGGAGAATAAAGCTTAAACACAAGTCTGTTCAATTTTGAGTCAATTGTACTCAGAGTGAGAGTTCGACTACTTAGTGAGTGTGGAGGATTCTGCTTGATCATATTATAGTCGTTTCAACTGAGTTATGGTTCAAATGAAATTGGCTAAGTAGCTTCTTTTGGTGATTTTGGTGGAGATTTTGTGTTCTAGATATATTTATAAATGCATTATATCGTTATTTCATTAAATATTTATTCCAAGTATTATAATGCAATTTGGTCTCTGTTTATATGTGAAGAGTGCATGAAAAGAATATCATTAAAGTTGCGTTTGTGTAATCTTTTATTAGCAAAAGGAAAACATCTTGTACAATTACAGAATCAATTAGAAGCAATCCTTTTCTGCTCTCACTGTCCCACTTTCAGTTTTGGGAATCCAAATTAATTCTTTAATCAATTTCCAAATTCACTCTTGTCTAGCTCGTTAAGTGAGAACCGTGAAACTTTCTTCTCTCCTTCAATTGCTTTATATCTCTCTCTGTCCAACAATATTGGAGTTGGTTTGTCTAAATTATAGCACTAGGCAGATCCAACATAAATGATCTTTTAATGTACGTGTGTATATATATATATATATATATATATATATGTTCTTTCTTTAGCAACGTATTTTCATATTACAGTCTTGTGTTCTTTTCTCTGTGAATTTGTATTTTCATAGTTTGAAGAGGGAAAAGCTCTTACAGGTGAGATTTTTATTTTTATTTTTTTAACACTTAACTCAATCTGGAATTCCAACGAAAAAGGCTTAAGCTGATAATTCTGACGGAAAAGAAAGGCTTAATCTTATAATACTTGATTCAGTTTTTGTTAATTACTTGAGACCTTACCCTTTTTAACCTTGCATTTGAAAACACTAGACTGGTTCAGAGGTATAGAAGTAGGTATCCACTAGATGGTAGTAGTTGAGTGGCTTTGTGAGGTGGTTATGCGGTCGAAGATTCATAATTACTAAAACTTCTGATTGGTGAAGTGGTTCATTGAGTCATGGTTGTTAAACCAATTGGTTTGGCTGCTTATTTTACTGTGTTTATGGTGGAAAATCTGGGGGTATGGAAACTAACCTTGGGCTATTTGTACTATGCAAAGTTGTTATCCAATTTATCACCCAAAGTGAAGTGCATTCTCTAATTGAATGTGACAAATGCATGTTGTTTTCTTATTCATCTCTGTGTTTTGTTGTTACAGGTTTTTAGATGATATCCAGATGGTGATGGTGTTTTTTATTTCTATTTTTTTTAATTTAATTTTTTTTCCTTCATCATGTTTTAGATGGTTGTTTTTCATTCTTGTTAATTGAAACTTTTAATTCTGGGTTTTCTATAGATGAATGAAAGCAAACTCTTAAAAATTTGGAAAAATATGAGGAAGGGCAAAAAGGATCCAGGGTTTAATCTTCAGGTTAGTACAGCAAATATCTGGATTCAATCTACATTCCTTGATAATTTTGCTCTATAGAAACTATTCTTTTCTATTGCAATATGCTCATCTGTCATGTTGGTAAATAATTATCTCTTTGTTTAGGCCGCTAATGCTTCTTTGGCTAAGTTGTCTGGTATAATTTGAACTTAAGTTTTGTATATCGTATTGTTTAGGGATATTCTTGAGTGTATCAAAAGAAGTTGCATAGTGGCAAAGAAGTTTGCAATCTAAAAGAGATTGCTATCAGTTGTGGAAGAAAGTTTGGAACTGTGTCAGGTTAACCTTTTTTTCCCCCAAAAACAAAAAGAGAAGTGACATATATTTTTTTTTTTTTTTTTTCAATAAAGAAAAGATGTGGTTTTCTCAACTCTACAAATTTCCGGTGTTAAGGGTGGTAAGGAGAAAGGGTGATATTCTTCTCTATAAAAAAAAAAAAAAAAAATAGGAGACAAGGTGATATTTCCTGTGCAGACTATTTTCTAATTCGATGCACCCCTATTGTGTCACTGATATTTGATAATGTGGGAAAAATTCAGATTGGTTTAGAGATTTGATTGTTGAATGAGTGTAAAAACTGTTATATATAACTTGTACTGTATTTGGGTTCTGACCAATCCATTGCTTCAGCAATTTGTCTTGGAGATGGGAAATTACTATGGGATTGATGATATTCTTGCTGAAGGAGAGTTCAGTTCTCGTCTCATTGTACCCCGGATATTTAAATTTCATCTGGTTTGTTACTTTGTTTACATGTGTTCTGAGTGACTGAGTGTGTGCTCTATTTCAATCGCAGCTTGTATCTGTCCTTTTCCTGAAAGGAGCAAATGGGGTTGGAATTGATCCTAGCGCTGATGCCTATGGTGTAAGTGAATTTTTGGGAACTGGAATTGGTGGTCCAAGGGGAAATATTTCTTATGTCTTATTGGGTTTGTATTTTCAGGTAGAACTGGGTTCAAAGGTCAAGCTGCCGTTTTGGCTTGCTTACAAATTACACTTATGACAAGTAGTAACGATGAAGCTTCCTGCGTGTTTCAATCAACAGTAATGACCCTTACACTTCAATTCAACATTTTGAGTTGCCAAATCGTATGGCTGAGTTTGTAGCCATTATCTGGCTAACTGTCATTGGAGCTCTGTTAGGTTCTGCAATGTGATCTCTAGAAATTCCAATTCTCTGATAGTTTATGCTTTTGTTGTCTCATGATGGAATGTGATAAATCAGTAGACCTGATACAATTTCTGCTAGTCACTCGTCAAGTATTAGATATTCAGTGAAAATATGAAGGACTTATGTGATCTAAGTTTATAGTTCGTTGGTTTACATATTTAACACTTGTGGTTTTATTCTATATCAGAACAAGGCTGGAACTGGGAGCTGATGGAAAGGCTGTGGACTTGAGATCTTTATACTTCTATGAATTTGGATGCAAGATAGCACCACTGTGAGTTTCTCTTATAGTGTTCATAATTTTATTGGTACTTTCTTCTGAGGCTATTCCTTTAGTCGATCTTACAATGGTTAGATATATCATATGCATGACACCCTTTGATGATAGAGGGGTGAAAGAGTACATGCCTAGAAACCCATTATGGATTAATTATTTGTTACTGTGAATTTGGGTTTTTTGTCAATGTGGAATTGAGGAGTATTCCCAAAGTAACTCAATTTCTTAAATATTTATGTTGATGCTATCCAAAACTTTCAGAGAAAGGAAGCTTATTTCATAAGCTAATCAGCATAAGGAAAAAAAAAAAACATTCTTTTTAATATGCTGAGAAAAGGATATTTATCTCTTGTTGCTTTCACTCTATCAATACTGTGATACCTATTTGTGCAACCAGCAGGAATGTTTTGCAATGCTATATATATGCTTTATAACAAATATTTGACCTAGGCTACTTAAATTTACTCTACTGGTGAATATTTTGACTAAATCAAAAGCAATGCATCCGGATGATGTCCTTGTTAATGTTGTTTTGGTGATAAGTTGGACTCATGAATAAGCTGTTCTGTCACATCTATTTTTGTTGATTTCCTCGTCTATGTACTTTATGCTGTCCATGTTTTTGTAGTCTAATCTTCATTTTTCTTCATTCATGGCTAGGGTTGGCGACAGAGACATGGGATCATTCCTATTATCTGCATTTAGAAACAGGTATCAGGAAGTCCTGGCCAAGGCACATTCTTCAGCATATACAGCAACTTCAAAACTCTTGATGCCCTTAACAAAAGAAGAAACCAACTATAAGATTTATACAACATGTGTTGTTTATACTGTTTATCCATCTTCTAGACCTTTTATATGAATACTGACAATAAATCGTCGGCTATACTCATAGCCGACGAAATATCGTCGGCTATTCTCTCGTCGGGAATGCTCCGTCGGCTATAGTATAGCCGACGACACTGAGGGTAAGTCGTCGGCTTATAAAACACGCGGTATAGCCGACGAATAAAGCGTCGTCGGCTATACTTCGAACATTGCCGACGACAGGATCGTCGGCTTCAACAATTACGTAATTGCCCCTAACCCGGAAGTATAGCCGACGATAGTCGGCTATACGTCCAGCATAGCCGACGATAGTACGTCCGGCATAGCCGACGAATTAATCGTCGGCCATAACAATTGCCGGTACCAGGAACGGTTTTTTTTTGCCGGAAGCCGGGAGGTTATAGCCGACGAAATATGGCCTATTTCGTCGGCTATAACCCTTAAATATTTAAAAAAATTTAACTCGGGCCCAATTTCACTTCGTCTTCGGTTTGGCTGCAGAAAATCCACAAACAAACATCCAAATATCCAACAAATATCCACATCAATCCATCCCTAATATCCTACCTACTGTACAAATTAACCCCCTAGCTAACTAGTCATCTACTCATCATCACCGCCTAAACGCGTAGCGTCGTCGACCGGATCGTTCGAGTTCCGGTGGCTATGGCTATCCTGATCGCCTGGCGTACTCCGATGCGGGTGGGGAGTGGGGACGACGAACTGGGGCATCTGTGGCGGAGGCGGGGGCTGGAGTCCAGCCTGCTGGGCCTCCCAAGATAGCTGCATCCATCGGTACATCTCCGCCACAGATGCGTCTCTGGCCTGCTGCGCCGAAGCCTCCGCGGCCCTCGCCAACTCCGCCTGCTCGAGCGCCTCCACCGCCCTCGCCAACTCCGCCTGAGTCCTCTGCAGCTGCGTCTGCAAATCTCCTCTCGTCGAAGCCGCACGCTGGGATTGGCCGGCGTGTACTTGAGAACCCAATCTCCCGCCGCGCCTAGGCCTCTCTGGTAGAAGTAGTTGTTGCCCGTCCCCACCGCCGCGTGCATGATCTGAGAGGCCAAGCGCGGCTCAAGGGTGTCGATCGTGGAGGCAAACTCCGCGATTGCCTCGTCGGACGCCCCTTCCCCCAGGGTGTCTCACGCGATCCCGAAGGTGATCGCGTCGGTCTCCGCATCTATTTCCGCCTAATTGACAAGAAAATATAATAAACGAATTAATAAAAAAATATATAAATTAATTTAATGAAACACTTTTATTGAATATGGGCGAATACTTACCACTTGGTCGGGACGCCCCGGATACATCTGCGCATGAATCCACGACAACGGCCTCAGCGGTCGGTCCCTCCTCGCCATCTCTGCCCACTGCCTCCAGGAGCGGGCGCCGCCGTGGTGGGGGTGCTCGTTCCTCTTGCGGTTGTCGCTGTTCGTCTTCGAGATTTTCTGTATTATAAGAACGAACATATAAACGCAAATATAAATTAGTAACTAAATTAAAATATTAGGAACTAACCAAAATAAAATTATTAACTAATTTAGTTACTAACTAATTTAATTTAATTAGTAACTACTTAACTAACTAATTTAATTTAGTAACTAACTAACTTACTAACTACCTATAATTTAGTAACTAACTAACTTACTAACTACCTAATTTAATTTAATTTAATTTAATTTAGTAACGAACTAACTAACTATGTAACTAACTAACTAACTTAATTTAATAACTAATAACTAACTAACTAATTAATTTAATTAAGTAACTACATAATTTAATTATTAAATAACATTAAAAAGTTATATACTAGGAGGCTAAATTTTCTTACCGAGACCCTGTCGCTCCCGAAGTAGGCTACCAGCCATAGCCACTCATACTCCCTGTACCGGAACTCGTGGGGGGTTGCACCTCGCCCCAAGCGCTGCTCCACATGGTACGTCCTGTAGTGCGTCACCAGCTCGTTCTTCCACTCGGAGTACCTATATTAACAAAACACAACTGTTAGATATATTCGTACACTGCCAGTAAATATATTTATACAAAAAAATGCGAAACACATAACCTGTTCTTCAGCTGCTCGTCTCTCCACCAGTCCAAGGTAGGATGGACTCTAAACCATTGCTGCAATATTATAAATTAATTAGAAAATATTTTTATATAGTTATAAGGACTGAATTCATAAATGTTTATTTTCTATAATAAAAATACGATTTAACTCACCGACAGTGCATTGTACACTCGCGCCCTGATGTCATAGGGCACAGAGCCCCAGTCGGGCCACAACAGTGGGACCCTGTCCCGCACGAGCATGCCCATCGCGTTGATATACTTGATGGTGGTGTCTCTCCTCTCAATCGGGCGTCCATCCGCACCGGGACCGGGCAGGATCTCCCTGATCCCACCGGCGAGCTCCCTCTCCAGGGTTGACATGTTCGCTGGCCCTCTGGTCCGTCTCGTCCCCGCGGGTTTATTGACGAGGACGCCTGTTTCATAATTAAAATGAATACATAGTTAAATAAATATTTAAACTAACTAATTAAATAATTAATTAAACAATCTAAATAATTAATTAAACTAACCAATTACCTGCGTCGTTGTACTGCTTGTCCTTCTCACGAACACACCACAGGCCGCGGCAGTCCTCTGAGTCGAAAGGCGCGTAGACGTAGGCGTAGGCCTCCTCCCAGGGAATCTCGTGGGGCCGGTCGTGCCTCCAA
Organism: Potentilla sterilis; assembly: GCA_963682095.1. Classification (NCBI taxonomy): domain Eukaryota; kingdom Viridiplantae; phylum Streptophyta; class Magnoliopsida; order Rosales; family Rosaceae; genus Potentilla; species Potentilla sterilis. Next base: position 28,998,142 of record OY821759.1, on the reverse strand, counting down.
ATCTGCCTCCCCCTGGCGTCGTACTCAGGGATGGCAGGGAGGAACTGGACCATGTACATCCCCGATGGCGGAGACATACGGGGCGTGGACCCTGAGGGGCCTGCTCCCCCTGACGGTGGGCCCCGTAGCTGTGGACGCTGTCGCTGTGGGGGGACAGGGAGCATCTCTGGAGGGTTCAGATCGGCGCGCGGTGGGGTCGGCTGCCGATCCTGGAACAGTGCTGAAGTGCACTGGGGTCTGGTGGCTCTGCGTCCTCCTCCGACACTCGAGTCAGGGCCCGCTCCTGTCGACTCATACGAGGAGCCCCCACGGGGATCGCTCGGGGTCAATCCCATCAACGTCTCCTCTCGTCGACTCATAGGCCGGCCTAGGCCCCGACGACCGCTGGATTCCCTCCCCCCGTGGCTGGCTCCTGCCTGAGCGTCGGGGTAGCTCTCGGTCCGTCTGCCAAGCCATCGGTCTACAGCGCGGCGGGCTCCTGCACAATTAGTATATAAATTCCATAAATTGCACAAAAATTCCACAAAAAAATAAAAAACTTCATTCAATGTACGTATATATACCTAATAATATATATACCTAAATATATTTATACCTAATTATATATATATATTCTGAAATATATATATATAGATATATACATATATATGTATATCCTCCTAAAAAATCTTGTTAATTCCACAAAATTAAAAAAAATTCCACAAAATTCCTTAAATTTCACAAAAAAATAAAAAACTTCATTAAATATATATATATCCCTAATTATATATATACCTAAATATATTTATACCTAATTATATATATATATTCCGAAATATATATATATATATATATATATATATATATATCCTCCTAAAAATTACACAAAATTAACAAAAATTCCACAATATTAACAAAATTTTCACAAAATTCCATAAATTTCACAACAAAATAAAAAACTTCATTAAATATATATATACCTAATTATATATATACATAAATATATTTATACCTAATTATATATATATATATCCTCCTAAAAATTCCACAAAATTTCAGAAAATCAACAAAAATTCCGCAATATTCCATAAATTGCACAACAACCCTAAATTTCACATAATTTCACAAAAACCATAAAATTTCACAAAATCCCTAAATTCCACAAAACCACAAAATTCCACAAAATTAACAAAAACCCTAAATGAGGGAGAGAGGGACTACCTGACATGGTGGTGCGGCTAGGGGACGAGGAGCGGTGGTGCGGTGCGGCGGCGACGGCGGCTAGGGAGGACGGCGGCGTTCGGGGAGGGCTCGGGAAGGACGGGGACGGGGTGGGGAGGGGTCGGGTAGGGCCGGGGAGGCTCGGTCGGCGTCGGGGAGGCTCGGGGAGGGGTGGGCGGCGATTTTGGGGTTTAGGGTTTCTGCATAAATGGGGGAGAGGCGCTTCTGTTTCAGTTTAAATCAAAGGACTATAGCCGACGATTTAATTTTAATTCGTCGGCTATAGTCATAGCCGACGAAATTCATCGGCTATACTCTGACCCGACATCCGGGCCGGGCCGAAGTTGGGCTTTGCGGGCCGGTTATAGCCGACGAAGTATGGATTTCGTCGCCTATAGTGTGGACTATAGCCGACGATTTAATTTTAATTCGTCGGCTATACTATAGCCGACGAAATTCGTCGGCTATACTCGTCCGGGCCGGGCCTAAGTTGGGCTTTGTGGGGCCGGTTATAGCCGACGAAATAGTTATGTCGTCGCCTATAATATGAATCTCGTCGGCTATATTATGAATCTCGTCGGCTATACTTCACGCTCTCAGCAGCCGTCAGATCTCGCCCATCCAACGGCGGACAATGAAACGGCGCGGATCGCAAGAGTTTAGCCGACGAAGTTAAGTATGTCGTCGGCTATTCTTTGGTCAAACTACAAAGTCAAACCTCTAAACGCTTTAAAACGGAAATTGGCCCGTCTAGATGACGTTTTTTGGCCTGACCTTCAACAGAGAATAGTTTCAGATCGATGAGACGCAACTAATCGTATAAAAATTTTCCTCAAAATATTTACCGACCGTCAGGCTACCCATAGGAAAACGGGAGTAAAAAACAGCTAACCGCAACATTCGGCACACAGATTTTGTCGGAATCTTCCCATTTTTCAACCGTAGACGTATTTCAATATTTGGGTCGTATCTTATTTCACGACACTTTTGCATTTGAAGGGTCTACGTATAGCAACTATTTGAAACTATACATTCACTTAAACACTTAGTAAACAAGTTAAGGAACATTAGTGCATATGTTCCGATTTCGAATCTAAAAGTTGAGAAAATCTATTCCAACCGTCAGATATCACCGTTAAGATTAAATACATGTATGAAAAAAAATCCAACTACATCTGACAACGTTAAAGGCTCGATCGGTACGGTCAAACTGCAAAGTCAAACCTCTAAACGCTTTAAAACGGAAATTGGCCCGTCTAGATGACGTTTTTTGGCCTGACCTTCAACAGAGAATAGTTTCAGATCGATGAGACGCAACTAATCGTATAAAAATTTTCCTCAACATTTTTACCGAACGTCAGGCTACCCATAGGAAAACGGGAGTAAAAAACAGCTAACCGCAACATTCGGCACACAGATTTTGTCGGAATCTTCCCATTTTTCAACCATAGACGTATTTCAATATTTGGGTCGTATCTTATTTCACGACACTTTTGCATTTGAAGGGTCTACGTATAGCAACTATTTGAAACTATACATTCACTTAAACACTTAGTAAACAAGTTAAGGAACATTAGTGCATATGTTCCGATTTCGAATCTAAAAGTTGAGAAAATCTATTCCAACCGTCAGATATCACCGTTAAGATTAAATACATGTATGAAAAAAAATCCAACTACATCTGACAACGTTAAAGGCTCGATCGGTACGGTCAAACTGCAAAGTCAAACCTCTAAACGCTTTAAAACGGAAATTGGCCCGTCTAGATGACGTTTTTTGGCCTGACCTTCAACAGAGAATAGTTTCAGATCGATGAGACGCAACTAATCGTATAAAAATTTTCCTCAACATTTTTACCGAACGTCAGGCTACCCATAGGAAAACGGGAGTAAAAAACAGCTAACCGCAACATTCGGCACACAGATTTTGTCGGAATCTTCCCATTTTTCAACCATAGACGTATTTCAATATTTGGGTCGTATCTTATTTCACGACACTTTTGCATTTGAAGGGTCTACGTATAGCAACTATTTGAAACTATACATTCACTTAAACACTTAGTAAACAAGTTAAGGAACATTAGTGCATATGTTCCGATTTCGAATCTAAAAGTTTGGAAAATCTATTCCAACCGTCAGATATCACCGTTAAGATTAAATACATGTATGAAAAAAATTCCAACTACATCTGACAACGTTAAAGGCTCAATCGGTACGGTCAAACGAAGTATGGTCCATTTCGTCGGCTATAATGCTTATCTTTCCGAAAATTTGCCATTTAGGGCCTGAAAATTGCCTATTGCTCACCTGATAAATTCCTGAACATCGCACAAACAATTCAATACAATTTCCCATAAACTCGGAAAACGGTAATTAAGGACGAAAAAAGTATTCATACATGCATGCACCATCGTACACAAATTCCACATAAAGACTATACTAAGGATGGTAATCAGAATCATCCTCATCACTTGAGTCAGACGTAGTATAGTAGTTCATATCTGGCAACCGGTGCTCGTACTCGTCGTCTGAGTCATCGTCTGCCTGATATAGACGATTCGGATTAACATCATACATGGGCACCTGACCCCTAGGAAGTCGAACCACTCTGCCCGGCGTCACATTATTATCGCGGATGGTGGAGGATTCCGGAATGTCGCCGGCGTCCGGCTCTTGGTATGCGGTCGCTTCTTGATACTCTGTGCTCACACCAAGTGTGGTAGCACTGTATATGTCTCGCTGAGACACATGGTTAACTACCTTCCACGTGCCTTTGTTCAATGGATCGTCAAGATAAAAGACCTTTTTGGCCGCTGTGGCGAAAACAAAGGGGTCGTCTTCATACACACTAGTGGCGGTATTCACCGAAAATATGCCGTACTGATCGATCCGTATGCGGTGCGGCCTAGTATCAAACCATCGACATTTGAACAAGTGGACTTTCATGCGGTTCCCATAAATGAGTTCAACAACTGACTGTAGGACACCGTAAAAATCCACGCCCCCCTCTGTACCATCGACCATCACCCCACAATTCTGTGTTTTGCGTTCTCCGTCTCTAGCTTCACATATATACTTAACGCCGTTGACATCACACATTGGGCGGACTGTGGAAGATATCGGCTTCATCGACAACAGCCTCAATTCCTCTGAGTAATTTGTATGACCACCCCTCGCAGCCACTTGCATCAGCTGAAAAATATAACTCAAATCAGTTGGTGTGTTTATGATTAAAGAATAGGGAACTGTAAAAGAAAGCCATCAAAAAGTTATATATTTATACACTTACCCATTGTGGAAAATAGTGTGCAAACGTCGTGTTGTGGTACTCGACATCACCGCGAACTTCCTTGCAGTGAAGATGGGTTCGTTTCCAATATTGTACCTCCGGACAGTTTATTAGAACCCACCAGTGGGCAATCCCTACCTCATGGTCAGGCAACTTGTCCACCCCCTTCTTCTTGAAGCTTCCGTATGGTACAACAGAGTTGGCGACGATAGATAGGTTGAACTCAGGGTCATCTCGACTTGGATGTTGTGGGAGGTCCTCCATCGCTCCCAAGTACAACTTGGCGTACGTTACACACTCATGCGCAATGTAAGCTTCAGCAATACACCCCTCAGGCGCAGATTTATTGTGCACATATTTCTTGTACTCTCCAAGTTGTCTGCAAGGTTAACAAGTGCATGTTAAGAGCATGCAACTTTTATTTAAAAACATGTATAAATCAAATTTATGAATAACATGTACCTTTCGATGGGATACATCCAAGTGTAGTGTACGGGATCGGTAAGCAACAATTGTTGGGGAAGATGGATCATCAGGTGAGGCATGATGTCAAAGAAGTTTGGGGGAAATATCCTCTCGAACTTGCACAAGATAAAAACGATTTCCTCATGCATTCTCATGAGGTCTGATTTTCTAACTTCTCTAACGCATAACTTCTGGAAGAATCTTGACAACGCCACCAACGGCTCAACCACTTCATCGTCCAAGTACGCTCGAATGAAAATAGGGAAGAGGCGTTGAAGCAGTACATGGCAGTCGTGACTCTTCAATCCGTACATCTTGTTGTCTCGGTAGTTAACACACTTGCTTATGTTACCCGCATAGCCATAAGGATACCTGCATAGCCATTAACAACAATTAGATTTCATGCATATATAGTCGTCCAACAACAGATGGATTCTTTAGGGAATACATGGCTAATAAAAAGTTACCTGACATTACTCAGCCATCCAAAGATTTCATGTTTCTGGTCCCTGGTGACGGTGTAAGGAGCTTGGGGCATTTTGCTCCTGCCCTCTCTCAACCACAAATGGTCCCGCAGTCCCATATTTCTCAGATCAACGCGTGCCTTGGGGGTGTCTTTTGTTTTCTTCTCCCAATTCAAAACGGTGCCAACCACGGCTTCACCCACGTTCTTCTCTATATGCATGACATCCAGGTAGTATCTGGTAGCCAACCTGGCCCAATAAGGAAGTTCCCATAAGATGCTCTTGTGTGACCAGAACCTATACCGATCCGGCCTCTCTGGAATCGTGCGCAACACATCGGGATGATTGCTAAGCAGACCAAAGTCATACTCATTCAACACTGCCAATATTTCCTCCCCTGTCCATTGCTCGGGTGCCCAGCCCCTTTCTTCAGTCCCATCAAAAGCCTGTGCATCGTCCCTAAATGGATGGTCATGTGGAAGCCAACGACGGTGACGCATCTGGACAATCTTGCTGCAATGAGGACTGGAGCAATCAACAATCATGCACTCTAAACAAGCCCTGTAACCCCTGGTGACGCTGCCCGACAACATACCCCTCCCAGGAAAGTCACTGATCGTGCCAACAAGCATGGCATGCATCCGGAACATCTCATTTTTGAACCGGTCGTAGACCAAGTGGCCGTTCAGACTCAAGTACCGAAGCTCCTCAATTACGGGTCTCAAATACACATCGAGACACTTTCCCGGATAACCTGGGCCTGGAATCAACAATGTGAGCATGTTATATTCCTTCTTCATGCACATCCACGGTGGAAAGTTGTACGGAATCAAAATAACTGGCCACACACTGTACTGAAGCTCTTTCTTGCCAAAAGGGTTGAAACCGTCGGATGATAGCCCTAGCCAAACATTTCGAACCTCTGATGCAAATTCAGGAAACTCCAACACATTCTTCTTCCAAGCCTCTCCGTCGGCGGGATGTCTAAGGGTGTCATCGTCAGGCACATTCCTCTCAGCCCACCATCTCATAGCTTTGGCCGTGAAAGCACACATGAACAACCGTTCAAGCCTATCAATCAGCGGGAAGTACCGAAGTATCTTCACAGCTTTCTTGTTCCCTTTAGGAGTGAACTTATACCGCTCTGTATTGCATACTGGGCAGTATTCAAGATCTGCAAGTCCTTCCCCGTAAAACAGAACGCAATCGTATCTGCATGCATGAATCTTGATGTAGGAAAGGCCGAGATCTTTAAGGATATGTCGCACCTTATGATGACTGGTAGGAAGCCGATGTCCGGGGGGCATCGCCCCACCCCATAGCCGAAACCAATCATCAACCGATTTGACAGTGCCTTTGTTCTCCGTTTTGATCTTCATCACTCCCATGACAAATTCAAGGACAGTCTTACTGCATCCGGGGTACAACGGAGTCTGTTGCAATGCGATCAGGTTGTTGTACTTTTCCATACCACTTGTGTTGACCGGAGATCGGGGTAATGGCTCGAGTGGCTCAATATCAGGGAAACACTCCATCTCCGGAGGAGGGAGTTGCACATCTAGTGCTTCCTCAAAGACACCGCTCTCACGAGGAAACATATCGTTGATCCAGTTCGTTGTTGGATCATTGGAGGAACTCCCTCTCTCGGCAAATTGTCCATGATCATGACGACCCGCAAACTCTGGTTCACCGTGATAAATCCAATTAGTGTATAGGACCCAAAATCTATATCTAGCCAGATGTTGCTCCACTGTCTCTATGGAAAACCGGTGTCGTGGGGTGGCACACTTGCACTTTTTTACACGGACAATAATGAAGTGTAGTGTCTCCACAGTTAGCCATCACAAAATCCAGGAAACTCCTAACTCCATCATGATACGCCTGATCCCATCTTCCAAGGGTAATCAAACTCTTGTCCATCCTGTAAATTCAAGAAATAAATATAGCTATATATATATATATATGTATATATGCACGTACTACGTACGTACGTACGTACTAATTAATTAAAAAATTCATCATTAATTACACACACATATATATATATATATATATATATACACATGCATCCCTAAATTAATTAAAACATCGTCAATCTCCCTAATTAATTAAACACAATGTATTTTTTATGTATACCAACAATATATTTTTAATTACAATTAAATTAATTAATATATATATACATTTTTTCATCAAATTCATCTAAAATCACCTATAAATCAACAATCAATCACTAATCTTCAACAAAACTTCAATTCTATCTAACCAACATATATATCAACCCATTAATAATCTCATCTCAACACATATATATATATATATATATCAAATTAATCACACATTTATTCTAATTAAACTCTAAATTAACACACCTCTGCATATAACCAACTAAATCAACACACACAGCAATATACGTACCTTTCAAGCTTATGGCCGAGGTTTTGGACGATTTCAGAGCGTTTTCGAAATGTTTTCGACGAATGAGCTCGCTGCTGCAGAATGGATCTGATATAAGAGTTATAGCCGACGAATACCCTCCTCGTCGGCTATAACCAAAAACTTTTCGTCGGCTATAACTCTTATAGCCGACGAATACCATCCTCGTCGGCTATAACCAAAAACGCTTCGTCGGCTATAGTTATAGCCGACGAGTTGTCGGCAGTCGTCGGCTATAATATTATAGCCGACGATGTGGCCGACGAAATAGTAATTCGTCGGCTATGACCCCTTATAGCTGACGAAGTACTATTTCGTCGGCCGTTTTTTCCCATATCGTCGGCTATAACCCCTTTTCTGGTAGTGTAGCATGCCCGGGGCCGGACCGAGGCCCAGCAGTCTAACTTATGACTGGGGGCCCGGGAGCCGGGGACACCAGCCTGCCGAACAGGTCACCTTCGCTGCCCCTTTGCGTACGAACAGAAGGGAACCAGTCCCACATCGAAGAGTAAGACCAGACCTCACGATCGACCACCTATATAAGGGCCTCAACTACCCTCATTAATAGGTAACTCAACTCTCCCACTACTTATCATTCCCGCTTAAGTTATCTATTTGCTCTAACAGTACTAACTTAGGCATCGGAGAGGAGAAGACCGGCCCGCCAGGTATTCCCCTTAGTTAGCAGGGTTCGCAGGAGGAAATCACATCAAGATCCACCGGTTTCTACCAGGCCTACGGGTTTGTGCAGAAACAATTGGCGCCGTCTGTGGAAAGAGATAAAAGTCACGTAGGCATTATCTGAAAAAAAAAAAAATTGGCAGAAAGTTCGGAAGTGGGGCGGGAAAGGAATGCACAAGAAGATCAGCGGATCATACAGGAGCAGGTGCTCATCACTACCCCGGTCGCTGTACAGGAGCAGCACCCCGTCCAAGACAACCAGAACGACGGCAGCTATCGGGGGCCAAGCGGCACGCCGGGGGCATGCAACGGTAGCACGCGCGGGAAAGGCCTGGCGAAAGGCGACCAACCAACACACCAGGGCCCTTCGTTGACATTCTCGGACGACCCGAGCGACGAGGAGGAGAGTCTGATCGGTGACAGCGACCGGGACACCGCATATAGCCCCGATCGGCACGATATGGCGGGGGAGGTAGAGGTAATGAGAGCATAAGTCGATCGCCTGCGCGCGGAGAGCGACCGGGATATAACAGATTCCAATGCCCGGTATAAGGAAATAGAGACAGTAAACGCCGCCCTGGTGGCTGCCCTGGAAAGAGGATAGCAGCGCAACGCCGCTTTGGCGAGGGCACATGTACCCCCACCAGGCTGGTCTCAACCCCCTGAGGCGGGATAGTCATCGGGCGGAAGGCCCAGCGACCCCAAGGGGGCGGAGGCCCCGGGCGGCATGGCCTTGCCAAGGAGCACGCCGGCACCCTGGCAATCACACGCTTCATTCGAGGATGAAGTCATGACCCCGACCGCACGGGCACTACAAATACTCACCGACTCCGTGTAAGATCTAAAGGCCCAAATGGACGCCAGCGAGAGAAGGGCAGCGGGGCCATTGGAAGGCGCGCGCTTCAACGAACGCACAGGCCCCTTTTCGCACAGGGTCCTGGAATCCGGGAGATCCGGTAACCAAAAATCTATGGAGCTGACATACTCAGGAGCCAGCTGCCCCTACCAACACTTGGACAGCTTCCGGTCCCAAACATGCGCCAAGGGCTACTCTGATGCTGTGTGTTGCAACATCTTCCAGGAAACCCTGTCCGGAGAGGCGCTTAGCTGGTTCTATGAGCTCCAGGCAAACTCCATTGAGGCATTTGAGCAACTGGCCGATCGGTTTGTCGACCTTTTCATCCTCCGGGTTGAAAGAGTCCGGACATCGACGGTCCTCTTCAATTGCAGGCAGGCACATGGCGAGGAGCTAGGGACGTTCGTTAACCGCTGGCAAACGGCGACGGCCGGGGTTCGGAACCTAGACAAGGGCATCGCCGAGATGGCGTTCAAACAGGGACTCTGGCCAGAGAAATTTTCCTATGTCGTACGGGTTGAACTCCCGCAAGGGTATGATGAGCTAATGGCGATGGCCATCAAGCACGCTCAGGCGGACCACGAAACATATGGGCATCACCTGCTGAAGAGGAAGCTGGAGGAGAACCTTCCGGCACCCAGAGAAAACAAGGCCAGCCAGTGGGGCGAGAACCTAGCACCCAACCAAACAGACTCAACAGAAATTGGGGGTACCAACCGCAGCAGAAACCTTATCCTGACAAACCCCAGGGCGAGCACAGGCCTGCGCAGTACCGACAAAAACGCCCCCTGGCGATCATGCCAGCGGAACGTCAAGAAGTCTTCACCACTCTAACCTTTTCGTACGAGGACATCCTGCACGAAAACGGGAACATCATTCCCCCACCGCTAAAGAAGAAGCACCCAAAAGGGAACATCACCCCGGCGCGAACAGGCAAATACTGCTCCTACCATGACAAAGCTACCCATAGGACAAACAATTGCATCGCCCTCAAGACAGCGGTGGAGTGATTAGTTAGCAGCGGTCAACTTCAACGGTACCTAGGAGAAAGAAGGGCAGATCCCTCTCGGGATCAGGACCAGGGCTGGTAAGCACGCCCGGACCCAGTGAAGGGTTAAGTGCTAAATTTTCAAATACAATTAGCCTGGCATTCCAACGGTTCAGCCGATGTAACATTGCAAAATATGTACGCCAACAATTTTGAACGAAATCCAAGGCAAACCACCGGTACTAAAATATATGTCCAAAGGCAGGCAAAAAAAAAAAAAACCCCCGTTCCAGCAGATTTACAAAAAAGAAAGAGACGGCAAACAAAAATCCTAAGGAGCCACGTCTTACTCCCCAGCGGGCCTAGCCTGTCCACCGGCTTCCTCAGATGGAACCGCCGCATCCCCCCTAATGGGTTCAGATGGCTGAAGTCCGCCTTCCCCTTTCGGCTGCTCCTCCTCTGTCGGCTGCCCATCACCATCATCATCGGCCTGCGCCTTCGGCATTTGCGAGGTCATCAGGTATCCCTTCTCTTCCCACTCCACGTAGGCATCAGCGATACCCGACTCCCTAGCCTTCTCCAGGAGCTCAAGAAACTGATCACTATAGTGATATTTCTGGATAACCCGCTGGAAAAGCTCTGGGTCTTCTTCTCCAGCCGCAGCGGCGGTGGCGGCACACACAGCGGCAGCTTCCACCTGGAGCTCATCCACTTTGGCCTCTAGCTCGGCCCTCTTCTCCTCAGCCTGCTCCTTCTCCTCCTCGAGGCTCCGGACCTGGCCCTCTAGCTTGGCCACCTGCCTCTTGGCCCTCTCCTCCAGTCTGACCTTCTCCCGCTCAAGCCTGGACTTCTCAGCCTCCAGGCGCTCACGGGTTCCAGTCAGAACGGCCACCTGCCTCTTCAGTTCCGGCAGCTCCTCACTCGGATCCGGCTGGTACAGATTGTACAACAGCTACAGAACGACAGGGAGCCAATTAAACAACGATAAAAAATAACGAAACCCTGCAGAAGTTTTATGAGCGGTACCGTAGCACCAAACAATTCTACCCGGAGGACCAACTCCTTGCTCTTCTGGCGATTCTCCCCTGATAGGGCTCCAGCGCCCCCAGGCCTATCCAGACCAAGGCCGGCCACATCTTCCACCAGGTTCCGGATGAAGGGACTCTCCGGTCCTCCCCTCCTCTGTTCCTCCACCGGAGCGGGGCTACTCTGCTGACCGGCAGAACTTGAAGCAGCAGCGGCTTTGTCCTTAGCAGGACTCATCGCACCACTGGTCAACTTGAACCGTTTCGCCAAGTTCTCACCAGACGACCGGCCGGTCAGCGTCACCAGCGCGGAGGGCGGGACGTCCATGATCCTCCGTCTCTTCTCACCCAGGTCACCCGGTGAAGAAGATTGTGCGCCAGTCAAGGAGACCCTGGTGACGAGCGGGACCGATCTCGGTCGATACGGAATCCTATCCGTCCTACCAAGAACCTCTGGTGGCCCTCCAATGGACTTACCATTTTCGGGTCCCGCAGAGGGTGCTGCAGCACGAGTCTTCACACGCCTCACGATGTAGGCGTCATCCACAAGATCCAAGGCCATCGGTTCAGCATGGACGGTAAGCCGGCCAGACTCCCGATCCACCAAGGTCCGCGAAACGGTCTCCCCCTTCTCCTTCACCCTCAAGACAAGGTCCTCACCATCCATGGATAGTGTGTTACCGGGCTTGATGACCGTCCAGGAAGATGCACCTACAGAACAAACAAAGGGTTAGTATCAACTCAGTCAGCGGGAACGTCACTACTAAAACCCTGCTACGCACCAGGATCCCGCCCGAGACAGCAGTACTCCAACACCTCCCGCCGTATGAAGTTGTAGGAGCTTCGCTCAAGACCGTCCCAGCACCCGAATATCGTGGCAATCCTATCCCGCTCCAACTCGGACAGTACGTACAATTGGTCACCAAGGGGCTGGAAGGCACTAGGAACCCGGTACATCCTCCTCATTTTCTGCCACTTCCCACCTGCCATCACCACCTTCTTCCTCCAGTTATAGTCCACCCAGGAAGGCAGGTGGGTGATGATAGGCTGAAAGTGTCGGGCGCTAAACGTGAGACAACCCCGACACCCTTTCTTTTTCGAGAAAGACAATTTGTACAACGCCCGAAACTCGTTCACCGTCGGCATGCTCATCCCGGACAGCTCGTACAGACAACCAAGGCGCAACAGCTGCCTCCAGTGGTTTTCGGGAAGCTGCGCAGGAGACACGTGCAGAGCGCTGAGCATGTACTGCACAAAGTCTGGCAGCGGAAGGGAGAACACATGACGGAATTGGTCTCCATGAACAGCAACCCAACCCTCCTCCGAGTTACAGGCCGATTCCCCGGGATTCAGTGGCCGTAATTTCACCTCATCCGGGATGCTCCACGTCTCCCGGAAGGCGGCAACCTCCGCGGGGCTCATGGTACCCTCCGGTTAATCACACACAATAGCCCCTTCCCCATTCCCGATAGTGTAACTCACGGGCGAAGTACCAGGAAAGGGTACCCCGTGCGGGATGCTGTCATGCCCCAGAGACCCGGACGAGGAGACCTCGCCCCGGGAGCGGGCAGCGGCTTCGGACTCCGGGGAAACCGAAGCAAGCCAATCTTCCAACCTCTCCTCATCGTCCACCAGAAGCCAATCTTTCGGGGACGTCTGTCGGCCGATTCGAAAGTCCCAGCAGAGCCCCCAGAAGCCATTTAACCTAGGGGGAGGAAAACAAAACCCCACCGCTGGTCAGCGACAAGCTAAAACAGCGCTCTCTGCGGCTGCTCCCCAAATCTACCGCAGATTCACGCTCAAAACAACTCACCTGTTGCGACAGAGCGCGCCCCCCCCCCCCCCCCCCCCCCCCCGGCAAAACACGAACCAACAAAAAAAAAAAAAAAAAAAAACACTAAGCAAAGAAGGTGAAACTTACCGATTACTATGCACAACCTAGGAAAGTCAGTCCTGAGAAAACACCGAGCAATCGTGGGTAAGAACCAGAATACCTGAAGCACGGATAGCGTGAGGGTACCTTCACAGAACTTTCGCCAGATTCCTCTCCAACATTCTCTTCTTCTCTCTGAGCCAAGAGCAAAAACAGCAAACAATGAAAACAAAGGAGGCCTTTTTATAGACGGGTCCGATGCCCTAGGCACCCCTGTAATCCCCCCAAAATACTCAATCGGGGCAAGTCAAACGCCTGCGAATCCAGGCCCTCCACCTCAGATCGCTCCCTACTGACACGTGTCCCTGCATCGATAAAATCCCCACGCCATCATAGCTGATGGGACTGAAGGGCATTCTCCTTCAATGCATGTCAGCCACCTGCCCCGCCTACAAGCAGCAGTTAAGGGAGATAAGGGAGAGAACCGAGAGGTTACGAACCATCCCCCACTTCCCCAAGAGCCAACCTCAAATCAAGGAAAAGCATTCCATCGGTCATGGAACATTCCACCGGTTCACAGGCATTCCACCGGTGATAAGAGCATAATATGCGACATTCTTAATGTGTTTTATCCCCATTTATGCAATTGTTTAACTCTTATTGTTGTAATATAGAGTCGTTTAATCGAGTCGGAGTCTTTGGCAGAGTTGGAATCTGAATTGAGCTTAAATCATGAAAAACGCAGAATTATTGTAGAGTCCTAATAGAACTTGGATTCCTAATCGAACTAGAAGTCTAAAATGTTTCGACGTTTCTATAACAACGAAGATACGAAAGAGTTTGATTGTAATTAGAACTCCTTATTTAACTAGGAAACTTTGTTGAATAAAGAGTCCTGACTAAAGTAGGAATCCCAGTTGGATTAGGAATCTAAGAGTTTGAGTTTAAATAGAAGTCTACGGAAATAGGAGTTCTAGTCGGACAAGGAGTCCACAAATTCTCGACGTTTCTGAAAACGTCGAACTCCTTGTTGGACCGGGAATCCTTATCTATTCAGGACTTGTATTTGTAATAATTCTGCTACATTTTATTTTCTCTTTTTAATTAATTTCTTTATCTTATTTTCAGGAATAAAAGAGAAGATTATTGTGGAATAAGGGGAAGAATAATTTGGCAAATATTCAAGGAATTGCCGTGAGCAAGAAAAGAAGAAGAGATGGACTAGGAGACTTCATGCCGTGCAAGAGATAATTCAGCAATTATCATGGGGATTTCAGCCGAATTCTTTAAACTTTATCTTATGAAGTGAGCACGGCAAGACTTAGAGAATTACATGGAAGACTAGAGGCTGAGTCAAAGTTTGAATACCTAAATACAAGCTCACGGCAAGAGAAAGATAAAGAAGAAATTAAGGACGAATGTGGACATGATTTCATGCAAGGTTCAAAATATTTCTGCTGAATTAATTTAAGATTAAATGAAGAGATATTTTGTGATTTATTCAGCTATTATCCAAAGAGATTTCGGCAGAAAATGAAGGGAAGAAAAGAGAAGTGCCGAACAAGAAATTGCTAGGGTTTAAAACCCTAGCTTTGCCGAAACCTCTTCCATGCTTTCCTCTATATATAGCGCATCCTAACTTTCAGAAAAACATCTCTCTTTCTCTCACAAAAAGCTTACTAAAACTCTGCCAAATACTCCCACAAGTCCTATACAGAAAATTATCAAGCCATAACCATCACCACCACCTCCAAAATACCATTCCTTACCCCAATCTTTCATCCAATTCACCACCTTTGTCGAAAGCTTCCAAGGTTGTTCTTCAAAGTGTGATTCATCCTATCCATGGCTTGTAATATTTTCTGTATGATTTATGATTTTGTATTGTATGGATTTTTGGATTGCAAACTTTGGTTTTGTATATTATACTATGATTTCCGAATTATTTTGGTTTTTTTGCTATGATTTATGAACTTGTTCATGTATGGTTTCGTGATTTAGTGTATAGGGCAGTAGGTATTTTCGCATGATACTTTGATTTTGTTTGATTAGCTTTCATGAATTCACGCTCAAAAAATTGTGTGCTTGAGGACTGACTTTGTGGCAGCCCCTTGAGTGCCGATTTCATATGCTAGAGTAATCTAAATTGCATCATACGTGAAGTTGTTGTGGTTTAGGTTGTTCACTTAGGGTTACCATAATTCTGAAAGATAGCATGTTCAAATATGATGAGTGACGCCATTACATGTTTGCATGTCTCCAATTCGGCTTATTGTGCTTATGTGCTTCTTGTGTTTAATTTCTGCGCGAAGTGTCTTTAAACCAATTAGTACCATGTTTAGGATTATACGCGAAGTTAATTCTAAATACTTGAGAAGTCTTAACGATTAGATGAACCGCGAAGGACTCTAATTAGAATTGGAATTGAATAGGTCTAAGAGGATTATAAAATTGCTGCCTTGTATCATTAATTTATGTGTCATGCATGTTTAGGAGAATTCGTGTGATGTGAGTATGTGGAGAAGATGATCACTCCTTGTATATATTTAGTTTAGGATTTAATTCTAGTAAATTTTCAGTAGGTATTAGATATAAATTCCAAACCCCATATGATTGTTTAATACTTCTTGAGATTGAACACCCTTGATTTCTCCGGACTGAACGATCCCTACTTGTCAATACTACACTCGACACAAGAAGGGTAATATATATTAATGAGATTATTTTGCAGGTACAACTTGTGCACGTTAAATGGTCCCATCAATTTTTGGCGCCGTTGCCGGAGAAATTAAAACTGTTTAATTTGATGAAGTGTTACTTTGTAACAATTTTTTATATGTATATTTGTTTAAATTTCGGATTGCTTAAATTTTATAGTTTTTCGTTTTGTATAATTTTAAGTTTCGGTTTGTAATAGTAATTAGGTTTTGTTTTTGGTTTTTCAATTATTGCCGAAGTATTTGTTGTATCTTGTGATTTATGTTTGTTACACTTAGTTAAATTGCTAGAAGTGTAAAGGTTTATTTGTGTTTTATTTAGGACAAACTACTGGTCACTCCTCCAACTTTCACTGACTCGACAGTTTAGTCCTTAAGGTTTCAATTTCAACAGATCACTCTCCAACTTTCACTAACTCGACAGTTTAGTCATTCAAGTTTCAATTTCAACAGATCACTCCTCTAACTTTCACTAACTCGACAGTTTAGTCCTTAAGGTTTCAATTTCAAAATATGTAGTTGGAGGAGTGATCTGTTGAAATTGAAGTTGTAGGAGGAGTGATCTGTTGAAATTGAAACCTTAAGGACTAAACTGTCGAGTTAGTGAAAGTTGGAGGAGTGATCTGTTGAAATTGAAACCTTAAGGACTAAACTGTCGAGTCAGTGAAAATTGAAAGAGTGACCAGTATTTTGTTCTTTTATTTACTTTGGTTTTCGAGGGGAAGATGGAATAGGTAAGGTTGCTATTGTCAATTTATAGCCATAACCCTTCATACGAATGATGCCTTAGCAAATCCGCTTTTATGAACAACCGGGAAACAGGGTAGTGCCCTCCCAACTCATACGAGCGATGCTTTGATAAGTCCATTTTTATGAGGTTGAGGGCGGCTTTTATTGGACAATAGTAGTACTGTCAACACAATATTCCAAACTGAGTAAGGGGCAAAAAAGTTCGCCTATTAGTTCGTTTGTTTCTA
The DNA here is from genome assembly GCA_963682095.1 of Potentilla sterilis. Lineage (NCBI taxonomy): Eukaryota > Viridiplantae > Streptophyta > Magnoliopsida > Rosales > Rosaceae > Potentilla > Potentilla sterilis. Next base: position 28,981,172 of record OY821759.1, on the reverse strand, counting down.
TTATGTTGTCAAGGTTTGTTTAACTAGATCTCAAGGCCCATAGACAGCTATCTCTTCTCTGTGATGGGGGTGATAGGGAGTTCGCTCTCCGTGGTAACCAAAAACGAGTCTTGCCTTGCTTCATGATAGAACTTTCGTTCTAGCCTTCTGAAATCACGGAATGTTGTATCTAGACGATAGCACCTAGGCCGCACGACCGCTGAGCCTCGAAAACTAAAGTAGATTGAACATGAGTATGTCTTAAAACTTGAATTAAAATGTTACCTTTAATCTTTGAGGTATATCGGATGAAAGCATGATACTACCTTGGACTGTTTCAGCCCATTGCACTGTTATCTCTTCTGCTCCACGTACCTCGAATTTTAAAGTTGTGAATACACAACACCAAAAAGTGCATCATACGACGGAAAAAAACCATTGTCTGAGTCTTGCCGATACCGTTGTGTATACGAGCGCTGTCTGATAAAAATCACACAACTAAGTTTTTCACCGTTGTATGAGTATCGACAGAATTCTGGAAGCTGCTCGGCAGCTGCCAAGTGCCTGCTCAAAATTCTGTCGAGAATCACACAACTGTGGGACAAAATATGTTGTATGATTTTTTCGTCACACAACACTGGAAAATTGTTATGTGATTTTTGATTACACAACATAACTTTTTTCCTTACTACCATTGTGTGATCGAATACCACACAACATGTGATTACAATATGATTTCGTTGTATGATAATTTTGTTCACACAACGGTGGAATGCCATTGAGTTTGTTGTTTGATCAATTATACTAATTTACCAAATGAACAATTTGATTTAAACCAAAACTCATCAAAATTATCTAAACCATTGTATTAATCCCAATTGGGAAATCAAAAGCTAATATATCAATGTATTAGATACATCAAGATCATGAATGCTAATAAGCGAAATTTGCTTATATTACTAACCAAAGCAAAAGTAAAATGATCAATCTAGTCCTTTGACGATAAACCAAAACTAAGTGGGAGAGTCTCTTCCCTAACTTGCCATCACTTTTCAGCTTTTCTTCTTTAGCCACGATAGTTGCAATGGTTTCGTCATCTGGGTTAGCTAATAAAATATTTTTGAATAGTTAGTTAGCTCAGAGTCCAAGCTAATAAAATATTTTTCAAAATCATTCTCATGTGCTGATTGATCAGCTAAGTTATGCATGGTTGATTCATTACTTTCATCATTCATGTCGTTATCTTCCTGTGGTTGATGCTTAGCTGTCAAGAGAACCATTACTACTTTCACCAATAACTCAGACCAAAGCTATCAGGAAAGGGAACTATAGCACAAAGGATATACTATACATAATTTAGACAAATCTTACCAGCAGGAGCAACTATGGTCCTCTTGTGATTGGTTAACTTAGAAATTGTAACAAGACATATCATGCCTAACAGTGTTGGCACCATTAAGTGAGCGAAAATCTCTAAAGCCAAAGTATGTGCGAGCTTAGTTCATAAAATTGGTATTACCTCACTTTCAGATTCAGATGAGTCATCCCTCTACATTGAGTCATCCCCCAAGCTCACTGCATCATCTTGGATATCATCATTTTCATCCTCACAGGGATCAAGCACACTCTTTACCTGTACAGACATGAGGCAGCTAACTTAATCTGGCACATGAATGGTGAATCCAAAATAAATTCCCTATTCCTTACCTTGAGAGCTAAGACAAGATGCTTGCTGTTTACATTGCCAACCTCCATTTTCAAAGGATTCTTGGTCCATAAGTTTTGAGTTTCTTCATCTGTGCAGCCTCTGGAAAATGAGGGCTCATAATCTGCTGGATGCAAATTCAGATAGATTGTCACCTTTTCTGGTACACAAAGCACATTTAAGAACAGAGAATATCAACATGACAAGAAGCTGGAATATGATCAATCAACTTAATAAGGGGTATACCGTCACATCATAACATGATATGCAGCAACCATGTTTAGACCAAGGTTTCCTGCCTTAAGTGACATAAGCTTAATAGTGACCTGCAACAATTAATTGCCAGATTGAGGCAGTAAGAAGTTAATCGTACAGTGCAGCGAATCTCTCATAACAGAGTAGTACAGTTAACTGATATTCCAATAATCTCACTGTCACGCCCGAATTCGAGTAAAGGTGTAACCTCGTCTTAAGGCGTGAATCGCATTTTAATCATAGACAAATTAATATCTATAATTGAAATGAGACAGATATCATGACATGAAATGAGAAAACAAAACCCTCGTACCTTTATTTATTACAAGCCTTACAAAGGCGCTAAAAGAAATATATGCTTAAAGCATTTACTTACACACAAACTAGAATAGCGTTTCTTTCCAAAACGACTATTCCTTATTCAAGCCTTAATTTACAAAGAAAAAAAAAACTAAAGCTTGAAAACCTTAGTTCGCAAAATTAGATACGCCTAAGACTTGTTCTACACGTCTGGTACCACACCTGCAATGGGTTTGGAAAAGGGGTGAGCTAAGCTCAGTAGGGCTAGTTTATATACTAACAACAACATATAACATAACACAAGCGAACCAAAACATATAACAAATAACAATGTTTATGCGTAATGTTCCTCCTCACACTATCTACCACCCTCAAATATATATATATATATAAATTTTTCTCTTCCTTTGTTAGTCTTCTTGTTATACTCACGGTCCCCAGTCCCGAAACCCGAAATAGATCATTTTATCGACTTCTGGCGTCGAAAGGGCATACTTTCCCCTCACTCGTGCACATGTGGGCTGATCATAGCTACTGGATGTCCCCATGAGTTAACTCAACTTAGGGGTCGTCAACGGGCCGGGCCGGGCCCAGCCCGGCCCATTCATAACGGGCTTGGAGCGGGCCGGGCCGGGCTTTACAATGTAATTTAAAAATAGCGGGCCGGGCCGGGCCGGGTTTTTTAAAAATTTCTAGGATCCAAGCCCTTCAATATACGGCGGGCTTAACGGGCTTTTGCGGGCCGGGCCGAATGGCCCACGGCGGTTTGAGGCCGGGCCGGGCTTTAATTAAAATAAATAAATATCCGATATTATTTTTCAAAAAAGGGTTTGGAACCCGGTTCATAACCAGGAGGCTCATCCCCACGCCTATATATATATATATATAGTTGTCATATTAAAATACAATCATAACAAATTCAATCATAACAAATACAATCATAACAAATATGATGAAATACAGTGATGGTAAAAAAATCACTTAAATCCGACAAAATTATAACCCCGATCGGTGCGGTCAACCTTATTTAAACTTATATCTCTCTATGGGGAGCCATAGTATCGGGAGGTAAACGTTCCCAAATTTTTACATGGCTGATTACGTCTCATTTATTTAAGAGTTTAATGTTTGGAAGAGTCGACGAAACAAAATCATCTAAAGGTACCTAATAGCGTTTTCGTGTGATAAGTTTTATGAAAATATGGTTGACCGTTTCGATCGAGCATCGAACGTTCACGAAACGAGTTGATTTTTCTCCTCTACTCATATTTAACTATAACGATCACATCAGACGGTCAAAATTTTCATTTTGTGAATTTAGCCATTATAATGACAACATGCTTACTAATGTGGTATAACTTGATTAGTAGATTATACTCAAGTGTACAACTTTTCAAAACAACTATATAAAAGAAGTCAAATTTTGAAAAATTTTATGAAATAGAATTTGATCGTTATGATGAAATACGGTGATGGTAAAAAAATCACTTAAATCCGACAAAGTTAGAACCCTGATCGGTGCGGTCAACCTTATTTAAACTTATATCTCTCTATGGGGAGCCATAGTATCGAGAGGTAAACGTTCCCAAATTTTTACATGGCTGATTACGTCTCATTTATTTAAGAGTTTAATGTTTGGAAGAGTCGACGAAACAAAGTCATCTAAAGGTACCTATTGCGTTTTCGTGTGATAAGTTTTATGAAAATATGGTTGACCGTTTCGATCGAGCATCGAACGTTCACGAAACGAGTTGATTTTTCTCCTCTACTCATATTTAACTATAACGATCACATTAGACGGTCAAAATTTTCATTTTGTGAATTTAGCCATTATAATGACAACATGCTTACTAATGCGGTATAACTTGATTAGTAGATTATACTCAAGTGTACAACTTTTCGAAACAACTATATAAAAGAAGTCAAAATTTGAAAAATTTTATGAAATAGAATTTGATCGTTATGATGAAATACGGTGACGGTAAAAAAATCACTTAAATCCGACAAAGTTAAAGCCTCGATCGATGATATGTTTACTTCGTGATTTTTAGACTATAATTTAAAATTCTTAAAAATATTAATATAATAATTATTTTTAACGAACTTAAATGATAAAATAAATGAGTTTAATAAAAAAGATGATCCATATTGTGCTAGTGAAGTGTGAATATCCATTAAAGTGTGTGAAAATAAAGATCTAATTAATATATTAATGTGTCAAAAATATAAAATAACTCTATATGGGGGTAACTTATTCTTTAATTATTGAGGTATGGATTTTAACGGGCTTTACGGGCCGGGCTTTTACGGGCTTTTGATGGAGCGGGCTTGACGGGCTCTTAACGGGCCGGGCCGAGTTTCTAACCCCTAAACTAAGCCCGGCCCTCTACCCACCGGGCCCGGGCTTAAGCGGGCTTTTAGACGGGCCGGGCCGGGCTTGAAGTCCATCGGGCTTGCGGGCCTCCATCGGCCCACTTGATCCGTGGGCTTAATGATGACCCCTAACTCAACTACACAAAAGGTTTTCACAATAACAATTTCATTTCCCAACACTCATGTTCCCTCCAACTTCCAACCTCACCATTTTCCCATCATGAAATGCATGATCAAGTAATATAAAAAAAAACAAAAACACATGCTTTCCCAACATTGTAGATACGAAATAACCCATCAAGAAATGATATATCACCAAACTCATAATAATCAATGCCAAAATTCCAAACAATATCAAACAATGTCAAAATTCCAAACAATATCAAACAATGTCAAAATTCCAAACAATATCATAATGAAATACACCCCATCAAACCCTACCTCGAATTGTCCAGCAGAAATTCGAGATCAAACCTTGCTCTTAACCTTGTGAACTACCACTGACGTCTCCCAGAGCTTAGCGATCATATAAGTACATACACAAACAAATACTAAGATTAGAATTATATTACTAGTTAATCATACCAAAATATATACAACACGTACCTTAGTTAAAACAAAATACTTAAGAAATCTATTGGACTAAACAAGTTTCAGATTACACAAAAGAATGATTTAAAACATTTGACTTTAACTATGTCCAAAACAGTAAGTAACTAGCAGTTTTTGGGTTCAGTTTTAACCATCATGAAATTAATAAAAGTTGATGATTTGAAGCCTACTATAAAGTTGGGATTTCAAGCTTTAAATCCATAGTTTCGGTTTTACAAATGAAGCTCTGAGTAAAAAGTTATGCACCCTCAAAGTTGGGAAAAAAAAGTAAACTTTACCCATAAAATTTGGTTTTGCTGCATAAAAGGCTGTATTGGCCAAGCTATTTGACAAACCAAAACTTATCCAAAATCAATGATTCTTGAATGTATAGAAACCTTGGTAAATGAGGTTTTCAGTTATGCTTTTTAATTTCCAAACTAACAATTGAACTGATAGATAAGAGATTACAAAGTAGACCAAAAAATACAATTTCTGGAAAAATTCCAGAATTTTCAGAATTGTTGAATTCACTTAAAATCTAAATTTGAGTTAACAATTGAAGCTATACAACTTCGAAAAGATTATAAGAACCTTGTAACTTCAATTCCAGAACTCTAAAATCATTAAACTACATAACCCATGAAACATACAAAATAAAAAAAATGATTTGGACACCCCCCAAACCTATGAACTATGTTCTTGAAGTTCTTCCCAACAATAAAGGAGAACCCAACTGAAAATAATCACAATTTTAACAAGTTCTAATGGATATTTAACAACAAATTCGTTCTAAAACAATATAAACATAATGATAGAAACAAGAATCAAGCATAAGAGTAAAAGAAAAACACTACCCATAACAACATAAATCGAAATTGGTTCTGAAACAACAAAGAAAATCAAATTCTACCTCAGATTAGAAAGATGGAATTAAAGGATTTTCTTCTCTCTTTCTCAGCCTTCACTTTGTTCTTCCTCTGCTCATTCTCCTTCTCCTTTCTAAGCTCCTAGCTCCTTCCTCTACCTAGAGGAGGTTAACCGACGTACTCTCAACCGACTCTCTACTCTACTCTACTCCTATTGGTTCTACCTAAAACAAAAAATCTGAAATCCCTCCAGCTGCTGCTATCAGGCAAGGAACAGCCCCAGCAGGACAGCTCCTGCCTGCTGCTATTAAAACGTCGGTTTCAAAATTTTAATTAATAATTTTTTTTTTTTTTTTTTCACTAATAAAAAGAAATTTCTATTTATTAGGATCTTACAATCTACCCTCCTAAAAGAATTTCGTCCTCGAAATTCAAACTTACTAGGTCTGGATAGTTTTTGCGCCTCTCAGATTCTAATTCCCATGTTTCCTCTTGAACATTTCCGTTTTGCCAAAGAATTCTGACTAGAGGAATGCTTTTGGTGCGTAGGACTTGCTCCTTACGATCTAGAATCTGTAATGGTATTGCTTCAAAAGATAACTGCTCATCCACTTTAAATTCTCCCCAATCAATGACATGTGAAGGGTCTGGCTGATACTTTCGTAACATGGAAACATGAAACACATTATGAACATTCGAAAGCTGGGGTGGTAATGCTACCTTGTAAGCAACTTCTCCAATTCGCTCTAGAATCTCAAAAGGTCCAACAAAACGTGGAGCTAATTTTCCTGTCCTTCCAAACCTCTGAACTCCTTTACGTGGTGACACTTTTAAGAAAACATGATCACCAACCATGTACTCTAAAGGTCTATTTCTCCGATCCGCATAATTTTTTTGTCGACTTTGAGCAGTTAGTAGACGCTACTTGATAAGTTTAATCTTCTCAGTAGTCTCTTGTACAAAGTCAGGTCCAATTAAAATTGTTTCACCCACTTCCGTCCAACACATAGGAGATCTACAAGGTCTACCATACAGAGCTTCATATGGTGCCATCTTGATACTGGATTGGAAGCTATTATTGTATGCAAATTCTGCCAAGGCCAAGTAATCCTCCCAACTTCCATGAAAATCTAGTACACAAGCTCTCAACATATCTTCTAAAATTTGAATGGTCCTCTCAGACTGTCCGTCAGTTTGTGGATGAAATGCACTACTAAAATTCAACTTTGTTCCCATTGCTCGCTGTAAACTTTCCCATAACTTCGAAGTAAATTTTGAATCTCTATCAGACACAATTGATACAGGAACCCCATGAAGTTTAACTATTTCATGAACATATAATTTTCCAAGTGTTTCTGTTGAATCTGTGGTCTTGACTGGAAGAAAATGTGCAGACTTAGTTAAACGATCAACAATCACCCATACTGAATCCTTCCCTTTAGGTGAACGGGGCAGTCCAGTCACAAAATCCATAGTTATATGTTCCCATTTCCATCCACCAATAGGAAGTGGCTGAAGTGTTCCTCCAGGTTTTTGATGTTCTGCTTTTACTTGTTGACAAATAAGACACTTTGATACGAAAATTGCTATATCATTCTTCATACCATTCCACCAAAATTGACGACAGAGGTCATGGTACAACTTTGTTCCACCTGGATGAATAGTATACGACGAATAATGTGCTTGGCGAAGGACTTTATTCCTCAAATCTGAGACTTTTGGAACATACAGTCTTCCTACATATCTTAAACCATTTTCTTCCTGAAAGGTCCATCCTTCTACTTTCTCTCCCTTACTTATTTTCTCTCGTAGTGACCTGGAAGTCTCATCTTCTTGTTGCCTTTCAATAATTTCCCCCACTAACGTTGGTTGTGTCACCATATTGTAAAGATAGGCACCATCTTCATGCATATCTACATATAATTGATAATCACAAAGGGATTCTGCCATTTTCCACTTATGAAGTTGCATACTTGCAAGACAACCACCTGTTTTTCTGCTTAGAGCATCGGCTACTACATTTGCTTTTCCAGGATGATAATGCAACCCAAAATCATAATCTTCTAAATACTCCATCCAACGTCGTTGCCTCAGGTTGAGTTCTTTCTGAGTAAATAAATACTTCAGGCTCTTATGATCAGAATAGAGCTCAAATCGTTCACCATATAAATAATGTCTCCATCTCTTTAAAGCATGAACAATTGCTGCTAATTCCAAGTCATGAGTTGGATAATTCTTTTCATGAGGTTTCAACTGACAAGAAGCATAGGCCACAACTTTCTTACCTTGCATTAGTACACATCCTAACCCACGTAGTGATGCATCTGTGTACACTGTATACCCAATGCCTTGCTAAGGAATTACTAAAATTGGAGCAGTTGTCAGACAAAGCTTCAATTCTTTAAATGATTCTTCACATTCAGTGGTCCAAGTGAATGGAACTCCCTTTTGGGTTAATCTAGTCAGAGGAGCAGATTTTCGAGAAACGTCTTTAATAAATCTTCTATAGTAACCCACCAAACCCAGAAAACTACGTATATCAGTAACAGTTCGGGGTTGACTCCAGTTTAGTATTGCTTCAATTTTTGAAGAGTCTACTGCTATACCTTCCTTTGAAATCACGTGGCCAAGAAACTTTACTTCTGGTAACCAAAATTCACATTTGCTAAACTTAGCAAATAATTGGTGTTCTCTCAACGTCTGCAAGACAATGGATAAATGGTGCTCATGTTCAGCCTTAGACTTGGAGTATATGAGAACATCATCAATAAACACGATCACAAATCGGTCCAAATATAACTCCAAAATACGATTCATCAAATCCATAAACACTGCTGGCGCATTTGTTACTCCAAAAGGCATAACAAGAAACTCATAATGCCCATATCGACATCTAAATGCCGTCTTTTGTATATCCTCAGCCTTGACTCGTACCTGATGATAACCTGAACGTAGATCAATTTTTGAAAAGAACTCACAGTCTCGTAATTGATCAAACAAATCATCAATTCTCGGAAGCGGATACTTATTCTTCACTGTAACTCTATTTAATTGGCGATAATCGACACACATACGAAGTGATCCATCTTTCTTCTTCACAAATAGAGCTGGTGCACCCCAAGGTGACACACTAGGACGAATAAATCCTTTGCTTCTTAGTTCATCAAGTTGAACTCTAAGTTCCTTCAACTCCTTTGGGGCCATACGATATGGAGGTATTGAAATTGGTGCCGTTCCAGGGTAAATTTCAATAGCAAATTCAACTTCACGTTCTGGAGGTAACTTGAATAGATCTTCGGGAAACACATCTCTGAATTGATTAACAACTGGGATGAACTCAATCTTTGTTTCATTCGTATCACCCATGGCTAGGTTGGCAACCATCAAAAAGTAATTAATGCCTTTCCGATCAAAATTTAACTGAGGATTCGTCACCCCACGATCCCCAGTAAAGGTAATAACTTCTCCTTCTCTTGTTCTTAACGTCACTATCTTTTTTTTACAATCAAATAAAGCCTTGAAATAGGAAAGCCAATCTATCCCCAAAATGACGTCATAATCTAATAAATCCATTATTATCAAATCAAAGAAAAACTTTCGATCTGATATTTCTACCATACAGGATCTACAAATCATATCAACTCTCACGCAACCACCCATAGGAGATTTTATAAACAATGGACGTTGTGCAAACTCAGACACTAATCCCAAAGCGGATGCATAAGATGTAGATATAAAAGAATGTGAAGCACCAGGGTCAAACAAAGTTCTACCCCAAGTATTAAAAATTGGAAGCGTACCTTCAACCACATTATGATCATATGGATCCTCCATGTTATTCAGATTTGCAAATTCCATTTGATCTTCTCCTGGAAGTTGGTTGACTGCCTCACCTTCATTGATAGCCTCAACTTCATCCTTGCCATACCCCATAGCATACATTCGACCTTGAGCTACACGACCCTGCCTTTTATCTCCAACTGGAGGTCTAGTTGCAACTGGTTGTCCGGTAGGACGTGGTACAGGTTGTTTAGCTTGTGGTCTTGTCCAATTCTGTTGTGCTAGAACAGGAACACGATAAGGCTGTTGCGGTGCATAATACTGCTGATGTGCATTGGGGTACTGAGTATTTGGAGCACGATAAGGCTGTTGCTGTGGCACTCGAGGTACCTGATATGTTTGCATCCTTAAGCAATTTCTTGCAATATGTCCGTCTTGCCCACAACGATAACAAGTCGGAAGTTCTCTAGGATAATATCGGGGATTATTTGGTCGTTGGCGTTTACTACTTGGTCCGGCTCCACTTTTGTTAGCTTCCCAAATTATTTTGGTTTCTTGCATCATTTGTTCAGCCATAAGAGCACGTTCCACTACATCAATGTACCTCTCAAGCTTAAACATTACCACTTTCTCTTTAATCGCGGGTTTCAGACCTTCCTCAAAACGCCTTGCTTTAGCATAATCATCTGCCACAAGTTCAGGAGCAAAACGCATTAATTCTTCAAACTTAGCTTGATAATCTGCCACAAACATGTTCATTTGTAGTAGATTTGAGAACTCCTTAGACTTCAGACGACGCTGGGTAGAAGGAAAGTACTTCTCAAGAAAAACCTTCTCAAATTCAACCCATGTTAGAATTTCAGTATTGGGAATACAAAGAATTGATTCCCACCAGTGGTATGCCTGACCTTCCAAATAAGTACAGGCAATGGTCACTTGTAAATCGTCAGGAATCCTCTTGTTCGTCAAGCTCCTTTTCATCTGACGTAACCATTCCTCAGCAACCATTGGATCCGTACTTCCTTTAAACACTGGTGGTTTTGACTTGCGAAACTCACCTTGAATCCTCAGGACTCTATCTTCAGCATTCTCAGTTTGGTTTCCCTGATAATTCTCCTTAATTGCGCTGACCATATCTTGCAGGGCAGCAATTACTCCAGAATTGATGCCAATCCCCCCATTACTTTGGGTTTCAGATCCCGACATCTCGAATTAAATAAAATAAAATAAACTAAGTCGAAGTTCTACCCAGTACTTAAAAGATAACTAAATGTTGAAAGCAAAATCTCAACATATCTTAATAAGTAAAAAAAATAATAAAATAAATAAAATAAGATGACAAAAGAATTTAAAATAAATAAAATTAAATAGACGAAACAAAACAATATAAGTAAACACACTTATCATACCTATATACATCACAAAATTGGTTATATGTTCGCATAGTAGCTGTTCACCGCAGGCAACACACCAATACAACAAAAAGATAACAGTCAGTTCTAGGATTCACAATCCTAGATTGTTGTTATCAACCCTATACACTAGTTACTGGCTACTTAAAAAGAACCTACATTCTACTCGTCATCATCTGACAAATCGATAACTGAAGTGTCAGAAGAGATATAAGTAACCGAATGTACTGATCCAACATCTTCATCATCAGAGTGCTCTTGATTAACTGGTGGGACTGAGGGTGGATGAGGAGAAGAATTGACACTATCTTCCGGAGGATCATAATTTGGATCTTCTTCATTAGGTTCATCATGTGGTACTTGATTATTTTCCACGTCCACACCTCCTGGAGGCCATTGATTCCCACCATGTTCCTCAACATCCTCTTCCAACATGTGGTAATAATTATTTGAGCTCTCTAGAGTCCTTTCACGATTTGCGATATCCTGATCGCGCATTATTCGATGTCGTACAACTTGTCTTTGCATGTGGGGAGTATAGAATACCCAACGTTGTCCAACATCTCTTATACGATTTCGTAGCCTCAGTGTAGCTGTATAGTGGATACGTAAATTATATTCAATGTTGTCAACAGGCTGTGGTCCATTTGGTCCTATCTCAAATTCACCATAAGTGTCTTCACTTTGGACCGGCTCCATACCTATACATCAAAATGTAAGGATACTAAAATCCAATACATACAGATGAACAAATAGAATCAACAAATCCTATAGGTTTGACTTTCTAGTTTACTTAGGATCTATACTTAATGCTCGGATACCAACTTGTCACGCCCGAATTCGAGTAAAGGTGTAACCTCGTCTTAAGGCGTGAATCGCATTTTAATCATAGACAAATTAATATCTATAATTGAAATGAGACAGATATCATGACATGAAATGAGAAAACAAAACCCTCGTACCTTTATTTATTACAAGCCTTACAAAGGCGCTAAAAGAAATATATGCTTAAAGCATTTACTTACACACAAACTAGAATAGCGTTTCTTTCCAAAACGACTATTCCTTATTCAAGCCTTAATTTACAAAGAAAAAAAAAACTAAAGCTTGAAAACCTTAGTTCGCAAAATTAGATACGCCTAAGACTTGTTCTACACGTCTGGTACCACACCTGCAATGGGTTTGGAAAAGGGGTGAGCTAAGCTCAGTAGGGCTAGTTTATATACTAACAACAACATATAACATAACACAAGCGAACCAAAACATATAACAAATAACAATGTTTATGCGTAATGTTCCTCCTCACACTATCTACCACCCTCAAATATATATATATATATATATATATATATATATATAAATTTTTCTCTTCCTTTGTTAGTCTTCTTGTTATACTCATGGTCCCCAGTCCCGAAACCCGAAATAGATCATTTTATCGACTTCTGGCGTCTAAAGGGCATACTTTCCCCTCACTCGTGCACATGTGGGCTGATCATAGCTACTGGATGTCCCCATGAGTTAACTCAACTACACAAAAGGTTTTCACAATAACAATTTCATTTCCCAACACTCATGTTCCCTCCAACTTCCAACCTCACCATTTTCCCATCATGAAATGCATGATCAAGTAATATAAAAAAAAACAAAAACACATGCTTTCCCAACATTGTAGATACGAAATAACCCATCAAGAAATGATATATCACCAAACTAATAATAATCAATGTCAAAATTCCAAACAATATCAAACAATGTCAAAATTCCAAACAATATCATAATGAAATACACCCCATCAAACCCTACCTCGAATTGTCCAGCAGAAATTCGAGATCAAACCTTGCTCTTAACCTTGTGAACTACCACTGACGTCTCCCAGAGCTTAGCGATCATATAAGTACATACACAAACAAATACTAAGATTAGAATTATATTACTAGTTAATCATACCAAAATATATACAACACGTACCTTAGTTAAAACAAAATACTTAAGAAATCTATTGGACTAAACAAGTTTCAGATTACACAAAAGAATGATTTAAAACATTTGACTTTAACTATGTCCAAAACAGTAAGTAACTAGCAGTTTTTGGGTTCAGTTTTAACCATCATGAAATTAATAAAAGTTGATGATTTGAAGCCTACTATAAAGTTGGGATTTCAAGCTTTAAATCCATAGTTTCGGTTTTACAAATGAAGCTCTGAGTAAAAAGTTATGCACCCTCAAAGTTGGGAAAAAAAAGTAAACTTTACCCATAAAATTTGGTTTTGCTGCATAAAAGGCTGTATTGGCCAAGCTATTTGACAAACCAAAACTTATCCAAAATCAATGATTCTTGAATGTATAGAAACCTTGGTAAATGAGGCTTTCAGTTATGCTTTTTAATTTCCAAACTAACAATTGAACTGATAGATAAGAGATTACAAAGTAGACCAAAAAATACAATTTCTGGAAAAATTCCAGAATTTTCAGAATTGTTGAATTCACTTAAAATCTAAATTTGAGTTAACAATTGAAGCTATACAACTTCGAAAAGATTATAAGAACCTTGTAACTTCAATTCCAGAACTCTAAAATCATTAAACTACATAACCCATGAAACATACAAAATAAAAAAAATGATTTGGACACCCCCCAAACCTATGAACTATGTTCTTGAAGTTCTTCCCAACAATAAAGGAGAACCCAACTGAAAATAATCACAATTTTAACAAGTTCTAATGGATATTTAACAACAAATTCGTTCTAAAACAATATAAACATAATGATAGAAACAAGAATCAAGCATAAGAGTAAAAGAAAAACACTACCCATAACAACATAAATCGAAATTGGTTCTGAAACAACAAAGAAAATCAAATTCTACCTCAGATTAGAAAGATGGAATTAAAGGATTTTCTTCTCTCTTTCTCAGCCTTCACTTTGTTCTTCCTCTGCTCATTCTCCTTCTCCTTTCTAAGCTCCTAGCTCCTTCCTCTACCTAGAGGAGGTTAACCGACGTACTCTCAACCGACTCTCTACTCTACTCCTATTGGTTCTACCTAAAACAAAAAATCTGAAATCCCTCCAGCTGCTGCTATCAGGCAAGGAACAGCCCCAGCAGGACAGCTCCTGCCTGCTGCTATTAAAACGTCGGTTTCAAAATTTAAATTAATAATTTTTTTTTTTTTTTTTTTTTTTTTTTTTTTTTAAGAAAGGCACTAATAAAAAGGAATTTCTATTTATTAGGATCTTACACTCACATCCATGGATTATAGCCAGGAATGACAAGGATTCGTCAAAGTCTCAACAGTTTAAAGAAGATGGCTTTAAGGCAAAGCAAAGCAACTTAAATGTGATGCGTATTACATCATAACTGTCCCACTACATGTTCTCCAGCAAGTAGAATCTAGCTACGGTAAAACTTTCTCTTTCAGTACAGATACAACTTACAGTTTATGTTACGAAACTTCTCTCATAGGTTCTTAGTTGACAAGGAAACACAAAGCAATCAGTTACGTTCACTTTTCACTAGTCATATGAATCTGACTTCCATGTTTAGCATAAAACAATACATGTAGCATGCAAAGTCTCAGTTAGCATTCAGCTCCAACCAACCAGAATCTTTCCCAAGAGTTATAAATATATACTAACAACCATCCAAACATGACTAAACAAAAAATAAACTGTCACCTTCCCTAGTAAGTAGGCAGAGTTATCTGTGTTCAATCCTGCTATTGGCCATGCCAGCCTTATCAATTTAGTCGACAGACACCTAGCTAACTACACTAACAATATTTCCAATCACTCACTAATTGAGTGATAGTGACTCACTACCCAATTATTCCAACAGATAACTCTGCACTAACCTAAGAACCACAAACTCTGCCATACAAACTACTCAAATTATGGGGTCACAGTAACTAGACAATTTGATACTTAAAGGTTCCAAAATCACCATAATTTAATACCCGGCCAACCAATTACTACATTCCACAACAAACACCATAGCCAAAATGCCGGACATTCTTATAGATTACAGCATCTTAGCTCATGAAAAAAGGCATTGACAATACTAATATCACCATTCAAAATCTCAGAACGGTCCAATATATGATTCAGATTTCGCACTCTACAGAATATTCGCCTAAATTCGAATGCTTTAGTTCAAAGCAAGTAAAAGCAGCTCAATTTCATTAACAATTTCACCAATCAGTAAAAATCGCTATCAATCTAAAAACCTCAATCACTACAAATCATATCATAAACCCTAATTATAATCACAGACCTCTTAAGAAGCGGAGTGGCGGCAGAGGCCCTCGCACGCCGGACTGTCATTGAAGTTCTTAGAGAGGTACTTGGCCGACACCACACCGACCTCAAAAAGCAGTTAAGAAAATGTCGTCCTCCTCATTTGTGCCTTTTTGAATCAAGTTTCTTAGTACTTGCATCCCAATTTCTTGAATCTATGAACCAAAATCATCATTAGCTGCCACATGCTTGGTATAAGTGACTACAATGGGATACATGGACATTGGGGTTTTGATAATTCAAGAGAGGGACTTACTGTGGAGAGTCCTCGAAGTTGGGGGGCGGCGACGTCCTTCATCTCGGTGTCTTGAGTCATGTTGGAGTCATTGTTGGTTAGATTAGGGTTTGGCCTACTCTGCAAGTCGAAGAGAGAGAGGGAGAGAGAAGAAGAAGAAGAAGAACAAGAAGCAGGAGATTGAGAGGTTGAGTGATGTTGGTGGAGTCGGAGGAGCGGACGATGGGGGGTTGGGGGCAGGTTTTTGAGAGGAGAGAGTGAGCTGAGAGCATAGAGTGAGCTGAGAGCGAGGGGGTTTTTGTCTAAGTGTAGAAAGGGAGTGTCGAAAGTGGGTTTCTGTATATAGTTAAATGAACACACTTTTAACAACTAATAAATGAATGAGACAATATATTATGTTTATTTAGTTATTTCATAGCAGCTTTATAACCTGATTAAAAGAGAGGGAAATAAGTACAATGATGAGAGGAATTTTTCCCCCTAAAACCAAAGTGCCCAAAATCCTTCATCCTAAAAAAGAAAAGTAAAGAAAAGAGAGGGAATTTTTTCCTCTAGAATTTAAACCCTAAACCCTAATCCCTAAACTCTAAACACAAATATCAAAAACTCTAAACTCTAAACCCTAATACCAAAAACCCTAAACCCTAAACACAAATGCCAAAACCCTAAACTCTAAACTCTAAATTTACAGTCACACAATGCATGTAAATATTACTGTTGTATGAATACGGTCAATTAAATATGCATAATTAGAGTTGACCCATGCGATCGAGGCTAAAAAATTGTCGAAAATGAGTGAGTTTCGTATCATATCCATATTTCACTATCGTGATCACATCGTGTGGCCTGTTTTCTATATTTTTCATTTCCTTCATATAGTTAGTTTAGAAAGGAGCATACTTATGTATAACATAACAAACAAGTTATATGACATTAGTAGGCATAACCATGATTCAAACGAACAATTTGACTAAACTCGATAAAACGAATATTCAACCGTTGGATGTGATCACCGTATTGAAATAAAGTTATGGTACGAAATTCTTGAATTTTTGATAACGTTTGAGTCTTGATCGTATGGATCAATCATAAATAGACGATATTTATAAAAAAGAAAAATGTTTTTAACTACATTCTCGTACCTTATTTTTTCAATCCGTCAACTCTAACACTCTCACAAAGATTTGGTTTATGAGATCATGCAAAAAAATTGGGTCATTTATCCCTCAATGAGTTAGCTCTCCATAGGGAAGCATAAGCACATATACATTTTTGTTTTATATTTATACAACGGTATTAGGAAAAACCTGTTGGGTGATTAAACACAGAGGCTATCTTACACAAAACTTGTTGATTTTTGGGAATGTGAGTGCCAAATGGAGAAAATGTTTTGATAATCCTAAAACATAAGAGTTGCATTCCCACAACAGTGAAATAAAAACTGTTGTTTGTATGTTTTTCTCTCATAATTTCAGACATCAGTTTTTTTGTAACTATGTTGTTGGATTAAAAACTTATATGCTATCTTCCCCAAAGGCTCATGGTTGCAGAGAATGTGAGCACCAAATCAAAAAAACGATCGGTAGAGCCCTACATGAAAGATTTATAACACAACAGATTATAAAAAAATGTTGTGTGAACCTCTGAAGAGCTTGGCTCACACAACCTATTTTTATTTTCTGTTGTATGATTACAACCCCATATTTCAGTATTCTTATGAGGAGAGGTTGCCGTCTTTTTTTGTATGATACACACAACAAATATGGTCGAAACTGTTGTGCAATATTTTTTGTAAAATCAACTTTCAAATTTTTTATGGGATCACACAATGAACTGCTCTTAAAAACTGTTATGTGATTCATTTTCTCTTGTCACACTACGTTACGGTGTAAAACTGTTGTCTGTGTAGTGTTATCTGATGAACTTTTTGGTGTAGTGATAAAAGCAATTAGACACTAAGGAATAGACATAGTTGTTTGTTATACCATTTTCGGCAATATTGTTAAATACATGCAAATTTTGTGATACTTTGTTATATATTGTATACATGTTCGAAATTTTTATACTTACACTTTGTAATTCTTTAATTATTCGTTTCTTATTCTTAAAGCTTATACTTTGTAATTGTGTAAATTTCGTTACCTATATATTTTCATATCACTAACTCATATTACTAACCCCTAACTCTAACTATACTTATAAAAACTTTTACTTGCTTTTTCGTTTTAGTTATTAACAACTCGGTCTTCAAAAATCGCAGGTACATGAATGTCCATCATTCCAGGTTGGTCACAAGAAATTAAGGATCGATTAAACAGAATTTGTGGAGATAGCATTGAGCAAGCATCACCAAGTACACCATTGTTTGAGCATCAATTCGTCTCACCCACATCATCACTTTTTGAGCGTGACATAGCATCTCCATCATCACCATTTCCATCCAACGTCTCGTGTGAACTTAATCCTTTGTTCCACGAAGATCCGGAGTTTGAGCTACTTACAAGTCCATTCCCTACACATCTGAATTTCGACTTACCTGATCCACCACAACAAATGGGTTCGATCAGAGAGCAAAATGGACACGTTACGGATGAAGGCATGGCACCTTCCAACATCACCTATCCGACAGTTGCAACTGGAAAGACGGATGATTTTGAGCTAAAGAGTGGATTTCTGCATCAGTTGCCGAAATTCCATGGTCTTTTAGGAGAGGAGCCGAACTCACATCTACAACAATTCCAGTTTACTTGTGAAACCATGTGTCCTAGAGGAGCTGCGCTCAGGATGATCTCTAAGCGCCTCCTCCTGATATTGTGCAAACGGCCTAGAACCACCATGATGGGGGGTTGTGTTACGGCGGCGGTTCTCAGAGTTTATCCGAGAATGTTGCTTCAAACAAATAATAAAATATTAGAAAAATGCATCAAAAAATATTAGTGTAATAATTATAAAATAATTAAACTAATAATTAAAATTTTAACAAAATAAACATTTGTAGTGAAGTTTAGTATTTACCTGCTTAACTGGGTTGTTGAAGTCTACTGTCTTCAACTAACGCCACTCGTACTCCCTGAACATGAACTCTCTGGGAGTACCCATACGACCACGGTTGTCGTATTCGTTATAGTGGGAACGGAGCTCGTTCTTCCACTCTTTGAACCTACGAAAAAAACAAAAGTGCATTAGAAATATTATTAATATCATAAAATATTTCAAATTATAAGATGAGGAATTCCCAACGTACCTCAAGTTCTGCACGGAGTCCGCCCAATCCCGCTTGTGTTCAGCAATCTCAAAGAATGTCTGAAAGATAATATTTTATTAGTTTTACAATTGTAATAATACCGAAAATTATTAAATATTACGAAAAATAAATTAAATTTTTTAAATTACTCACCGACACGGCGTTGTTCACCTCCCACTTTATCTCTTCGGGCACATCAGCCCACCGTGTCCACAACATAGGGACTCTGTCCCTAATCAGTGCCCCCACGCAACCCGAGTAGTCACGTTTTTTTTCCCCTGAACCTCCTGATTAGGAGGTTCGTTGATCTGGATCTTCCCCCTCAGATCAACAGTTCTCCTGAGCGTGTCAAAACATGTGACACCTCTCGTATTCCTTGTTGAACTGCTAGCGGCTGTCCCTATCACATAAACGACGATTGGTTAATAAAATTAAATATTAGTGTATTAATTTTAATAAAACATTTAATTAATAAAATCGAATGTTACCTGAACTCGATGACCTGTCTGTCGACTTTCCTTTTCTCCTCGCCGAAATCAGGAGGTCAGGGTTCTCAAATGGCTGCTACTGGTATGCCTCCGCAGCACTCACGTACTGAGGCATATCAGGCCATATGGGCACACCACGATAGTCGACCTCCGGTATCGCAGGAATGTTGTACGGGAGGTAGAGCTGATTTGGGAGAGTAGGACCCTCAGTCGAGTCAGCAGCAGACGTCGTCGGACTCGTCATCGGCTCCCGATGAACCTCAGGCATACGAACCTGAGGAACGTCTACAGCTATCTCGTCCTGAAATAGCTGCCGACTGAACCTCGGAGCATCTGGCCCGACAGGCGGAAGTGAACTGCTCGACGGCCGCCCCGCCTGGAGAAGGGTCTGGTGCCGAGAACTCACACTCCTCCGCGGCGGGGATGAATCCACAGTCCTCCGCGGCTGGGATGAATCTACACTCCTCCGCGGCTGGCTAGTGGTCCTCTCAGGCTGGCTATGGGTCCTGTCGTAGTCTGCCGAACTGGCGGAATTTGCAAAACCCCTAGATCTGGAACGACGGCCCCCGAACAACTGTCTGAATGCATCGGCCATCTGCAGCTTGAGGCATTAATACATTAATTAATATTAAATTATATTACATTTTATAACAAATTCTAATTAATATAATAACCAATAATACTAACATATTTCAAAACATACTAACAAATTTATATATAACAATTTAACTAATTTTAAATAATACTAACCATTATCCTAAATATAACTATTTTATACAAATATAACTATATTGCAATATTAACATATATATATAATTAGACTACCAATTTATATATATAATTAATTTAACAATTTATATAACAATTTATATAATTAAAATTAAATATATAACAATTTATATACCTAAATAATAACAAATATATAACAATTAAATTTATTAACAAATATATAACAAATATATAACAATTTATATAATTAAAATTAAATATATAACAATTTATATAATTAAAATAAAATATATAACAATTTGTTAAAATTAAATTTATTAACAAATATATAACAATTTATATAATTAAAATTAAATATATAACAATTTATAAAATTAAATTAAATTAAAAAAAAATAACCGGATCGGAGGAGGAGGAGGAGGAGGAGTTTGGATCGGAGGAGGAGGAGGAGGAGCCGAATGGAGGATCGGAGGAGGAGGAGGAGCAGCGCGGCGGCGGCGGAATCTGGAAGAGGAGTGGCGTTCGGCAGCAGCTGCGGAGGAGGAGGAGGAGGAAATGAGCAAAACGGAGGCTAGGGTTTGACAGTTCTGGACTTATACCCGAAAGAATAGCCGACGATTAAAAAAGATTTCGTCGGCTATTCTTCACTATAGCCGATGAAATTTTTAATATCGTCGGCTATACTTTGAATGTCGTCGGCTATAGTTTGAATGTCGTCGGCTATACTTTAGGCACTCAGCAACAGTCCGATTTCCCCCATCCAACGGCGAACAATGAAAAGGCGCGGATCGCAAGAGTTTAGCCGACGAATTTAAATATTTCGTCAGCTATGCTTTGGACAATCAGCAGCCGTTGGATCTGAGCCATCCAACGGCGGACAATAAGCGGATCGCAAGAGTTTAGCCGACGAAATATTTGAATTCGTCTGCCAAACCTTTGGTCAAACAACGAAGTCAAACCTCTAAACGCTATAAATTAAAACGGAAATTGGCCTGTGTAAATGACGTTTTTTTGTCTGACCTTCAACAGATAATAGTTTCAAATCGATGAGACGCAACTAATCGTATAAAAATTTTCTTTAAAATATTTACCGACCGTCAGGCTACCCATAGGAAAACGGAAGTAAAAAACAGTTAACCGCAACATTCGGCACACAGATTTTGTCGGAATAGTGTCATTTTTCAACCGTAGACGTATTTCATTATTTCGGTCATATCTTATTTCACGACACATTTGCATTTGAAGAGTGTACGTATAGTAACTATTTGAAACTATACATTCACTTAAACACTTAGTAAACAAGTTAAGGAACATTAGTGCATATGTTCCGATTTTGAATCTAAAAGTTTGGAAAATCTATTCCAACCGTCAGATATCACCGTTAAGATTAAATACATGTATGAAAAAAAATCCAACTACATCTGACAACGTTAAAGGCTCGATCGGGACGGTCAACCGGGTGAGTCAACCCTTTAAACGCTTAGAAATGGAAATTGGCCGGTGTAAATGACGTTTTTTGGCCTGACCTTCAACAGATAATAGTTTCAAATCGATGAGACGCAACTAATCGTATAAAAATTTTCCTTAAAATATTTACCGACCGTCAGGCTACCCATAGGAAAACGGAAGTAAAAAACAGTTAACCGCAACATTCGGCACACAGATTTTGTCGGAATCTTGTCATTTTTCAACCGTAGACGTATTTCATTATTTCGGTCATATCTTATTTCACGACACATTTGCATTTGAAGAGTGTACGTATAGTAACTATTTGAAACTATACATTCACTTAAACACTTAGTAAACAAGTTAATGAACATTAGTGCATATGTTCCGATTTTGAATATAAAAGTTTGGAAAATCTATTCCAACCGTCAGATATCACCGTTAAGATTAAATACATGTATGAAAAAAAATCCAACTACATCTGATAACGTTAAAGGCTCGATCGGGACGGTCAACCGGGTGAGTCAACCCTTTAAACGCTTAAAAATGGAAATTGGCCGGTGTAAATGACGTTTTTTTGCCTGACCTTCAACAGATAATAGTTTCAAATCGATGAGACGCAACTAATCGTATAAAAATTTTCCTCAAAATATTTACCGACCGTCAGGCTACTCATAGGAAAACGGAAGTAAAAAACAGTTAACCGCAACATTCGGCACACAGATTTTGTCGGAATCTTGTCATTTTTCAACCGTAGACGTATTTCATTATTTTGGTCATATCTTATTTCACGACACATTTGCATTTGAAGAGTGTACGTATAGTAACTATTTGAAACTATACATTCACTTAAACACTTGGTAAACAAGTTAAGGAACATTAGTGCATATGTTCCAATTTTGAATATAAAAGTTTGGAAAATATATTCCAACCGTCAGATATCACCGTTAAGATTAAATACATGTATGAAAAAAATCCAACTACATCTGATAACGTTAAAGGCTCGATCGGGACGGTCAACCGGGTGAGTCAACCCTTTAAACGCTTAGAAATGGAAATTGGCCGGTGTAAATGACGTTTTTTGGCCTGACCTTCAACATATAATAGTTTCAAATCAATGAGACGCAACTAATCGTATAAAAATTTTCCTCAAAATATTTACCAACCGTCAGGCTACCCATAGGAAAACGGAAGTAAAAACCAGTTAATCACAACATTCAGCACATAGATTTTGTCGGAATCTTGTCATTTTTCAACCGTAGACGTATTTCATTATTTCGGTCATATCTTATTTCACGACACATTTGCATTTGAAGGATGCAGCAATGGGTTGTCGATAGTGATAGAAAATGGAAGGTGGTTTTTTTTTTTTTTTTTTTTTTTTTTTTTATCATAGCCGACGAAATCAAACCTAGTACTCGTCGGCTATTCTTTTGTCGTTTTGTGTCTAAAATAAAATATGTATTTTTCAATATAGTTTTGGCCGACGAAAATTCCAATTTCGTCGGCCAAACTTTCAAAAGTTTTCGTCGGCTATACTTTAAGAGAATAGGCGACGACAATTTTAACTCGTCGGTCATTCTAGGGGTATAGCCGACGAAAATATTTTTTAGGGACGAAAGAAAAAATCGTCGGCCATTCTTGTGGAATAGCCGACGATTTTTTATTTTTAGCGACGAAATAAAAAATCGTCGGCCATTCTTGGGAATAGCCGACGAAAATAGTATGTCGTCGGCCGTTTTTTTTTTTTCGTCGGTAATGGGCTTTTTTCTGGTAGTGCAGGTAGATAGTTAGGTTGTGGAAGAGTTTCCTTACACTGTTTTAGCAGACTATCAAAAGAGTCATTTGTTCACCTACTCTTGACTTTCAACTGCATCTGTGAGATGATGATCCCTAAAACAGTATGAGGACTACCCTCGAATAATGGGATCTGCACTTGAGTAAGGAGTCTGGTATACTTATCATAATCACCACTATCAACAAGAGGAATTGTGGCATCAGTGGTATCATCATACATGGGCTCTTCCTGGTGTATTGGAGCAAATGTAGGAAAAGTGTCATGTAGAATGTTCATAGACGGGTCTTCATAAGGGTCAAAAGCACCACTAGATGTCCGGTCATGGTATCCCGCTTGGATTTCGGCAACCGTAGGTTCATAAACCGCTACTTCACCGTGTTTACTCCATGTTTTATAATTACGCATAATACCTCTGTTACTCAGGTGATCGTAGATTCTAACTGTCGTCTTCAACTTAGTATTCATACAACTTAAGCATGGACACATGTGTATTTTCTTTCCTCCACCATGTTCACATACAAAATCCAAAAAAATGCGTACTCCTTGTTGGTATTCAATGCTTCCCCTGGGGTACTGCATCCAACTCTTGTCTATATCCATCACTTGTCATATATAAGATAATAAACAACAAATAATCACAAATTAAGCAACAAACATGCATGTTTGTTCTCCACCTTATGCCTCCGGTTAGGGTCTTAATCCCATTCAAGAGCACATGACTTTGTTTCACAGTTTATAAGTCTTCTGTGTTCGTTTTCAGTTGTGGAAAAATTTCGACAGCATCTCCCCACAGTTCCTCAAGTGCACGAATATCTATATACCTAGTATGCACTCGAAGAACAGTATTGGGAGACCCCGTCGAAATATATACCCACGACCGCAAACGAATACAGAAGACCTATACAAACTGGGAAACAAAGTCCTATGCTCCCAAACTGTCCAAAAATGGGACAATTCAATAATCTCTCCATGATTCTCGAACGGGATTTCTAAAGATATATATAAATGCAAGTACATCAGTGAATAAAAGAATTAATCATTCTTTCATTCACCGCTAATTATAAATCGATCATAAAACAATGATTTTCTTATAATAATAACAATTATTAATTTAATTAATTAAGACATTAATTTATATCACAAATAATTAATATATATAATTAATTCAATAATTTCACAAAAACCAACAATTAATTATATAGCTAGATCAACAAAAGGATTAACATATATGCTATCACCTCATCACATGCATTATGCATGATTTTGTATATAACCACACACAAAATGGATATATTTCAATAAAAAAAATGGAAATGAAAATGGAAATATTTGTTGAAAAAGATGAAAAAAGATATCATACCAAGTTAAAATTCGATGGGTAGGAGTGGAGAGGCCTTAAGAAGATCCGCCTTGAAGGTTTTCACATCAAAAAACGAAAATCAGTGGAAAAATTTTGTGGGAGGAAAATTTTTCATAAATTTTCTCTTTTTCCTGATCTGGAAACCAGTTCAACTTATATAGCCTGGGATCACTTAGACGGCGAAACTTTTTTTTTTCCTCGCCTAAGAAGACTACTAAGACGACGAAATAAATAATATTCCTCGCTTAAGAAAACTCTAAGACGACGAAATAATATTTTCGTCGTCCAAGATAAAACCAGACGACGACAAATAATTCGTCGGAAATGGAACTTTCTTAGCCGACGAAAACAATATTTTCGTCGTCTTAGTTATATCTTAGGCGAGGAAAAAGTCTATTTCGTCATCTTAGATTCTTTCTTAGGCGACGAAAACAAGTTTCGTCGTTTAAGAAATTAAAAATGCCGACGAATCATATTTTCGTCGTCAGAAACTTTTCTTAGACGACGAAATATAAGTTTCGTCATCTAAAGTCGTTCTTAGACGACGATTAGGTTTTCTTAGACGACGAATGTTTATTTCTTGTAGTGATCTCTCTCTCTCTAGTGTACATCTGGTTGTTTTGTGCTTTCTCACCAGTACACATATTCCAACCTCCCTCTGGGAACGGCGTTGTAGTGCTTGAGGAACGGAAATTGGGGTTTCGGTGTACGATCGATTCCAAGTTTTATCAGACCATTTTCTCCACAGCGATGTCTGCTCCTCGTCCTGCATCGTTGCGCAAGGAAGTAAGTTCGGCGAACTGTTCCGATTCACCTCGTGTATGCCTTGGCGCCGCCGGTCACGCTGCTCTGGTAGACAAACACGTTTACCTGGTGAGTCGGCTCCTGGGTCAGCAACACCGATTCCCGGGATTCATAGGTACGATTCCAACCATCTGGAGATTAAGATTTGTCTGTTCATGAAGTTGGTGATCGATTCATTGACGAGTCGCCGAAGCGAGCATCAAACAATAATAACCCTACAAAATATCGTTAGTAGTATAAGCAAGTAGGGATCGTTCTAGCCGGGGATTAAGGGTACCTGAAATATGAGATTGTTAGACAAAAACACATATACATATATACAAAACGTCACATATGGGGGAGAGAATGGTTCGGCAGCCATAGGGCTGCCCTAGTACTAGGCACGAAAATAAATTGCAGAAAATAAATCCTAAATTACTATTTACAAGTTTGGTCGACATTCTTCCACAAATTACTAACACAAAAGCACTCAAAACACATAGCAAAGTTATAAGATAAGACACGGCAAGAGCACACAATATCCTAGATCCGACTTAGTTCCAACCTAATTAGCTCCTTATCGGTTTACTAATCGATTAAGACTCTCAAATACTTCAAGATTAACTTATCATCTAACCCTAAAGTTATACTAAACACATTTGAGAACACTTATCGTCGAAATCAAACATGCAAAGTAATTAGGCACAAGGTCTTTTTAGTCGGAAACATATCAATCAAGCAAGGCGTCACCACTTCTTGTTAACATGCATAGTCATTTAAACCACTCTAGTCCTATTATTGACGGATACAAGACCAATACTCAAAACACATCGCGAATATGCTAAGTACCAATCTTTGAGGCACACGGATTTAAAGACTAAACCAAGAACGAATTACTAGAATCAGAGTGAACATACTTGCCTATCTAATCCTATCTCTTTACTTCATATTTTCCTTACTTTTTAACATGCAATTTGTATTCTTACATCCAAATACCACTTAAAGACAAATAAGAAAACAAATTGAACATACAAATCATAAAACCAAATTTCACTCCAAACAATACATAGACATAGAGTTTGAAACCAAGAATTCATGCTAACTTCATAGACAAAGTTTAACATAGCTACAACAAAAATTACATAACCAAGAGAAGGGAGTGGATCACACATTAGAAACCTTGGAGAGTTTCGTCTAGGTGTGGATCCGATGGTTGGTGGAGAAGATGGCTGCTCGGCAATGGGTGTGTCGGCAGGATTTTTGGGTGAGATGGTGGTGGTTTCGGCTAAGGTTTGTATGTAGGACTCTTGGGAAATTTAGGTAGAGCTTTGGCTAGATTTTTTCTTTGGAATGTGACAAGTTTTTCTGTGTAAAAGTTAGCTATTTATAGAGGCAAATTCGGCAGAAAACCTAGGTAGAAAACCTAGTCCGAATCGGCAAAGGCAATCCTTGTGCAACAAGGTTTTGGTTCCTTCCTTTCTTGGTTCTTCTAGGAAACTTCTTTTTCTGATTTTTTTCTTCAATGCCTTGGCTTGGTGTCATCCTCTAACCTTCCTTAAGCTTGGACCATCATCACATATGCATTTGTACACCATTTGGTCCATTAAAAACAGAAAACACAAAAAGGGGGCAGTAGGTTCCTGGAATCGGCAGATTTGACCTTGATGCAGTAATTCCGGCATATCTCCATCCGTGGAGCTCCGATTGATGCGATTCCAAGTCTCAGATAAACTAGACACATATGGCCATCTCCCCATAAAATATCTCGATCAAATTCCTTGTGAGTCGTCGGGAATGATTTTTCGAAGTTGGGACAAAGTCCCAGGAAAATCCTGGAAGTCCCTGGATTGGTTTGCTCGGACTGCTGTTTTGCAGCCATCTTTTGGGTGACGTCCCGAACTCCAATTGATCTGAAATTTTAACACAACATTCCTCAGTACATGAATATTAAGTACACCAAATTTCATAGAATTCGGACAAGGATAGATCATATTTTTACTCGTCTCAAAATCGCAAAAAAGACATGTTTTGCACTATTTTCCAGATTTCTCATACTTAGTCATTTTTCGGACAATTAAACACATTTCACCAAAACTCTACCAAAATTGACACTAACTATATTATGACTCAATCTTAGACAAATAAGAGTTAAACAAAGCATAAACGAGGGCATAAGCATATAATATCGTCGCACATTGTGCTCCTATCAACTACCCCACACTTATCCTTTGCTAGTCCCTTAGCAAACTAAATTAAACTAGACTCTAAACAAACTATTGCCCCTAACAATTTGTCTCAGGCTCGTATGTACACATAGCTTTCAAGTTAATGCATGAGACTGCTTAGCACGAAAATTCCAAGTTTCATGAACATGTGACATCAATATGAACATATAAGAACAAAAAGTAAGCATGTAGACATGTTAAAGCTAATTCAATCCTCCTCACTAGGCATACTCTCTTCATTTTCTCTCGAAGCATGGTTATTCACTCAATAGTATATGCAAGTGGAAGATAATGAATTAGAAAGAGTGACTTGCATATATCAAAGAAACGAAAGCACTTTGTGAATTTTTATGGAAAAACCTCATATGACAACTATATGCACCAATGGACCAAAACCATATGCTCAACTCTTGAGAAAATCTCCACAAATCAAAGTATGCCATCTTAAGAATCATGAAAACGTTATAGGGGAATAAATATGGGGCTCGGCTATAGGGAAGGAAATTTAGGATAAGTGGTGCTTAAAAACGTCACCAAGACTTGGCAATTCTTGATCCTCCTTATGGCTTCACTCCAAGGGTCGGATATTATCTTGTTGGACCCTTCCTTCATTTTTTTACTTCCCGAAACATCATAAACATGGACAAAGGTCGAATTTTCACAATGCTAGACCTTCCAATACGAACGAAATTCCAAGCTCACAACATTTATTCAAGGATAGGACTTAGCAATTTTCAATCAAAACCGTGCCTAAACTTCTTTTCTTTTTCTTTCGGACTTCATGTTTTTCTTTTCTTTTCTTTTCTATCCGTTTACATATTTTTCACTTTTGCTAGGCATGGCATATACATTTTTCACACAATTTCTAGCTAAGTCCACCCCACACTTGTTTCATGACATCACTCTACATCAAACCTCCAAATCGATTTCAAACTTTTGCCAAGTCTCGCGAGGACAAGGGTCAAGATATAACTATTCTAAGCATAGGAATTTTAATAAGGGTGATGAAAGAAAATGCTCAACGTAGGCTCAAAGGGGTTTTCTAAGGAGTCCCACGACGGGCACAAATAGGGCACATGCTTTATTTGGCAATGGTGGTGATCCTAATATAACGTTTTCAATCCTTTTCAAAATCAAGGCAATTTTCATGACTATCAAGTTTCAATAATCACAAGAACGAGTTCTAGCACTTCTAGAGTCCATGAAAAGCTATTGCATATAGTCATCGAATAATCAAAGAATTATGAGGTTCACATATTAGCATGCTCGAAATTTTCAATTTATCACTCATGAAGAAAGCAATTTGGCTCTAAAGCTCACACAAGTTATTATGGAAACAAACTAGCTAAAACATGCATGCTTCGTAATCAACAAGTCCTACATGCTCCTACCAATGCACATAATCCATGAAACTCACAATTTTAATTGTATGCACAACCATCATCTATGTATGCAAAGAGGAGAAAAACATCATTGACATATTAGGGGCATCCTAAGACTCGAAACAAATAATTTAAACACTCTATTTTTGTAGAACAATTTTCTGAATTTTCTTTTCTAAACTAAGCACACCAAAACATAAACGGAATACGTTATCCCACCCCACACTTAGAAAATTACATTGTCCTCAATGTAAGCACAAATCTATATCAACGAATTTCCTAAGCATGCAATAGTCTAACATATACCAACATATCATCACAAATCAAAGAAAAAGAGAAGAGTTAAGAAATTTCAAACTCTCGGTGATGGCTCCTTCACTTTTCTTTGATCGAATTGGGTTGCCTCCCAAGTAGCGCTTTGTGTTTATAGTCCGTAGCCTAGACTTTTCACCATGTGTTGTGTGTGTTCATCATGCCATGTGCAGCTCCGCAGTTGGGGCAGCAGCCCCTTTCTCTCGGCAGTTAGGCTGCTTGGCAGCTTTGTCCTCGTGACAGTGTGCTGCTTCTCTTGAGGTCTGATTTTGGGTGCGTTCCAATATCCGAATGCAAAACTGTTATAAAGCAATTTTGTAGCAGACACATAGAGATTTCCAACGGTATAAAATTTGCCTCAATCGGACCAGCGGAAGTATGCTTTGTTGGGTCTTTAATCGGACCTATCGTGCTGCCCAGTTCTCTGTTCCACCAGATTGACCTTGCTGCCTTCAAATTGAAACTGGGAACGACTCGAGACTCCAAATCCACTTCTGTAAACTCCTACGGAAAGTAGACTCAGAGACCTTTCCAACGGTGTATGGCTCACTTTCCCAAGTTTTGTGAGCTGAAAACGGCAGCCATCCAAAGTCGACGGACTGCACTGCCCGATGTCTGTTTTAGGCAGAAGTTTGGAATTTCCTGCACTTTTCTTTTAAGTTCGACTGCACAGACACAAAACACATCAAAGCGAACAAAACACAAAGATAAATGCAAGAATATACAAAGCTATACAAGCCATGGCATTAGCAATTACACAACATATTTCAACAATGATTCACATATAAACATTCGGCAAACACACAAAATTTCGGCAAAGAACAAACATGGTTCGGCAACAAGAGAAGAAAAATTGGAACGTTCATGATCATGTAATCGCTAAGTCTAATTTCTTTTAAATTTGTTCTAACTCTCGAAATACGTGGAGCAGAGGAGATAACGGTGCAATGGACTGATACAGCCCCCGGTAGTATCATGCTTAACCCGATATACCTCAAGAGTTTGAACTACACAATTTGTTTTGTCTTTTGAAGAAAATAGGCCACATATGTCAAGTTATGTTCTAGCGTCTAAAGTGAGGTGATGCTTCGGCACAAGCTGTCGACTAGGTCGTGCGTATTTTACGTTTCAAAGGTCATTAAAATCACGGAGGGCGAACCCCCTACAGGAACCAGGCAGGACTCGTTGTTGGACACCACGGAGGGCGAACCCCCAATCGACTCACTCACCGAGAATGAACATCAGTCTATGGGCCTTGAGATCCAGTTAAACAAACCTGAGAACCATATCTATGAAAATAACTTCCCCATACTTTGTAAAACAAACACGGATCCCTAGCAGTCTACAAGTGTTGATTAAAACCGCCCTCAACCTCATGGAAGTAATACTATTACCGAAGAAACGCTTATATGCGTGGGGGGGAAGTATCCCGCGTTTCCCAATCTACATAGAAACGGCCTCCGACATAGCACCATTCACATGAAGGGTTTTGGTTATGATCAACAAAAGTGGCTTCACCTACATGTTACACTTTAGAAACTACAATAAACTCAAACATACACAACACTATCAACTCCCTAGAAATTAAACTAAGTGATTACCAACATACATCAATATACATCATGCAACTTCCGAAATTTAAACTCTATATGCCGAAGCATATTTCTACTTTACAAAATCCCAAAATAAACTTAAAATTTACAACTTTACAAATATTCAACAAAAATTTCCAGCAAACATATATACACAACAATAACATAAAACAAGCTTTTATAATCCCCGGCAACGGCGCCAAAAATTGACGAGTCGCCGAAGCGAGCATCAAACAATAATAACCCTACAAAATATCGTTAGTAGTATAAGCAAGTAGGGATCGTTCTAGCCGGGGATTAAGGGTACCTGAAATATGAGATTGTTAGACAAAAACACATATACATATATACAAAACGTCACATATGGGGGAGAGAATGGTTCGGCAGCCATAGGGCTGCCCTAGTACTAGGCACGAAAATAAATTGCAGAAAATAAATCCTAAATTACTATTTACAAGTTTGGTCGACATTCTTCCACAAATTACTAACACAAAAGCACTCAAAACACATAGCAAAGTTATAAGATAAGACACGGCAAGAGCACACAATATCCTAGATCCGACTTAGTTCCAACCTAATTAGCTCCTTATCGGTTTACTAATCGATTAAGACTCTCAAATACTTCAAGATTAACTTATCATCTAACCCTAAAGTTATACTAAACACATTTGAGAACACTTATCGTCGAAATCAAACATGCAAAGTAATTAGGCACAAGGTCTTTTTAGTCGGAAACATATCAATCAAGCAAGGCGTCACCACTTCTTGTTAACATGCATAGTCATTTAAACCACTCTAGTCCTATTATTGACGGATACAAGACCAATACTCAAAACACATCGCGAATATGCTAAGTACCAATCTTTGAGGCACACGGATTTAAAGACTAAACCAAGAACGAATTACTAGAATCAGAGTGAACATACTTGCCTATCTAATCCTATCTCTTTACTTCATATTTTCCTTACTTTTTAACATGCAATTTGTATTCTTACATCCAAATACCACTTAAAGACAAATAAGAAAACAAATTGAACATACAAATCATAAAACCAAATTTCACTCCAAACAATACATAGACATAGAGTTTGAAACCAAGAATTCATGCTAACTTCATAGACAAAGTTTAACATAGCTACAACAAAAATTACATAACCAAGAGAAGGGAGTGGATCACACATTAGAAACCTTGGAGAGTTTCGTCTAGGTGTGGATCCGATGGTTGGTGGAGAAGATGGCTGCTCGGCAATGGGTGTGTCGGCAGGATTTTTGGGTGAGATGGTGGTGGTTTCGGCTAAGGTTTGTATGTAGGACTCTTGGGAAATTTAGGTAGAGCTTTGGCTAGATTTTTTCTTTGGAATGTGACAAGTTTTTCTGTGTAAAAGTTAGCTATTTATAGAGGCAAATTCGGCAGAAAACCTAGGTAGAAAACCTAGTCCGAATCGGCAAAGGCAATCCTTGTGCAACAAGGTTTTGGTTCCTTCCTTTCTTGGTTCTTCTAGGAAACTTCTTTTTCTGATTTTTTTCTTCAATGCCTTGGCTTGGTGTCATCCTCTAACCTTCCTTAAGCTTGGACCATCATCACATATGCATTTGTACACCATTTGGTCCATTAAAAACAGAAAACACAAAAAGGGGGCAGTAGGTTCCTGGAATCGGCAGATTTGACCTTGATGCAGTAATTCCGGCATATCTCCATCCGTGGAGCTCCGATTGATGCGATTCCAAGTCTCAGATAAACTAGACACATATGGCCATCTCCCCATAAAATATCTCGATCAAATTCCTTGTGAGTCGTCGGGAATGATTTTTCGAAGTTGGGACAAAGTCCCAGGAAAATCCTGGAAGTCCCTGGATTGGTTTGCTCGGACTGCTGTTTTGCAGCCATCTTTTGGGTGACGTCCCGAACTCCAATTGATCTGAAATTTTAACACAACATTCCTCAGTACATGAATATTAAGTACACCAAATTTCATAGAATTCGGACAAGGATAGATCATATTTTTACTCGTCTCAAAATCGCAAAAAAGACATGTTTTGCACTATTTTCCAGATTTCTCATACTTAGTCATTTTTCGGACAATTAAACACATTTCACCAAAACTCTACCAAAATTGACACTAACTATATTATGACTCAATCTTAGACAAATAAGAGTTAAACAAAGCATAAACGAGGGCATAAGCATATAATATCGTCGCACATTGTGCTCCTATCATTCATCTTTCAATTCGATCAAGTGGCTGATCGGAAGAAGGTGTTGAATGGAGGTTCGTGGTTCTACAGAAACACAATGTTAATTCTGAATGAGTATGATGGTGCGGGTCTGACAGAATTTGTGCCTCTGTTTTTGTTGGACCTTCGGCTGCGCAATCCTCCTCCCTTGCTAGCTATAGGCAATTCTCTGGGTTTTATCATCGGGGTGGACCAGGCAGCCTTGACCAGGAGGGAACCGGTCCAACGAATCAACGAATCCGACGGAAAATATGTAGCGATGTATAAAGAGACATGCGTCTTGGGTAAAAAATTCAAATAGCTAGACACAAACGAACGCCCCATACTGTCGTAAGTAATTGCTGACACGCCAAGTTATTGGTGTCAATTGTGTGTCACAGATGAAGGTTATGTAAGGGTGTTAATAACTATGTATAACAATATATAACATGTAGATTTAACCATACATATAGTATATACCAAGGAATTCGAATAGACACATAAGGACACCTATGACGTAGCACATAAGTAACTCAACATCTATACCTAACGTACCATTCATATAGATTTAGTAATTTTTCCACCTCAAAACATGCATCTTCATTTCTTGAACTTTTGATGTGTGATACTTAGGACGTTTTAAATATATTAATCTCATAATTTTATATATATACACACACACACATTGTATTGCTAGTGACAAAGTATATTTTCTCGCATAAGAAAAATCATTAGATTACAAGAAAATGGGACACATACTCTCTTTTATATATATATATATATATATATAGATTACGCATGTTTATAGCATTTGCGTCGAATACAATCGCCATCTTCACCCACGCACACTAACCAATTGTGTTTTTAGGATTCAAACTCGTCAGGCAAATACTTTGTTCTACTAAGATAGTACGTATGGGTTAGTATTTATGCAACTTTGGTTGTAGTTTTGGACGTTTTGATTTTCTCTTTGGTTCTCTTAGAATTGTAGTTTTGAATAACTAAACTCGTTTAGTGTTCTATTAAAGCTTTTATTTGTGCCTTGACTTATCAATATCTAGTAGGAAGTAGGTTATTAGGTCGTGAGTTCGAGGATAGAGGGTAGATGAAATCCTTAGATCATCTTTTTTTTTAATAAAAAAAAAATACGTACTGAAGGTTTAGTACTGTAGCACTTTAGTGTTGAAATAAATTATAAGTGTATAACATTTATAGTTCAGGTCCAAGATTTGGAGCAACTTTTCTGGCATGATCAGAATACAATGTTCTGTGTAAGCTCACACCTTTTTTAGCCTCCTTCCTCATTAATTCATAAACTTAGACTCCCTCCTTCTAGCTTCTTCACTGTCGTAAGGCCCAGCATAACCAAAACATTTGATCCATTTTCCATTTTCATTCGTTATTAGAAAGAAAAAAAAAACAAATTTCCTAAAGAAAAAGATAAGAACGGCACCATTGAAAAAAATTACCTTTGGGGAGATGTTGCAAGAAGTTTGGATGTGAAGAGTGTACAGGAATCCCAAACACCAATAGGTTCAGAATAAACCCGCTATTCTGATCAAATGATCGAAGCAACACCAACTACACAGAAAAGCAATAACAAACCTGGAAAAATAAAATTCCAATTACCAAGAGCAAAAAGATTCATAAAACGTAAATTATATGGAAACCCAAAATGGAAAACACAGTAGAAGAAAACATACTCAGGGACTGTTATTTTTCTCAGCCTTATGACCTCTCTCTCTCTCTCTTGATCGCCGGAGAAAAATTGGGCCTATGCACAATTGGCTCATGGGTGAGAGAACGTTTGTTTGTATTACCTCTTTTTTTTTTTTCCTTTTTTTTTTCGAGAAATTTTTAAATACACACCCTTTATTTCTTAATACACAACCATGGTATTTTATATTTCAAATTAAAAAATTATAGGTAACTCAAATGACCATAATGGACATATATTATTAAAAAAAATTGTAAAGAAAGAAAAGGAAAAAGAAAAAACCATACTGCACTATGATTGCTCTTCTCTAGGTCTCTTTCTCTATCATTATATCTCTTCTCCATCAATAGTCATGAACTGAATTTCAATTATTGAGGTAATCAAATGAAATATAAAGATTTAATACAACAATTTCCAACTCAGGTATGTATTCTTCGTATTCTCTATCACTCTCATATTAATTGTTGAGCGCTTGATGAAGAGTAACCGTACATAGCTCTGGGTTGATAAATTTTTTACTTGCTTTAGTGTTAAATTCCTTCTATTGAGTGGTTCTTGTGTTTGCATTGATTCTTGATGGCTTACTTGGGATGTACGATGGTTGAATTTTTTCTAAATACGATCCACTGGTTTGTTTTGTGATTTAAGATTTAAAACTTCGTTAATTGGATCATTATTTACATAGAACAAATTCGTTGTTTCATTCTAATCAATGCTTAGAAGACAGAGTTCATGCCAATGTATTTGAGCAAGTAGAATTTTACTTGACTTCTAGCAATGCCTCTAGTATATAAATATATATAGCAAGCCAACCAACTTGACCAAAGTCGAATACAACATAAATGCACAATTGACGTGATCTGGAAACTTAGATTGATAGCTTGCGCATGATTATTACATAGCGCTCTCTTTCAAAATACTCTTACTGATAAGCTACTAATCGATCAAGCGGAAAATAAATTTAAGCATCTAATTTTTAACTTTTTTATATTATAGCATGATGAAGTCCAACAACAGAATTTCTCGACCATATATAGCAGAATATAGAAGAATGTTTATGTGATTATATCAATGAATTCACAACTTACCAGGTAATATTTATTCAAATTGGAATTTGGATTCAGAGTTGTTACATATATTAGATAGTAAGTTGAATGTGTTGTGTACAGGTATTTGGTAGCAAAGGAGCTTTGATTCAATGGGTCCATATGACGGGGAAGAGAAACAATTGTGTCATAGTGATTCAGAGGTCCAGTTTTGTTAACAAGGTGGTTGACAAAACTACCCAAAAGTCTGAAATGGATAGTAGCAAGGCTAAATGTGGAACAACCCCCGAGGCTAACTTCTACAAAGAAATGTGAATTCTGTTTTTATTAAAAGCCTATAATATTGGTGGGGATGAGTACCCTTGTGGTTGATTGCGGAATCCACAATCATATTGCCCCATCATATTCAGAAGGTTATTCTTATCCACAGCGACTAACTAACGATGAACAAGAGTTGTTGATCGATATGTCCAAGCGTTTACTAAGACCCAATAATATATTGACTGCCATAAAGAGTCGAGATCCTACTAATACATCAACGATGAGAACTATGCACAATGCTAGGTACTCTGCTCGAATTATTGCTAGGGAGGGGAAAACTCAAATGCAACAATTGCTATAGAATTTGTTGAACATCATAGAAGCCAAGATCATGTGGTCACTGATTTGTTTCGGTGTCATCCATTTAGTCTTTAAATGCTATGTACATTCCCACATGTACTTATCATGGATTGCACCTATAGGACAAACATGTACCGTTTTCCACTTTTTGAGATTATAGGTATTACGTGCACTGTGCAAACTTCTAATGTTGCTTTTGTTTACATGTCAAAGGAGACATAAGATATTTATAAATAGGCATTGAGTAGGTTAAGGACACTTATAGATGATGATTCTATGCCTGAGGTAATTTTCATAGATCGGGAATTAGCACCTATGAAAACTATTGAAAATGTCTTTCCTGATACTAATCAGATTTTATGCGAGTGGCACATTAGTAAGAATATGATGAGAAAATGCAAAAGAAAATTCAAAACGAAAGAAGGGTGGGAAGCATTTAACAATGATTGGCATAACTTGGTCGATTGTAGCACCGAAGACGAGTATTTACATAGCCTTACAATTTTCGAGTCAAAATATTTAGCATTTACTGAAGAGATAAGTACAAGAAAATGTTCATTGCAGCATGGACAAACAACTACACGCATCTCGATGCAAGGACTTCGAATTGGTAATATACATACATTGCTTCTTTTCAACTTTTTTGTTCTTTTTATTATTATTTATTAATTTATTTCTTGGCTAGAGCGGAGAGCGCACATACAAAGCTCAAGCGAGAGTTTAGATCTTCCCAACTTGACTTCAATGTATCATGGGAGCAGATTTACTCATTATTGTGTTTGCATCACAGTGAAGATAAGACATCATTTGAAAAAAGTCAATGCTTTGTGCAACATGAGTTCAACCATGCTTACATGAAGCAATTGATAGGATTTGTGTCGATTGCGGCATTAAACATGATTGTCCATGAAGCGAACAAGTAAGCTCTCACTCATACTAATTATATTTTTAAGTGAATATCATGAAGTTAACTTATTGGTTATATAATGATTTAAACTTATTATTTAGTAAGTGTGTTGGGAAATTGATTACATTTGATTATTGTATTGATTACATAGGGTTGATGATATAAGACCAGAACTTGCATCATGCAATTGTGCCATACGTAAGACACATGGATTATCAGGTGCACATCAGATAGCTGAACATAAGCGTTGTGACAGTCCAATACCCATTACATATGTGCATCACCACTGGAGAAAGTTAGAGATTGGGGCAATAGTAGAAGACTTGGAAGTCCATGAGAAGGTTCCTTTGAAATTACAATTGGAACGATTAGTGTAATGGGCTGAAGAACAAAATGGGGATACAAAACGTCAAATCTTAGTGAAGATTGATGAGCTAATAAATTCGAGCTATAATTTGCTTAAGGAGCCAGCTGAAAAGAGAAAGACCAAAGGGCATCCAAGTAAAATTTTAAATAATTTGTTATCTGAGCGTGAGACTGATTCACCTCTTCCAAGCGTTCAGGATGTCTCACGTAGGTCGAATTCAAAGTCAAGTAATGATCACTCAGAGAAAAGCAAGGTACATATAAAATATGTTTGTACTAATTTTTGCTTGAAAATTGTCGATAATTTATTACTTTTCTATGTATAACATTATCTTTGTACATGCAGATAAATTGGCTCAAAATGATATGAGGTTTGAGCTGACTCAAAAATATATAGTACAATTTATATATGGCATGCAGCATTAAATTATTGGTTCAATGGATGTCAAAAATGAAGGTAATTGTGATTTTAGAGTTGTGGCATCAGGTATGGGATTCAGTAGAAAACATTGGCGTAAAGTGCGAATTAATTTGATAACCGAGTTAGAAGGCTCACCTGAGTTTTATGAAGCTCTTTATGGAGGACAAAGTGTTGTTGACGAACTCTATAAGCGACTTAACCATTATGCATCAAATTTTGCACCTAAATGGAAATTGATGGATCTACCAGACATGGGACATTTGATTGCAACGTGCTATGGAGTAGTAGTTGTCAACTTATTAGACGGTCATTGTTTCACGTTTCTACCATTATGTGATTTTACCAAAGGAAAACTAAAGGGAGAAAATTTACGTGAAATTGGCATTGGATTTGTGAATGAGGATCATTTTGTTCAGGTGAAGAGCAATATATATAATCTTAGGTTGCTAATAAGTTTCATATATATGATTTGATATGATCACTGAAGAAACTTCATATTTTTTACACAGATATGTTTATTGGTTGGACACCCATTGCTACCAGTTACACCAAATTGGATTTATCATGCAAATGATTATGCTAAACATTTGTACTTAAAGTACCAAGATCGTTTTCAGCAGTATGATCGATTGTCACATCCTGAGAGAGTGAGTAATATATCCACAAAAACGGTGCGACTAGACGATAAAAATATACTTGCCGATGAAATTTTTTAACTGTGCATGTCTCGTGAAGATGAAACAGTATACCAATTCAGTTGTAAACATACTTTTGGGTTTACTAGGTTAGTGATTCAACTAACATTTAAAACATTTGGAGTGTTATTTTTTGTATTAAATTTTGCATACCATATTGAACTAGTATTTCATGTTTAATTTGAAACCATATTGAATAAGTTGATGTACATATGTCTATATATGTTAAACCTAGTTTACTAGCTTTTAAATTTTGGAATTTTTAATTTTTTTTTTCAATTCCAACTGATTGATGGCGTATTAGAGTTGGGTGACAAGATACTTGGTTATAAATTGAACGATGATAGGTAAAAAATTCGAGCAGAACTAGTACGTAGAAAATATAAATTAACATTAATTAGAGATTTTTTAAATAATAATTGTATGAAATGACAGAATATTTCATGGATATAAGTTTAAGGGTATTTTAGGTACTACAGGATGTGTATTTAGGAAAATATTGAGTTGAAATATTAGATATGTAGTGTATTTTTTTTTTGAATTGGAAGTCAAGAAATTTATTAATCAGTAAGCAGTATAAAGATAACACACCCATTTAGGATTGACAATAAGTGTTATCTCTTATGACTCACCAAACTATACTAGGCCAAAGAGTAAAAAATACACCTATATTTTCTCTCGATAAAACACAGTGAAATTCAGTGTTAGAATACTTAGCAGCAAGATTAAAGAGTAACAACCAAATACTCTAAAAACTGTGACTAGATTCAAAATCAATCCAATTTAGCAGGAGGAGGCGGGCCTCCTTTCCTACCAAGTTACCTGTCTTCATATCAGGAGAAGGTGGATGCCTCCTTTCCCACCAAGTTACTTGTCTCCATATCAGGGACATCAGAAGTCTTCAAAACATCGCCTTTATTACCAGACTCATGAGATGGAGCACCCATCTCAGAGTCAACTTTCAGAGCTTTCTTCTTAAACCACCTCTTTTTTGTCCCTTGGTCTTCAATTTCAGCCGAAGACTCTTTTGGTTTGTTCTTGCTACCTCTGGGACTGCCAATTTTTTCAGTCTTTTGTTTCACCACTACAAGACTCTTTTAGTCAGTCTCTGAAGCTGACTGGATATACTTTTTTCACGGGCGACTCCATTCATACGTTGACTTTCGTTTGAGTAGATTAATCAATGGGGTTCCTTTGCCACAGCTACAAAGGTGACAGCAGATCTATCATCAACACTGCTTATTGGAGTCTTAGAGTGCAGAATATCAGACTTTCCAGAGAACAACACCGGCACATCTCTTGTCATCTCTGAATGCTGAAGATCCAAATTTGCTCCCATTACAGAGACTTCTGCACACGCCTCCATTCCCTCAGAAGGAATAAAAATTGTCTCTGCCAATACTAAGGGTGCGTTTGGGGGAGCTTATAACACTACCAGGAAAAAGGCTTTTTCCGACGAAATTAAAAAAAACGGCCGACGGATTAAAATTTTCGTCGGTACTTCCAACGAATAGCAGACGATTTTATTTTTCGTCGGTGGAAAAAAAAATCGTCGGCCATAGTTTAACCATAGCCGACGATACTTTTTTTCGTTGGTATAAACAAAAAACGTCGGCTATATTCATATTTCAGTCGACGATTTGGATTTTCGTCGGCCTTTCTCTGAAACATTAGCCGACGAAAACTTTTGAAATTTTGGCCGACGAAATTGACATTTTCTCGTCGGTCATAACTATATTGAAAAATACATATTTTATTTTAGACAGAAAACGACGAAAGAATAGCCGACGAGTATGTCTCTCGTCGGCTATGATTTAAAACAAAAACAAAAACAAAAAATGACCAGATTCTATTTTCTATCACTAACGATAAACCATTGCTTGATTCTTCAAACAGAAAAAAGTCATGAGATAAGATATGACCAAAATGATAAAATAGGTTTACGGTTGAAAAATGACAAGATTCCGATAAAATCTGAGTGTCGAAAGATGCGGTCAAAGGTTTTATTCCTTCGTTTCCCTAATGGTAGCGTTACCTTCGGTAAATATTTTGAGGAAAATTTTTATACGATTAGTTGCATCTCATCGATTTGAAACTATTATATGTTGAAGGTCAGGCAAAAAACCGTCATTTAGACAGTCCAATTACCATTTCTAAGCGTTTAGAGGTTTGACTTACCCGGTTGACCGTTCCGATCGAGTCTTTAACGTTGTCAGCTGAAGTTGGATTTTTTTCCATACATGTATTTAATCTTAACGGTGATATCTGACGGTTGGAATAGATTTTCTAAACTTTTAGATTCAAAATCAGAACATATGCACTAATGTTCCTTAACTTGTTTACCAAGTGTTTAAGTGAATGTATAGTTTCAAATAGTTACTATACGTAGACTCTTCAAATGCAAAAATGTTTAGAAATAGGATATGACCGAAATAATGAAATACGTCTACGGTTGAAAAATGACAAGGTTCTGATAAAATCTCTGTGCCGAATGTTGCGGTTAACTGTTTTTTACTTTCGTTTTCCTATGGGTAGCCTGACGTTCGTTAAATCAATTTTGTAAAATTTTTATATGATTAGTTGCGTCTCATTAATTTGAAACTATTATCTGTTGAAGGTGAGGCCAGAAACCGTCGTTTAACTAGACTAATTTCCGTTTTTAAGCGTTTAGAGGTTTGACTTAGTGATTTGACCTATAGTTTAGCTGACGAAAATTATATTTCGTCGGCTAAACTCTTGCGATCCGCGCCTTTTTATTGTCCACCGTTGGATGGCTCAGATCCGACGGCTGTTGATCTTCCAAAGTATAGCCGACGAAATATTTTAAATCGTCGGCTAAACTCTTGCGATCCGCGCCTTTTTATTGTCCGCCGTTGGATGGCTCAGATCCGACGGCTGTTGATCTTCCAAAGTATAGCCGACGACATTCAAAGAATAACCGACGAAATCTTTTAAATCGTCGGCTATTCTCTTGCGATCCGTGCCTTTTTATTGTCCGCCGTTGGATGACTCAGATCCGACGGCTGTTGATCTTCCAAAGTATAGCCGACGACATTCAAATAATAGCCGACGAAATCTTTTAAATCGTCGGCTATTCTCTCTGCTATAAAAGATGAAAGTCGCAGAAAGCCCGACTTTTTCTCTCCTAAACCCTAAAACATCTCCTCCTCGATCCGTAGGTAATTTTTTTTTTTTTTTTTGTAATTTATTTTAATTGTATAATTTAGGTATATAATTTAGATATTTAAGTGTGTGTTAAATTGTTATATATATTGGTTATATATATAAATTGTTAGATTAATTATATATATAAATTGGTAGATTAATTATATAAATTGTTATATATTTGTTAATATATACACATATTTGTGTATATATATATATATGATAATGTATATTTTAATTGTTATATATAAATTGTTAAATTAATTATATATATAAATTGGTAGCCTAATTATATAAATGGTTATATTTATGTTATTATATAAATGGTTATTTGTATGTATATATATGTTAATGATGAAATATAGTTATATTTGTATATAAATGGATATATTTATGTTAATGGTTAGTATTATTTAAAATTAGTTAAATTATAAATATTAATTTGTTAGTATGTTTTAAAATATGTTAGTATTATTGGTTATTATATTAATTAAAATTTGTTATTTAATGTAATATAATTTAATATCAATTAATGTATTAATTTATTTGTTTCCAGATGGCCGATGCATTTAGACAGCTATTCGGAGGCCGTCGTTCCAGATCTAGGGGTTCTGGAAGTTCTAGCGTATCCGGAGACTCCGAGAGGACCCCTAGCCAGCCTGAGAGGACCACCAGCCAGCCTCAGATGATCGATTCATCCCAGTCACGGAGGAGTGTGAGCAACAGGCACCAGACCCTTTGATCGGCTGGGCGGCCGTCGAGCAGCTCATGTCCCCCTCTCCGGCCAGATCCTCCGAGATGTAGTACGCAGCTATTTCAGGATGACATAGCTCCAGACGTTCATCAGGTCCGTATGTCCGAGGTTCATCGGGAGCCGATGACGAGTCCTGCGTC
Organism: Potentilla sterilis; assembly: GCA_963682095.1. Taxonomy (NCBI): domain Eukaryota; kingdom Viridiplantae; phylum Streptophyta; class Magnoliopsida; order Rosales; family Rosaceae; genus Potentilla; species Potentilla sterilis. The sequence continues at coordinate 28,937,978 of OY821759.1, read as the reverse complement.
GTCTGCTGCTGACTCTACTGAGGGGACTACTCTCCCTAATCAGCTATACCTGCCATACAACATTCCTGCCATACCCGAGGTCGACGAGCGTGGTGTGCCCATATGGCCTGCTAGGCCTCAGTACGTGAGTGTTGCGGAGGCATACCATTATGAGCCATTTTAGAGACCTGAGCTCCTGATTTCGGCGAGATTAAAAGGAAAGTCGACAGACGGGTCATCGAGTTCAGGTAACATTTGATTTTATTAATTAAATGTTTTATTAAAATTAACGCACTAATATTTAATTTTATTAACCAATCGTCGTTTATGTGATAGGGACCGCCGCTAGCAGTTCAAGCAGGAATACGAGATGTGTCATATGTTTTGATACGCTCAGGAAAAGTGTTGAGACCAGCGGGAGGATCCAGATCAACGAACCCCCTAATCAGGATGTTAAGGGAAAAAAACGCCGCGATTACGCGGGTTGTGTGGGAGCACTAATTAGGGATAGAGTCCCTATGTTGTGGACACGGTGGGCTGATGTGCCGGAAGAGATCAAGAGGGAGGTCAACAACGTGGCGTCGGTGAGTAATTTAAAAAACTTAATTTCTTTATCGTAATATTTAATAATTTTCGGTATTGTTATAATTTTAAAACTAATAAAATATTATCTTTCAGGCATACTTCGAGATTGCCGAACACAAGCATGCTTGGGCGTACGCGATGCAGAACTCGAGGTACGTTGGGAATTCCTAATCTTATAATTTGAAATATTTTATGATATTAATAATATTTCTAATGCACTTTTGTTTTTTCCGTAGGTTCAAAGAGTGGAAGAACGAGCTCCGTACCCACTTTACCGAATACGACAAATATGGTCGTATGGGTACTCCAAGAGAGTTCATGTTCAGGGAGTACGAGTGGCATTGGTTGAAGACAGTAGACTTCAACAACCCAGTTATGCAGGTAAATACTAAACTTAACTATAAATGTTTATTTTGTTAATATTTTAATTATTAGTTTAATTATTTTATAATTATTACACTAATATTTTTTGATGCATGCATTTTTCTAATATTTTATTATTTGTTTGAAGGAACGGTCTGGGATAAACTCTGCGAACCGCCGCCGTAACACAACTCCCCATCATGGTGGTTCTAGGCCATTTTCACAATATCAGGAGGAGGCGCTTAGAGATCATCCTTTAAGCAACCCATACGTAGAGACGTTCAAGAAGGCTTATCCATTAGCGACAGACGAGCTTGTAAGTCGTTGATTACGATTTTAAAATTTTAATTATTAATTTTACTTAATTATATACTTGTTAGAATATTAATTTTTTTTTTCCCGTTCAATTAGGAGAGGGTGAACCGGGCCGAAGAAGAAGTGTTACAGGAAGTAGTTCGGGAGACACAACCGAACATTTCAGAGGAAGATCTGCAAGAAGCCCTGAGCCAGATCGACCGATCGAATGTCCAAACTGCAGCGAGGATATTCGACGCAGCCTTCTCAAAACGGTCAAACGACTACTACTGCCAGGGTTTGGAAAGTTCTGGAATTGGGGTCCTGAAGACCACTAAGGGAGGTTAAAAGAGGGAAGGCGGGGACACCCAACAGATGAAGGGGGAAATGTAGAGATTGGCAGAAGAAAATGCAAGATTGGCGGCCCAGATCTAGAGAACACAGCAGTATCATATGGAAATGGAGCGTTGGCATGCTGAATGCGAGAGAATTCGGCGACAGAACTACGCCGGCCAACAAAACTGGTGGTATGCTATGTTCGCGGCACAACAACAAGGCCTTGAACCCCCGCCCCCGTTTGAGCCGTTTGATGAACCTCCAATGCTGAGAGCTCCCGAGTTCATTCAGCAGGATGACGAGCATGATGGACAGCAGGATGGTTGCCAGGATTAGGGTTTAGGGTTTAGGGATGGAACAATTTAGCTCGGACCAAAAAAATAAAAGAAAAATATGATGCCGAGAGTAATGATAAAAAGGGCACGGCATAGGCAAGAAAAGAAAAATTTTTGTGCATGGCTATTGTCTTGAGTATTGTTGTAATATTTTATGGGAAGAAAAGAATGAAGTATGGGTCCAACAAAATGAAATATGACCTTTTCGGCGAGATGACATAAGGAGATTTGAGCTTTGCCAAAGGCATGGTGACGTTTTTAAGCCTCTTTATCCAAATATCGAATACCTCTTAGCCTAGCCCCATTACAACCATTTTGATTGATCTTTTTAATGATTCTTAAGATGGTTAAAAATTGATTGTGGAGATTATCTCAAGTGCTTTTCGTTTCTTTGATATATGCAAGTCACTCTTTGTAATTCATGATCTTTCGCTTGCATATACTTATGTGTGAATGACCATGCTTCGAGAGAAAAGAAGAGAGTATGCCTTGTGAGGTGATTTGAATTAGTTTTAACATGTTTACATGCTTACCTTTTGTTCTTATATGCTTTTATTGATGTCACATGTTCATGAAGCTTGGAATTTTCGTGCTTATCATCCTCATGCATTAACTTGAAAGCTATGTGTACATACGAGTCTGAGACAAATTGTTAGGGGCAATAGTTTGTTTAGAGTTTAGTTTAGTTTAGTTTGCTAAGGGACTAGCAAAGGATAAGTGTGGGGTAGTTGATAGGAGCACAATGTGCGACGATATTACATGCTTATGCCCTCGTTTATACTTTGTTTAACCCTTATTTGTCTAAGATAGAGTCATAATATAGTTTAGTGTTAATTTGGTAGAGTTTGGTGAAAAATGGTTAAGAATCCGAAAAATGACTAAGTTTGAGAAATCTGGAAAATAGTGTAAAATATGTCTTTTTTGCGATTTTGAGATGAGTGAAAGTGCGATCTATCCTTGTCCGAATTTAATGAAATTTGGTGTGCTTAATATTCATATGCTGAGGAATTTTGTGTTAAAATTTCAGATCAATCGGAGTTCGGGAAGTCACCCAAAAATTGGCTGCAAAACGGCAGTCCGAGCATTCCAATCCAGGGGCTTCCAGGATTTTCCTGGGACTGTGTCCCAACTTCACAAGGATCATTCCCGTCGACTCACAAGGATTTTGATCGAACTGTTTTATATGGAGGTATCCATGTGTGTCTAGTTTATCTGAGACTTGGAATCGCATCAATCGGAGCTCCGAGGAGGGAGATGCGCTGGAGTTACTACATCAACATCAAATCTACCGATTCCAGGAACCTACTGCCCCCTTTTTGTGTTTTCTGTTTTTGATGGACCAAATGGTGCACAAATGCATTTATGAAGATGGTTCAAGCTTAAAGAAGGGAAGAGGAAGACACTGAGCTAAGGCGTTGAAGAAGAAAACGAAGAAAGAAGTTCTCCTAGTCAAACTAGGAGAAGCTGCCGAAAGTGGCAGATTGTGTGCCTTAATGTGCTGCCGGCAATTGGATGCATTTTCTATGGACCAAAACTTATGCAATGAAGTCCAATGATTATTGAAGAAATCCATGAAGATGTGAAGCCCAAGCCTTGAAGAAAAATTCAGAAAAAGAAAACCTAATTGAACTATGAAAGGAAGGTTTCAAATCCTTTTCCCAATTGGTTTTCTGATTACCTATTGCAATAAGGGCTGCCGGCACCTCTCCTCTATATAAAGCCTCACTTTTTCATTCTGAAAATCATCTCATCTCTTGCAAAACACTAGCCGAAACTCTACCAAAAGTTCTACCAAAGTTCTAAACCGAAACCCTAAAACACAAGTCCACCGATTCCACCACCTTTCACCACCGATTCCATTCCCTACCTCAGCCACTGCCGAGCCTCATTCACCACACCAAGACGAAGCTCTCCAAGGTTTCTAAAGTGTGATCCATCCCTATGACTTGTATTTTTATTTTCGGCTTAGTCACATTTGTTGTTATAAAAATACTTTGTTTTCGTTTGGTATTGTATGATGAACATGAATTGCGATTTTTGTTGGAATTTATGTGATGAATTTTTGCAATTTTAATTCATGGATTTCGTATGTATGGATAATTAGAGCAGTGGTATTAGAAGCATGTTTAGGATTTAATTTGGTTAGAACTAAGGTGAGGGCTTATAATCGGTACTTAGTGTTGTCTTTGAACATGATCTAGGTATTAGGTTTAATTTGCTTGAGTTATAATGAACTAAGTAGACGTATGATCACTTTGATTTGTTGTGCTCACCTAGAGTGGTTAACCTTAGGACTTGCATGTTAAATAAGAAGATTGACGACCTTACTTGTTTGCTTGTCTTCGACTATAGACTTTAGTGCTTCAATGCTATGTCTTGTATAAGGTAGCATAACTTTTAGGATCACCATGCGAATAGCTCGATCTTAAAACATAAGAAAAGTCTCTCAACTGGGTAAAAATCGGTTCACGTTCTGGTTGAAAGTCGAAACTAAGTTGAGTCTTGAACATGTTGAATACTTGTCTCTTACTTTCTTGCATATGAATCTATGTGTTAAAGAGTCTTTTGTGTGAACTGTTTTGTGTGAGAGATGATGATCACTTGTATATAGTAGATTAGGGTTTAAATTTCGTGTCAATTAGATTTAGGGCAGCTTGCTGCCGACGCCATACTTATCCCCCCATTGTGACGTTTGTGTTTATATATATGTATATATTTTTCTAACAATTTCATATTTCAGGTACCCTTAATCCCCAGCTTAGAACGATCCCTACTTATGTCTATACTACTAATGATTGCAGGGTTTATTATTGTATGCGAGCTTAGGCTCCCATCAATTTTTGGCTCCGTTGCCGGGGATTATAAAAGCTTGATTTGTGTTATTGTTGTGCATATAATGTTGCTGGAAATTTTTGTTGTATATGTGTAAAGTTGTAATTTTTAATTTTATTTTGGGATTTTGTAAAGTAGAAATATGCTTCAGCATGTAGAGTTTAAATTTCGGAAGTTGCATGATGTATATTGATGTATGTTGGTAATCACTTAGTTTAATTTCTAGGGAGTTGATAGTGTTGTGTATGTTTGAGTTTATTGTAGTTTCTAAAGTGTAACATGTAGGTGAAGCCACTTTTGTTGATCATAACCAAAACCCTTCATGTGAATGGTGCTATGTCGGAAACCGTTTCTATGTAGATTGGGAAACGCGGGATACTTCCCCCCCCACGCATATAAGCGTCTTTTCGGCAATGGTATTACTTCTATGAGGTTGAGGGCGGTTTTAATCAACACTTGTAGACTGCTAGGGATCCGTGTTTGTTTTACAAAGTATGGGGAAATTATTATCATAGATATGGTTCTCAGGTTTGTTTAACTGGATCTCAAGGCCCATAGACTGATGTTCATTCTCGGTGAGTGAGTCGATAGGGGGTTCGCCCTCCGTGGTGTCCAACAACGAGTCCTGCCTGGTTCCTGTAGGGGGTTCGCCCTCCGTGATTTTAATGACCTTTGAAAAGTAAAATCCGCACGACCTAGTCGACAGCTTGTGCCGAAGCATCACCTCACTTTAGACGCTAGAACATAACTTGACATATATGGCCTATTTTCTTCGAAGATAAAAATAAGTTGTGTGGTTCAAACTCTTGAGGTATATCGGGTTAAGCATGATACTACCGGGGGCTGTATCAGTCCATTGCACCGTTATCTCCTCTGTTCCACGTACTTCGAGAGTTAGAACGAATTTTAAAAGAAATTAGACTTAGCGATTACATGATCATGAACGTTCCAATTTTTCTTCCCTTATTGCCGAATATATTTGTGCTTTGCCGTGTGTTTATATGCCTTTGCCGAATGTGGTTTTGTGTGCTATTGTTGAAAATTGTTGTGTAATTGCCAATGTCGTGGCTTGTAATGACGTATATTCTTGCTTTCTATTTCTTTACGATGTTCTAACTTGTTTAAATGTTGCAAATTTCAGAAATAATGCATGTCAGAATCTAATATTTGGACAAGAGATCTTCAAGGCCGTTTGCAACGTTTAGATCAAGAACTCGCTATTGCTCGTTTTGTGCCATTACTGCCATCGTCACCAACCAGTTCATCAGTTTCATCACCATTAGTGCCGTCCATTTCTGATTCTTTGCCGAGCTCCCCTTCTTTTGTTTCGTCGTCGTGTGATCTTGAGAATCCAGAATTTGTAGCCTTTGCCGAATCAGAAGAAGAAGAAGAGAAAATGGCTTCAATCCGATCACAGAATGGTCATGTTGCTGGAGCTGGTGTTGCTCCTTCGAATATCACTTATCCTCCCTTGGAAGCTGACAAGACGGGAGAGATTGAATTGAGGAGTGGATTCCTCCATAAGCTGAAATCGTTTTATGGGATGCCAAGTGAGGACCCCAATAAGCATCTACAGTGGTTTAACTTCACCACGGAGTCTATGTGTCCAAGAGGGACCGATTTGCAACACTTCAAAATGAAGGCTTTTCCGTTCTCATTAGAAGATCAAGCAAAGGAGTGGTTGTTTGAGGTGCCTAGTGGTCGCATCGTTTCGTGGAGTTCTATGATGGATGAGTTCTTACTCAAGTACTTTCCTGCTTCACGTATCACTGATCTGAGGAAGCAAATTACTAGTGTGAAGCAAGCCGGAGATGAGACTTTCTTCGACTACTACAAGAGGTTCAAGTCCCTAGTTTCTTTGTGTCCATCGCACGGCATTAGCGATGGGCTCTTGCTACAATATTTCTATGAGGGATTGCGTGCCATGGAGAGAGAGTTTCTTGACTCGGCCGCGGGAGGTAGCTTTTTGGAGTTAAATGCCGGAGCGGCAAGAAGTTTGTTGGAAGTTCGTGCCTTGAACAACCAACAATTTGGCATGGCACGAAGCAATGTGCAAAGGAATGAGAAGGTGCATGAGACGTCTTCGAGCTCAAAGTTAGAGGAGAAAGTGGACAAGCTTACCGACTTGGTGAGTAATTTGATGAAGAAGCGTGCTAGTGTTTGTGGAATTTGCACCGAGGGCCATGAGACCGAACAATGCCCTCAATTTGGAGTTAATGAGGGAGTAGAGGAGTGCAATGCAATTGGCTTTCAAGGAGGCCAACGTTTTGGAAATTTTAATCCGAGGTTCAATGATCATCCTAACTTTCGATGGGCGAATAATGACAATGTACTTAGGACACCTATGCAACCGAGAGAGGGAGGAGCACCATTTGTACCGAGGGCACCCTTTGTGCCTCGGCAGCAATTGCAGCCGAACCAAGGGCCATTTGCTGCATTGCCGAACCACAACCAAGCATTGCCGAACCAAGCATTGCCGAACCAAGGCCAAGCAGCACCGAGCAATCCCAACTATGATGCTTTGCTCCAAGCTTTGTCAAGTGCTACTCAAGCATTGCTCGCAGGGCAACAAAATCATCAAAAGGACATTGGAGAGCTCAAAACTCAAATGGGCCAAGTTGTAGATTTCATGGGAAGATTTAATGAGCAAGGAAAGTTGTCAAGCAATACAATTCCCAATCCGAGGAACGAGCAAGCCAAGGTGATTCAAACTCGAAGTGGAAGAGAGTTGTTTCCTCTAACAAGTCCAAAGAAGAAGCGAGTAACTTTTGAGGTCATCGAGGATAATGAGATGGCTGCTGGACCTGCCATTGCCGGCAGCCATGTTGAGGGGACCGAAGGGGCTGCAACCGGCAATGCTGCAGCCAAGGATGCCACTGCCGAGAGCCATGATGCAGCCGGCAGGGCTGCTGCCGAGAAGAATGCTGCCTAGGAACAGGGTGATGCCGGCAACAATATGAAGGATAAGGGGCTGCGCAACGAGCTTGAGTATGATCTCGAAACGTCAAAGAATGAGCTAGTGCCAAACCAAGCAAGCAAGGGAGGGGTGCCGACATCAAGCATCCCATTCCCTTCTCGCTTTGCTAGAACGAAGAAGGATAAGTCCGATGAGGAGGTGTTGGAGATTTTCCGGAAAGTGCAAGTCAACATTCCTTTGTTGGAGTGCATTAAGCAAGTACCGAAGTATGCTAAGTTTTTGAAGGAGCTTTGCACGGCTAGAAGGCATACTAGGGAGACTTGTGTGGTGACTATGAGCAAGACGGTATCGGCCGTTATTCAAAGGAAGTTGCCACCAAAGATGAAGGATCCGGGAAGCTTCAATGTGCCTTGTGTGATAGGCAACACTCGTTTTGAGGATGTGATGTTGGATTTGGGAGCATCGATCAATGTCATGCCACTCAATGTGTATCAAACGTTGAGTATAGGGCCTCTCAAGAAGGACAATGTCATCATTCAACTTGCGGATCGCTCAAGTAAGTATCCGGAGGGTTATGTGGAGGATGTGTTGGTGCAAGTCAACCAATTAATTTTTCCTGCTGATTTCTATGTGGTTGAGATGGAGAATTCGCCGGTCAATAACACTCAATTGCTACTAGGGAGACCATTTATGAGGACCGCGCGCACAAAGATAGATGTGGCCGAGGGCAACCTAACTATGGAGTTTGATGGTGAGGTGATCAAGTTTAATGTGTTTGATGCCATGAAATTCCCCCAATGTTGATTTGAAGGAGGGTTGTGCCATTGATGTTTTGGAGGAGGTCGAGCAAGTTATGTCGATCTCGCTCGACACATAGCAATTAGCGATTGAGCAAGGGGTTGGATTTGACAAGAAGGGAGAACGAGTTATGAAAGAGGCCGAGCCAAGCATTGCCGAGCAAGGAGATGCCGAGCCCTACACCATGATGCCGAGCCTTAATGAAGTAGTTGCCGAGCTTGACGCCACTCCCATTTACGCAAAGAACTCGTTCTTGTCAATTCCAAGTGCCACAACCAAATTTCGACCAAGTGTGGAAGAGGCCCCAAAATTAGAACTTAAAGAACTCCCTAGTCACTTAAAGTATGTTTATCTTGGAGAAGAAGATACACTACCGGTTATTGTGTCTTCAATGCTTAGTGAGAAGCAAGAGGTTGATTTGGTAAGAGTGCTTAAGAAGTACAAGACCGCTATAGGTTGGACCTTAGCGGATATCAAGGGAATAAGCCCTACTACTTGTGTTCATCGCATCTTATTAGAAGAAGGAGCTAAGCCGACTAAGGAAGCTCAACGTCGACTTCACCCTCCCATGATGAAAGTTGTGAAAGATGAGATTATCAAGTTGCTTGATTGTGGGGTAATTTACCCAATTTCGGATAGTAAGTGGATATCTCCCGTGCAAGTAGTACCAAAGAAGAGTGGTGTAACGGTTGTCAAGAATGAGAAGAATGAGAAGAATGAGCTTGTGCCACAAAGACTTGTAACCGGTCATCGGATGTGCATAGATTATAGGAAGCTCAACGCTACAACGAGGAAGGATCACATGCTTTTGCCGTTTATGGACCAAATGCTAGAGAGGTTAGCCGGCCATTCGTTCTATTGTTTTCTTGATAGTTATAGTGGCTACAATCAAATTATGATACACCCAGATGATCAAGAGAAGACCACTTTTACTTGTCCATTTGGCACGTTTGCTTATCGGTGGATGCCATTCGGACTATGCAACGCACCCGGCACTTTTCAAAGATGTATGTATGCTATCTTCTCGGATTTTATTGAAGACATTATCGAAGTGTTTATGGATGATTTTAGTGTGTATGGAGACACCTTCGATGCATGTTTGGGGAACTTGGAGAAGATACTTGAGAGGTGTGTAGAGACAAATCTTGTGCTCATTGGGAGAAGTGTCACTTCATGGTCACGCAAGGCATTGTTCTAGGGCACATTATTTCGGCAAGAGGCTTAGAGGTTGACAAAGCCAAGGTGGAGCTAATACAAGCATTGCCGAGCCCTAGGTGTGTGAAGGATGTGAGAAGTTTTCTTGGCCATGCGGGGTTTTATCGGAGATTTATCAAAGACTTCTCTTCAATTGCCAAGCCATTGAGCAACTTGTTACAAAAGGAGGTGACGTTTGAGTGGTCGGAGGCATGTGAGATTGCCTTTTGCCGATTGAAGGAATTGTTGTGTACGGCGCCGATTCTAGTTTCCCCTAATTGGGATGAGCCATTTGAGTTGATGTGTGATGCTAGTGATTATGCACTTGGAGCGGTACTTGGACAACGAATTGAGAAGAAGCCATGCGCCATTTACTATGCTTCAAGGACTCTCAACGATGCTCAACTCAACTACACAACAACGGAGAAGGAACTCTTAGCAGTAATTTTTGCTTTGGAAAAGTTTAGAGCATATCTTTTGAATTCCAAAGTCATTGTTTATAGTGATCATGCCGCTTTGAGATATCTTATGACAAAGAAAGATGCTAAGCCGAGGCTCATTCGATGGATTCTTTTGCTTCAAGAGTTCGACATTGAGATTAAAGACAAGAAAGGAGTTGAGAATGTTGTAGCCGATCATTTGAGTAGACTTGTTAAGGATGTGGATCGGCTGCCCCTATGTGAAATCTTTCCGGATGAGCAACTTTTTCGACTTGAAGTACACGAGCCTTGGTATGCCGACATTGCAAATTTTCTTGCTACACACCGATTTCCCAAAGAGATGCCAAGCCACCAACAAAAGAGAATAAGGAAGCAAGCTCGACACTTCTTGTGGGATGATCCGTACTTATGGAGGTAATGTGGTGATCAAGTTATTCGAAGATGTGTGCCGGAGAATGAGCATCGCTCCAACCTTGCTTTTTGTCATAGTGAAGCTTGTGGTGGGCATTTTGGACCAAGGAAAACGGCATTGAAGGTACTCACTTGTGGTTTCTTTTGGCCTACGATTTTCAAAGATGCATTCATGTTTTACAAAGCATGTGATAGATGCCAAAGAATGGGGAACATTGGAGGTAGAGACCAAATGCCGCTCACGCCTATCATTGAGGTAGAAATTTTCGATTTATGGGGTATTGATTTCATGGGACCTTTTCCTTCAAGCAAGGGTTTTCTCTACATATTGCTTGCGGTTGATTATGTGTCAAAGTGGATCGAAGCAAGGGCTACACGCACCAATGATGCCAAAGTGGTAGCCGGGTTTCTCAAGACCAACATCTTTTCACGTTTTAGAGTTCCAAGAGTCTTGATTAGCGACGGAGGATCCCATTTTTGTAACCGCACCATTGAAGCCCTATTGAAGAAGTATGGAGTCACTCATAAGGTATCTACGCCTTATCACCCCCAAACAAGTGGTATGGCCGAGGTGAGTAATCGAGAGATCAAGCACATTTTGGAAAAATCGGTTGGACCTTCAAGGAAGGATTGGAGTGATCGTCTTGATGATGCTTTGTGGGCTTATAGGACTGCATACAAGACACCGATAGGTATGTCTCCTTTTCGGTTAGTTTATGGCAAAGCATGTCACTTACCGGTTGGGCTAGAGCACAAAGCATGGTGGGCAATCAAGACCTTCAACATGAACATTGATGATGCCGGTCTTCATAGAAAGCTTCAACTCAACGAACTTGAAGAAATCCGTAATGAAGCCTATGATGCCGCATGGATCTATAAGGAGAAGACTCGGGCGTATCATGACAAGATGATACGAGGCAAGAAATTCGAGGTGGGTCAAAAAGTTCTATTATTCAATACTCGACTTCGACTTTTTCTGGGTAAGCTTCGTTCTCGATGGGTTGGACCTTTCATAGTCACTAAAGTATTTTCACATGGCGCCATCGAGATCCTTAACCCGAGCACCAATAAAGAGTTCAAAGTTAATGGGCATCGCTTGAAGTCGTACTACGACTCATTCCAAGAACACACCATTGCTTTCCACACCTTGGATGATGCCCCACCAACCACACCTATCTCGGAGGTGACACAACTCACAAGTATTGCTGCCGGACCTGCAATTGCCGGCAGCCCTAGCACCACAATGCCGGACACAAATTCCGAGAGTCCGCCCATCACTCCCATTGCTGCCGAGCTGCAGCCTTCACAAGCTCCTGCTGCAGCCAAGCCACCTGCCGGACCTGCCATTGCCGGCAGGATTGATGATATGACACAAGAAGCACTGACCAGCCTTACTGAACTGCCGGATACGCCGGAAGTAGAGCTGGACACGCTGCACGAATCGGACACGCTAAACAGAGTCGACACGGATACAACATGCAATGAGCTACTTTTTGAACTTCTTCATGCCGATTTGAACTACTTTGGAGCGAGGTGAACACATGCAACACACAGTGAAAAGTCTAGGCTATGGACTATAAACATAAAACGCTACTTGGGAGGCAACCCAATTCGATCAAAGAAAAGTGAAGGAGCCATCACCGAGAGTTTGAAATTTCTTAACCTTCTCTTTTTCTTTGATTTGTGATGATATGTTGGTATATGTTAGACTATTGCATGCTTAGGAAATTCGTTGGTATAGTTATGTGCTTACATTGAGGACAATGTAATTTTCTAAGTGTGGGGTGGGATAGCATGTTCCGTTTTTGTTTTTGCTTTTTGTGTGCTTAGTTTAGAAAAGAAAATTCAGAAAATTGTTCCACAAAAATAGAGTGTTTAAATTGTTTGTTTCGAGTCTTAGGATGCCCCTAATATGTCAATGATGTTTTTCTCCTCTTTGCATACATAGATGATAGTTGTGCATACAATATAAATTGTGAGTTTCATGGATTATGTGCATTGGTAGGAGCATGTAGGATTTGTTAATTATGAAGCATGCATGTTTTAGCTAATTTATTTCGATTATAACCTATGTGAGCTTTAGTGCCAATTTGCTTTCTTCTTGAGCGATAAAAAGATAAAATTTGATAGATTTGTAGGAAGTATGAAACCTCATAATTCTTTGCATATTCGATGACTATGTGTCATAGCTTTTTAATGAACTCTAGTATGCTAGAACTTACTCTTGTTGATTTTCGAAACGTTTATATCATAAAATACATTGATTTTGGAAGTGATTGAATAAAGATCATTTAGGTTTACCACCAAAGCCAAATAAAGCATGAGCCCTATTGGAGCCCGTCGTGGGACACCTTAGTAAACCCCTTTGAGCCTACGTTGAGCCTTTTCTTTCATCACCCTTAAACACTTTCCATGAGCTTAGTATAGTTGTGCCTTTACCCTTGATCAAAGTATTGGCAAAGCTTGATTTTTGAAAGCGTTTTCGCGTGTGTGATGAAGAAGAACAAGTGTGGGCTAGACTTAGCCATGAATTTATATGAAAAATGTATTTGCATGCCGTGCCTTAGTAAAGAAAAGAAAAGAGAACAATTTAGCTCGGACCAAAAAAATAAAAGAAAAATATGATGCCGAGAGTAATGATAAAAAGGGCACGGCATAGGCAAGAAAAGAAAAAATTTTGTGCATGGCTATTGTCTTGAGTATTGTTGTAATATTTTATGGGAAGAAAAGAATGAAGTATGGGTCCAACAAAATGAAATATGACCTTTTCGGCGAGATGACATAAGGAGATTTGAGCTTTGCCAAAGGCATGGTGACGTTTTTAAGCCTCTTTATCCAAATATCGAATACCTCTTAGCCTAGCCCCATTACAACCATTTTGATTGATCTTTTTAATGATTCTTAAGATGGTTAAAAATTGATTGTGGAGATTATCTCAAGTGCTTTTCGTTTCTTTGATATATGCAAGTCACTCTTTGTAATTCATGATCTTTCGCTTGCATATACTTATGTGTGAATGACCATGCTTCGAGAGAAAAGAAGAGAGTATGCCTTGTGAGGTGATTTGAATTAGTTTTAACATGTTTACATGCTTACCTTTTGTTCTTATATGCTTTTATTGATGTCACATGTTCATGAAGCTTGGAATTTTCGTGCTTATCATCCTCATGCATTAACTTGAAAGCTATGTGTACATACGAGCCTGAGACAAATTGTTAGGGGCAATAGTTTGTTTAGTTTAGTTTGCTAAGGGACTAGCAAAGGATAAGTGTGGGGTAGTTGATAGGAGCACAATGTGCGACGATATTACATGCTTATGCCCTCGTTTATACTTTGTTTAACCCTTATTTGTCTAAGATAGAGTCATAATATAGTTTAGTGTTAATTTGGTAGAGTTTGGTGAAAAATGGTTAAGAATCCGAAAAATGACTAAGTTTGAGAAATCTGGAAAATAGTGTAAAATATGTCTTTTTTGCGATTTTGAGATGAGTGAAAGTGCGATCTATCCTTGTCCGAATTTAATGAAATTTGGTGTGCTTAATATTCATATGCTGAGGAATTTTGTGTTAAAATTTCAGATCAATCGGAGTTCGGGAAGTCACCCAAAAATTGGCTGCAAAACGGCAGTCCGAGCATTCCAATCCAGGGGCTTCCAGGATTTTCCTGGGACTGTGTCCCAACTTCACAAGGATCATTCCCGTCGACTCACAAGGAGTTTGATCGAACTGTTTTATATGGAGGTATCCATGTGTGTCTAGTTTATCTGAGACTTGGAATCGCATCAATCGGAGCTCCGAGGAGGGAGATGCGCTGGAGTTACTACATCAACATCAAATCTACCGATTCCAGGAACCTACTGCCCCCTTTTTGTGTTTTCTGTTTTTGATGGACCAAATGGTGCACAAATGCATTTATGAAGATGGTTCAAGCTTAAAGAAGGGAAGAGGAAGACACTGAGCTAAGGCGTTGAAGAAGAAAACGAAGAAAGAAGTTCTCCTAGTCAAACTAGGAGAAGCTGCCGAAAGTGGCAGATTGTGTGCCTTAATGTGCTGCCGGCAATTGGATGCATTTTCTATGGACCAAAACTTATGCAATGAAGTCCAATGATTATTGAAGAAATCCATGAAGATGTGAAGCCCAAGCCTTGAAGAAAAATTCAGAAAAAGAAAACCTAATTGAACTATGAAAGGAAGGTTTCAAATCCTTTTCCCAATTGGTTTTCTGATTACCTATTGCAATAAGGGCTGCCGGCACCTCTCCTCTATATAAAGCCTCACTTTTTCATTCTGAAAATCATCTCATCTCTTGCAAAACACTAGCCGAAACTCTACCAAAAGTTCTACCAAAGTTCTAAACCGAAACCCTAAAACACAAGTCCACCGATTCCACCACCTTTCACCACCGATTCCATTCCCTACCTCAGCCACTGCCGAGCCTCATTCACCACACCAAGACGAAGCTCTCCAAGGTTTCTAAAGTGTGATCCATCCCTATGACTTGTATTTTTATTTTCGGCTTAGTCACATTTGTTGTTATAAAAATACTTTGTTTTCGTTTGGTATTGTATGATGAACATGAATTGCGATTTTTGTTGGAATTTATGTGATGAATTTTTGCAATTTTAATTCATGGATTTCGTATGTATGGATAATTAGAGCAGTGGTATTAGAAGCATGTTTAGGATTTAATTTGGTTAGAACTAAGGTGAGGGCTTATAATCGGTACTTAGTGTTGTCTTTGAACATGATCTAGGTATTAGGTTTAATTTGCTTGAGTTATAATGAACTAAGTAGACGTATGATCACTTTGATTTGTTGTGCTCACCTAGAGTGGTTAACCTTAGGACTTGCATGTTAAATAAGAAGATTGACGACCTTACTTGTTTGCTTGTCTTCGACTATAGACTTTAGTGCTTCAATGCTATGTCTTGTATAAGGTAGCATAACTTTTAGGATCACCATGCGAATAGCTCGATCTTAAAACATAAGAAAAGTCTCTCAACTGGGTAAAAATCGGTTCACGTTCTGGTTGAAAGTCGAAACTAAGTTGAGTCTTGAACATGTTGAATACTTGTCTCTTACTTTCTTGCATATGAATCTATGTGTTAAAGAGTCTTTTGTGTGAACTGTTTTGTGTGAGAGATGATGATCACTTGTATATAGTAGATTAGGGTTTAAATTTCGTGTCAATTAGATTTAGGGCAGCTTGCTGCCGACGCCATACTTATCCCCCCATTGTGACGTTTGTGTTTATATATGTGTATATATTTGTCTAACAATTTCATATATCAGGTACCCTTAATCCCCGGCTTAGAACGATCCCTACTTATGTCTATACTACTAATGATTGCATGGTTTATTATTGTATGCGAGCTTAGGCTCCCATCATATAACTGTTATAACCGACGAAAATTACATTATTTCGTCGGTGGTCTATGTTAAATAGTGACGGTTTCATCGGCTATAACTAATTAATGCCTCTTACAATATTAATATATTCCGACGAAATTTTTTTTCATCGGCTATATTTCAGAACAAATAACCGACGAAACAGAAGAGATCGTCGGCTATATTTTACGATATCGTCGGCCATATGTGAAAATATCAGACTAATTTCGTCGGGCATTATGCCAAGGTTTGGTCGACGAAATGTATTTTCGTCGGTGATAATGGCCGACGATTTCGTTATTTCGTCGGGCATATATGAAATTGGCCGACGATGTCCTTATTGTCGTCAGGTTTCGTTATTACCGACGCCGTTTTATCGACGAATAATAGCCGACGAAATTTTCGTCGGTATAAGGAATACCCGACGAAAATTTTGAATAGTAGACGAAATTTTTTTCGTCGGCTATTCTGTCCGATCTGGTAGTGTAAGCTCATATGCTTATAAGTATAAGTCAGTTTTGTGTTTGGTAATACAACATGCATGTCAGTTGCTTTTTGAAAAAGTAAGGGTCATTTTCAATAGAAAAAAAGAAGCTGCTCTCACTCACCTTTTATACTTATAAGTATAAGTCAGTTTTTACTTAAAAGCTCAGCTGCACCAAACCCACCCTAAATTTCCCTTCCCAGGTGAAGGGGATACCACAGTCTCAGTAATGCTCAAATTAGCAAAAGCCGAATTGGGTTCAACCTCCGGCACAATCTCACGTTCTGTTATCAATAGTCGATCACATCTTGTAGCATCATGCAAAAATAGTCCACAAGCATGGCAAAAACCATAAACATACTCATAAAACAAATCAATATCAATTGACACTGAGGGAGAAAAATCAAATTGCATTTTCGTGTGAATTCTCCAACGCACATCAAACTCCAATTTGATTCGTTGGACCGGTTCCCTCCTAGTCAAGGCTGCCTGGTCCACCCCGACGACAAAACCCAGAGAATTGCCTATACCTAGCAAGGCAGGACGATTGCGCAGCCGAAGGTCCAACAAAAACAAAGGCACAAATTATGTCTGACTCGTACCATCACACTCATTCAGAATCAACATTGTGTTTTTGTAGAACCACGGACCTCCATTCAACACCTTCTTCTGATCAGCCAGTTGATTGAATTAAAAGATGAATGGATCACCGACTTCATGAATAGGCAAACCTTTTCTTAATCTCCAGATGGTTGGAATCGTACCCATGAATCCCGGGAATTGGTGATGTTGACCCAGGAGCCGACCCACCAGGTAAACGTGTTTGTCTACCAAAGCAGCCTGACCGACGGCACCAAGGCATACATGAGGGTGAATCGGTGATGTCTGCTCCACCAGGATGAGGAGCAGACATCGATGTGGAGAAAATGGTCTGATAAAACTTGGAATCGATCGTACACTGAAACCCCAATTTCCGTTCCTCGAGCACTGTAGCGGCGCTTGCAGAGGGAGGTTGGAATAGGTGTACTGGTGAGAAAGCACAAAAACACCCAGATGTACACTAGAGAGAGAGATCGTGACGATTTGGAAGATTTGGTCGACAAAATACCTCGACCACTATAACGGCGGAGGGATTTCTTGATAGATTTTCGCGAGGGAGGCGGGAGGCGCTCTGCTAGGGTTTTTTCTAACAGAGCCACCAAAATAGTTGAGTTTGATATATGTAGTGTCACTACCAGATCCGAGGGCATAGCCGACGAAAAAATTTTCGTCGACTATGCCGTAATTTCGTCGGCTATACTTTCTGCCGACGAAATTTTCGTCGGCTATAATTCGTCGGAAAAACGTCATCGGCTATACCAATGGCCGACGAAAAAAAGGAAATCGTCGGCTATATGCGAGTATGGCCGACGACTTTACCGACGAAACATCATTTCGTCGACCAAACCTTGGCAAAATATCCGACGAAATTCGTCGGGTATTTTCGAGTATGGCCGATGATATCGTAAACTATAGCCGTCGAAATTCATCGGCTATTTGTTCTGAACTATAGCCGACGATTTCATCTATTTCGCCGAAATATATTAATATTTTAATAGGCATTAATTAGTTATAGCCGACGAAATAAGGTAATTTTCGTCGGCTATAAGACTTATAGCCGACAAATATTGGTAAAAATTGTCGGCTATAGTGCTTATAGCCGACGAAATAATGCCAAAATCGTCGGCTATTCTTACATTTGGTGAAAAAAAATTAAATTATTTTCTAAATTACCATTCCAAGCAACCTGCAAATCACAAAGACAGTCCATGCATTTGCACCAACAAGAAACACGTCTAAATGACTTATTATTTAATTCGTTCCAATATACATAAAATATAACCCTAATCATCACCTAACCCACTAAAGTCCACCACGTCATCCCCAGCATCCTGCTCTCCATCATGCTCGTCCTGCTGACCGAACTCGGGAGGTTGAGGCATTGGAGGTTCAACTAACGGCTGAAACGGGGGCGGGGGTTCAAGGCTTTGTTGTTGTGCGGCGAACATCTCATACCACCAGTTTTGTTGGCCGGCGTAGTTGTGTTGCCGAATTCTCTCACATTCAGCATGCCAACTGGACAGATCTAAATAATACTGCTGTGTTCTGCGGTGTTGCTCCTGTGATCTGCGTTGTTCCTCCTGTGATCTCTGGAACTCGGCCGCCAACCTGACATTTTCTTCTGCCAATCTCCGCACTTCCCCCCTCACCTGTTGGCTCTCCCCGCCTCCTTTCTTTTGACCTCCCTTAGTGGTCTTCAAGAGCCCTAGTCCAGAACTTCCCAAACCCCGACAGTAGTAGTTGTTTGAGCGGTTTGGGAAGGCTGCGTCGAACATCCTCGCTGCCATTTGGACATTGGACCGGTCGACCTGGCGCAGGGCTTCTTCCAGATCTGCCTCTGAAATGTTCGGTTGTGTCTCCCGAACTACTTGCTGGAACACCTCTTCTTCGGCCCGGTTAACCCTCTCCTAATTGGACGGGAAAAAAAAGAATTAATATTCTAACAAATATATAAATAAGTAAAATTAATAATTAAAATTTTAAAATCGTAATGAACGACTTACGAGCTGTTCTGTCGCTTGTGGATAAGCGATCTTGAATGTCTCCACGTACGGGTTGCTATCAGGATGATCTCTAAGCGCCTCCTCCTGATATTGTGCAAACGGCCTAGAACCAGCATGATGGGGGGTTGTGTTACGGCGGCGGTTCTCAGAGTTTATCCGAGAACGTTGCTTAAAAAAAAAATATTAGAAAAATGCATCAAAAAATATTAGTGTAATAATTATAAAATAATTAAACTAATAATTAAAATTTTAACAAAATAAACATTTGTAGTGAAGTTTAGTATTTACCTGCATAACTGGGTTGTTGAAGTCTACTGTCTTCAACCAACGCCACTCGTACTCCCTGAACATGAACTCTCTGGGAGTACCCATACGACCACGGTTGTCGTATTCGTTATAGTGGGAACGGAGCTCGTTCTTCCACTCTTTGAACCTACGAAAAAAACAAAAGTGCATTAGAAATATTATTAATATCATAAAATATTTCAAATTATAAGATGAGGAATTCTCAACGTACCTCGAGTTCTGCACGGAGTCCGCCCAATCCCGCTTGTGTTCGGCAATCTCGAAGAATGTCTGAAAGATAATATTTTATTAGTTTTACAATTGTAACAATACCGAAAATTATTAAATATTACGATAAATAAATTAAATTTTTTAAATTACTCACCGACGCGGCATTGTTCACCTCCCTCTTTATCTCTTCGGGCACATCAGCCCACCGGGTCCACAACATAGGGACTCTGTCCCTAATCAGTGCCCCCACGCAACCCGAGTAGTCGCGTTTTTTTTTCCCCTGAACCTCCTGATTAGGAGGTTCGTTGATCTGGATCCTCCCCCTCAGATCAACAGTTCTCCTGAGCGTGTCAAAACATATGACACCTCTCGTATTCCTCCGTGAACTGCTAGCGACTGTCCCTATCACATAAACGACGATTGGTTAATAAAATTAAATATTAGTGCGTTAATTTTAATAAAACATTTAATTAATAAAATCGAATGTTACCTGAACACGATGACCCGTCTGTCGACTTTCCTTTTGTCCTCACCGAAATCAGGAGGTCAGGGTTCTCAAATGGCTGCTGCTGGTATGCCTCTGCAGCACTCACGTACTGAGGCATATCAGGCCATATGGGCACACCACGATAGTCGACCTCCGGTATCGCAAGAATGTTGTACGGGAGGTAGAGCTGGTTTGGGAGAGTAGGACCCTCAGTCAAGTCAGTAGCAGACGTCGTCAGACTCGTCATCGGCTCCCGATGAACCTCAGGCATACGAACCTGAGGAACGTCTACAGCTATCTCGTCCTGAAATAGCTGCCGACTGAATCTCGGAGCATCTGGCCCGACAGGCGGAAGTGAACTGCTCGACGGCCGCCCCGCCTGGAGAAGGGTCTGGTGCCGAGAACTCATACTCCTCCGCGGCTAGGATGAATCCACAGTCCTGCGCGGCTGGGAGGAATCCACAGTCCTCCGCGGCTGGGATGAATCCACAGTCCTCCGCGGCTGGCTGGTGGTCCTCTCAGGCTGGCTAAGGGTTCTGTCGGAGTCTGCGGAACCGGCGGAACTTCCAGAACCTCTCGATCTGGAACGACGGCCTCCGAAGACCTGTCTGAATGCATCGGCCATCTGCAGCCGCGGCCATTTTAAATAATACTAACCATTAACCTAAATATAACTATTTATATACAAATATAACTATATTTCTTTATTAACATATATATATATATATATATATAATTAGACTACCAATTTATATATATAATTAATTTGACAATTTATATAACAATTTATATAATTAAAATTAAATATATAACAATTTATATACCTAAATTATAACAAATATATAACAATTAAATTTATTAACAAATATATAACAAATATATAACAATTTATATAATTAAAATTAAATATATAACAAATATATAACAATTTGTTAAAATTAAATTTATTAACAAATATATAACAAATATATAATAATTTATATAATTAAAATTAAATATATAACAATTTATTAAATTAAATTAAATTGAAAAAAAAATTACCGGATCGGATCGGAGGAGGAGGAGGAGAATTCGGCCGGATGGAGGAGGAGGAGAATTCGTCGTCGATTTGAGGAGGAGGAGGAGGAGGAGGAGGAGAGCGGCGGTGCGGCTCTGTCTGAATTGCTGCGGAGGAGAAGCAGAAAAACGGAGGAGAAAGCAGAAAAAAGAGAAAACGGAGGCTAGGGTTCGGCAGTTTCAAACTTATACCCGATAGAATAGCCGACGATTAAAAAAGATTTCATCAGCTATTCTTTCCTATAGCCAACGAAATCTTGAACATCGTCGGCTATACTTTGAATATCGTCGGCTATTCTTTGAATGTCGTCGGCTATACTTTAGGCGCTCAGCAGCCGTCCGATCTCCTCCATCCAACCTCGGACAATGAAAAGGCGCGGATCGCAAGAGTTTAGCCGACGAATGAAAATATTTCATCAGCTATACTTTGGAAAATCACAGCCGTTGGATCTGAGCCATCCAACGGCGGACAATAAGCGGATCGCAAGAGTTTAGCCGACGAAATCAAATATTTCGTCGGCTAAACCTTTGGTCAAACAACGAAGTCAAACCTCTAAACGCTATAAATTAAAACAGAAATTGGCCTGTGTAAATGACGTTTTTTGGCCTGACCTTCAACAGATAATAGTTTCAAATGGATGAGACGCAACTAATCGTATAAAAATTTTCCTCAAAATATTTACCGACCGTGAGTCTACCCATAAGAAAACGGAAGTAAAAAACAGTTAACCGCAACATTCGGCACATAGATTTTGTCAGAATCTTGTCATTTTTCAACCGTACACGTATTTCATTATTTCGGTCATATCTTATTTCACGACACATTTGCATTTGAAGAGTGTACGTATAGTAACTATTTGAAACTATACATTCACTTAAACACTTAGTAAACAAGTTAAGGAACATTAGTGCAAATGTTCCGATTTTGAATCTAAAAGTTTGGAAAATCTATTCCAACCGTCAGATATCACCGTTAAGATTAAATACATGTATGGAAAAAAATCCAACTACATCTGACAACGTTAAAGGCTCGATCGGGACGGTCAACCGGGTGAGTCAACCCTTTAAACGCTTAGAAATGGAAATTGGCCTGTGTAAATGTCGTTTTTTGGCCTGACCTTCAACAAATAATAGTTTCAAATGGATTAGACGCAACTAATCGTTTAAAATTTTTTCTCAAAATATTGACCGAACGTCAGGCTACCTATAGGAAAACGGAAGTGAAAAACAGTTAACCGCAACATTCGGCACACAGATTTTTTCAGAATCTTGTCATTTTTCAACCGTAGACGTATTTCATTATTTCGATCATATATTATTTCACGACACATTTGGATTTGAAGGATGAAGCAATGGGTTGTCGATAGTGATAGAAAATGGAAGAGGGTCTGTTTTTTTTTTTTTTTTTATCATAGCCGACGAAATCAAACCTAGTACTCGTCGGCTATTCTTTTGTCGTTTTGTGTCTAAAATAAAATATGTATTTTTCAAAATAGTTTTGCCCAACGAAATCACGCATTTTTCGTCGGCTATAATTAGTATATCCGACGAAAGAATGCAGTTTTCGTCGGCTATTCTTTGAAAAAAATAAAAAAATCAATGGTGTTACACCTCTCGTATTCCTATGTCATGTTCATATATAACCAAAATTGAACATCAAAAAAACAGAAACTCAACAGTCAACATATTTCAAATTTTTTTTTAAGGGGTTTGGAACCCAACCTAGCTGGGAGGCTCATCCCCACGCCCGTTCATTAGAAATGAGTGGATTACAAATGAAAGGATTACATCATCTAAATTACTTAATCCGTCGGATTGTAATCAGAATCATCGGATGAGTCTTCTTCGGTTTCTGAATTGCTTGATAGGGGTAATCTATGTCTTTCCTCACCACTAGAGTCCTCGTTAGTTTCTTCATTTTGATCAACATCAACAAGCAGTGGCTCTTCACGTCGAATTCGCACCGGTGTGTCTAGGCGAATAAAAGAGGAGTCAGGAATACCGTTTGAGTTGGGCTCTTGATACGCGGTGCCACCTTCCTCGTTTTTTTCAGCCACTCCAAGTGTAGACGCCCGGTAAATGTTGCGATAGTGGATAGTGTTGACTACTTTCCACGGGTCCCCCTTGGCGAGATCATCAAGATAAAACACTTGTGACTAAAACGAACGGGTCGTCCTCATACCATGATGTACTAGTGTTCACAGAAGTTATGCCGTATTGATCGGTTTTCATGCTCTGCGGCCGTGTGTCAAACCATCTACACTTGAAAATGTGCACTTTCATGCCTTCCCCATAATGCAGTTCTACAACTGAATGGAGAACACCGTAATAGTCAACTCCATCATCCCCACCATGTGCCATAACCCCTGAATTTTGTGTTTTCAGTCTGAAGTCTCTTTCTTCACATCGAAATAACACACCTGATGAAGCTATTATCCAAGCACAAAGTACCTGCAAAACAACTTCATACACATAATACCCTTCTTTTGTCAATTGTAGTTAGGACAAGTAGGGATCGTTCTATCCGGGGAAATCAAGGGCATCTCAATCACACAAAATGTTGTACTTTAAGGGGGTGTTGTCGATTTTTATAATTATTTACCTACTGATTTTTACAAAATTCTAAAACCTAAATTATTATATACAATTGATCATCACCTTTCACACAATCACTAAACACAAATCTCATTACACATGCAACGAAATTAAAACAAGTAATAGGGCAGCAAGCATAAAATCGGATTCTAGATTAATTAAGTTCCAATTTAATTAGAGCCTTCGCGGAACATCTAATTATTCAAAACATCACAAGTATTTAGAATTAACTTCGCGTATAATCCTAAACATGGTACTAATCAGTTTAAGAACACTTCGCGTAGAAATTAAACACAAATAGCACATAAGCACAATATGTCGAATTGGAACATGTTAGCAGGTATGGCGTCACTCATCCCACATCGACATGTAAATTTCCAGAATTACTCGAGCCCTTAGATTAATACATATCAAAACATAACATGCGTATGAATCTATATATTAAATCGGCATATGAATTTAATACCTAGATAACACTCATGGCCTTTCGAATGCATCTAGATATCTCCTTCGGTTGCACACGAATTAAGGAAATAAACCTAATTAATTCAAGAAAACAAATAAAATCCTACTGCCCATCATACATATTCAATCAAATCACATGCATAATTCGGTAATCAAACACAAAATAACCAAACATTTATTACAAAGATTCGGAAATCCCATGCATAATCAATAATACCGAAAATAAAACCAACAATCCAAACATATTTCATAGACAAAATAATGTTTAAATACAAAGAAACAAGAGCCATGAAATTACAATCCAAATTACAACCTTGATCAAGAGTTCGGCAAAGGATTGGTGTGATGATCGGATGGAATTTTGTGGAAGGGTGATGGATGGTTCGGCCTTGGTTCTTGGTAAGAATTTATGGAGATATTTTGGCAGAGGTTCGGCAAGTTTATGTGAGAGAGAGATGATGAGTATTCTGAAATTATGTTGTGGTATTTATAGAGGCAAGGGAGGCAGCTAGGGTTTACAAAACCTAGTTTTTCTCAAACTTATCCTCCTGGCAGATTTGACCTTCGAGTGAAGATTATGGAATATCTTTCTCTCGAAAATAGATATTGAGGTGATTCCAGTTGGGTTGGAAACTAGACTCCCGTAGCTTTCTATCCATATAAGAATCGAATTCTGATTCATTGTGAGCTGTCCGGGAGAGTCCGTGGAAGTTGGATGACGTGCACAGGAATTCTGCCGAATTTGATCAGGATTTGTTGCGATTTTCTTCCTCTATTTTCTGCCGAAAATTCCCAAGATAATGGCTGAATAATTGAGCAATATCTCTTTAGGTTTTCCATGAATTAATTCAGCCAAAAATCTTGCACAAAGGATGGAATTCAGTCCACATTCGTAAGCCAAATCCATGTAGAACTCGGTTTAGGTTTTCTTCTTAAGGCTGCAACTTGACCTTCGTGCATTCAAGCCGGCATAACGTTTTCCTCAGAGCTCCGATTGATGCTATTCCAAGTCTCAGAGAAACTAGACTCGTAGAGCTTTCCAACGGTGTATGGCACGTTCTCTGGTTCCAAGCGATGTGTCCCACAGAAATTCTGAAAGTCAGGACACAGTCCCAGGAAAATCCTGGTAGTCCCTGGATTAGTTTGCTCAAACGGCCAAGTTGCAGCCTTCATTTGGGTGACTTCCCGAACTCCGATTGATCTGAAACTTTGACACAATATACTTTAGCTTCCCAGTTATATGCATACCAAATTTCATCAAATTTGGAAAAGGATAGATCAGTTTAGCACGAGCCTCAAAATCACGAAAAAGACATATTTTACTTTATTTCCAGATTTCTATACTTAGTCATTTTTCTGATTATTAAGCACACATTCTCCAAAACTCTTCCGAAATGACACTAAACTAAATTATGACTCTATCTTACTCTAAATAGACTTAACAAAGCATAAATAAGGGATAATAACACATTAATAAAGTCGCACATTGTGCTCCTATCAACACCATTCACCTTGCACGTCGCATAAACTTTTGAATAGACCGGCCTCATCGCTAGAAGTCTGAGTTCGTGCGACCAATTTGGGTGATTATCATTTTTAATAAGGTCCATCTGCAACCATCAGAATCAACTATAAATATGAATAATTATACACAATAATATATAAACACGTATAGAATAGTGTTAAAGTTACGTACCCAGCGGCCGAAATACTCTGCGAATGTCCGGTTGTGGTAACGAGATCACCTGCTACTCCATCACAGTTTAGATGCATGTTCTTCCAAAACTGAACTTCTGGACAGTTGATTAGTACCCACCAATGTGCAATGGCTACCTCATAATCTTTCAACTTGTAGGAAACTGGCATGTTTCCACCGAGTACAACATCGTCGGAGAGTATGGAAAGATTGAACTGTGAAGGTACATCTTCCGGTATGCTTTCCTGTAATGCTCCTAAATACAGCTTCATGTAGGTGATGCACTCGTGCGCAATATATGCTTCAGCTATACATCCTTCAGGTGCGGATCTATTTTGGACAAAATCACCGTATTGTCCAAGTTTCCTATAAATCAAGTTTTTAAAGTGTTATGATAATACATTAATACTATATCACATATATTGATGAGGAAATTAACATAAGGTGTAAAATACGTACCTTTCCATCGGATAAATCCAAGTGAAGTGCACAGGACCGGTAAGCAACAACTGCCGAGGAAGATGGATCATGAGGTGAGGCATGATGTCGAAAAAATTTGGAGGAAATATCATCTCAAATTTACACATGATATGAACGATGTCTTGTTGCATTTCCCGGAGGTCAGATTTTCTCACTTCCCGTGTGCATACCTTCTGGAAAAATCTTGCCAATGCTACTAACGGCTCCACAACGTGACAGGGAAGGAACGGTCGAATGAAAATAGGGAAGAGACGTTGTAGCAGGATATGATTGTCATGAGTTTTCAACCCCCTTAAAGATTGTTGAATTGTCTGTTCACACACTTGGCTATATTTCCAGCAAAGCCTGAAGGATACTTGGCCCGACTTATCCAATGGAAAATTTCTGGTTTATGCTCAGGCTTGACGGTGTAAGGAGCTTGAGGCATTTTTCTCTTCCCTTGTTTCAACCATAGTTGTTTTATGATATTCATGTTTTGCAGATCAGTGCGAGCCTTAGGACCGTCTTTCATCTTCCCCTCCAAGTTCAGCATTGTGCCCACCACACTTTCAGAAACATTTTTTTCTATGTGCATAACGTCTAGGAAGTGACGGATCAGCAACTCACACCAGTACGGGAGTTCCCACAATATGCTCTTATGTGTCCAGAATTTGTACTCCTCAGGTCTTTCAGGTATTTCCGCTACAATATCGGGATGATTGCTGAGGGGCCCAAAATCGTACTCATTAAGCACTGCTAAAATTTCTCTTCCCGTCCATCTTCTGGGAGGACCACCGTATTCTTCGGTTCCATCAAATGCGGCGGACTCGTAACGCCAGTGGTGATCCGCCGGAAGGAACACACGATGACCCATTTTGCATATCTTGTTGCAATGAGGGGTGCTCACATAATCGCTGAGGCACTCTGGACAAGCCTTGTATCCCCTAACAACGCTGCCCGACAACATCCCATAAGCAGAAAAATCACTGATGGTACCAATAACCATGGCATGCATCTGAAACGTCTCCTTCTTGTACTTGTCAAAAGTGGGATGACCAACGTCCCACAATACCTTAAGCTCTTCAATCAATGGTCTCATATACACATCGAGACATTTCCCTGGGTAACCAGGCCCCGGAATCAACAACATCAACATATTATATTCCTTCTTCATGCACATCCACGGAGGAAGGTTGTAAGGTACCAAAACCACCGGCCATATACTGTATGAAAGACTCATGGTGCCGAAAGGGTTGAACCCGTCGGTTGAGAGCCCGAGCCTGACGTTTCTGACATCTGACGCAAAATGAGGAAACTCATTGTTTATATGCTTCCAAGCCGCTCCGTCAGAGATGTGTGTCATGATATCTGCGTCTCCCGCGTCCCGCTCACCGTGCCATCTCATAGCTTTTGCGGTGGTTTCTGACATGTACAACCGCTCAAGCCTATCTCTCAACGGAAAATACCGAAGCACTTTCACAGGTTTCCTATTGCCTGCTCCCGTCAACTTATATCGGTCAGACTGACATATCGGACATGCGTCAAGGCTAACAAGGTCATTCCCTTCTGCATCTTTACCCCAGAAGAGAACGCAGTCAAATGCACATGCATGGATCTTAATGTAGGAAAGCCCTAGATCTTTGAGGATACTTCGGACTTTACGGTGATTGGTAGGATTACGATGACCCTCCTCCAACAACGAAGAAGTGTACTGTAGATATTCATCCACTTGCTTGATGCTCGATTTTGTCTCGACTTTAATCCTCATTACCTCCATCACACTTTGAAGAACTGTCTTCTCAGAACTTGAAGACACAGGGGTCTGTTGCAATGCAATCAGTTTGTTGTACTTGTCAAAGGCAGCAGTGTTGACAACTTGTGGGAACGGCTGCACCGGGTCATGCATATATTGTTCCCCACGTACACTGCTTTCAAAAGGAAACACGTCGTTGACGAATGCCATTGTTGGATCGTTGGATGTACTACTACTGCCCGCCTCAAAAAACTGTCCATGATCATGCGATCCATCTAATGATGGCTCACCGTGATATATCCAACGTTTGTACTTCGGCCAAAACCCATTACTCTTTAGGTGCTCCCATACTGTCCTAATCGGAAATCGACACATATCACTACGACACTTACATTTCTTGCACGGGCAATAATGGTATTCATTCCCGTTTGCATTTTCCTCGACGAACTGCAAAAAATCCACAACTCCTGTAGTGTATCGTCGGTCATGCCTTGGAAGCGAAATCCAACTCTTATCTCGATCCATATGTAGCCTGATAATAATATATATGTATAACTTTAATTAATAATAAATTAATTAACACTTATATATTACAATATATATTATTATCAACATCAACTCATATATATATATACCATTAATTAACAACTATTATTTAAGTTCATTACACTATCAACAACCATTAATTAACATATTTATATTTATATATATATATATATATATATATATTTTAACACTAATTAAAATAACATCAAATTAAAACACATAATTAAACTCTAACTGAAAATCAACTCAACTACAACTCAAAATCAACATATATACATACATTCTAACACTAAAACAACATCAAAACAAAAAATCACTTACTATATTAAAATCACTAAAACTCAAAATCAACTCAACTAAAACTCAAAATCAACATATATACACATACCTATATATAGCTCCACAATGTAAGAGAGGACGGATTTCAACAATACCCACAGATTTTTCACTCTTTCTCCCGTTTTTTTTCGTTTTTTTTAAATGAGCAGCCTCTGTCCAGATCTGAAAATATAAAGACTTATAGCCGACGAAAATTCCAATTTCATCGGCCAAACTTTCAAAAGTTTTCGTCGGCTAATGTTTTAGAGAACGGCCGACGAAAATCCAAATCGTCGGTCATTCTAGGGGTATAGCCGACTAAAAATATTTTTTAGGGACGAAAGAAAAAATCGTCGGCCATTCTTGTGGAATAGCTGACGATTTTTTATTTTTAGCGACGAAATAAAAAATCGTCGGCCATTCTTGGGAATAGTCGACGAAAAAAGTATGTTGTCGGCCGTTTTTTTTTTCGTCGGTAATGATCTTTTTTCTGGTAGTGTGTATTTAGTAATGGGTGTGTATTAAGAGATATGATGTGTGTATTTAAGACTTCTCTTTTTTCTTCTTCTTCCTTTTTTTTTTTTTTTACTCAAGCAGTTATATTGAATTTTTAATGTACAATAGAAAGTAACAATTTAACACTATTGTAATGACCCGGATTCTAATTTTGATCTTTGTAAATTTATCGAAATTAAGTAAAGGGTGAAGTGTGCAATTCGTATTTTGTACTCCTTTAATGTGTATTTGTTTGAAGTCGGAAGTGGTACCAAAAATGAGCTGGTTGGGGTGTCGCCTTTCTGGTCCGGGCCCTATCTCGAGCCATAGCAGAAGCACATGTTATTCTTCTCCTCCCGGCGCTCTTGTCTGTGTCGGTGGGAGCTCCAGCGCTGGCCGGAATGTTGAAAGTTTCTGAAATTTTCAAGTTTCTGCCCAGAAACTTGAAATTTCCAGATTTCGGCCAGCGTGGGCCGGCGCTGGAGTTCCGGCCAATATACACAAGAGTGCCGGGAGGAGAGGAGGGCGACCGGCAGCATCCGGACCGTCGTCGGCTTGCAACGGCGGCCGGAAACGGCAAATCCATACAGTGCGGACGTCTGCACTTGAGAACCCCTCTATATATATATATATATATATATATTTGGTTTTACTGATATGCACTACTAAAAAAAAGGGTTTTCCCGACGAAAAAAAAAACGGCCGACGAATTAAAATTTTCGTCGGTAATTCTAAGGAATAGCCGACGATTTTATTTTTCGTCGGTAAAAAAAAAAAATCATCGGCTATAGTTTAACCATAGCCGACAAAAACTTTTTTCGTTGGTATTTTCAAAAAATCGT
Organism: Potentilla sterilis; assembly: GCA_963682095.1. NCBI lineage: Eukaryota > Viridiplantae > Streptophyta > Magnoliopsida > Rosales > Rosaceae > Potentilla > Potentilla sterilis. Next base: position 28,907,792 of record OY821759.1, on the reverse strand, counting down.
CGGCTATATTCATATTTCAGCCGACGATTTGTATTTTCGTCGGCCTTTCTCCGAAACATTAGCCGACGAAAATTTTTGGAAGTATGGCCGACGAAGTTGACATTTTCGTCGGCTATAAGTCTATATAGCCGACGAGTACTATATTTGATTTCGTCGGCTATGATTAAAAAAAAAAAACAAAAAAAAAACCACCTTCTATTTTCTATCACTATCGACAAACCATTGCTTCATCCTTCAAATACAAATATGTCGTCAAATAAGATATGACCGAAATAATGAAATACGTCTACGGTTGAAAAATGACAAGATTCCGACAAAATCTGTGTGCCGAATGTTGCGGTTAACTGTTTTTTACTTCCGTTTTCCTCTGGGTAGCCTGACGTTCGGTAAATATTTTGAGAAAAATTTTTATACGATTAGTTGCGTCTCATCGATTTGAAACTATTATCTGTTGAAGGTCAGGCAAAAAAACGTCATTTAGACAGGCCAATTACCATTTCTAAGCGTTTAAAGGGTTGACTCACCCGGTTGACCGTCCCGATCGAGCCTTTAACGTTGTCAGATGTAGTTTGATTTTTATTCATACATGTATTTAATCTTAACGGTGATATCTGACGGTTGGAATAGATTTTCCAAACTTTTAGATTCAAAATCGGAACATATCACTAATGTTCCTTAACTTGTTTACTAAGTGTTTAAGTGAATGTATACTTTCAAATAGTTACTATACGTACACTCTTCAAATGCAAATATGTCGTCAAATAAGATATGACCGAAATAATGAAATACGTCTACGGTTGAAAAATGACAAGATTACGACAAAATCTGTGTGTCGAATGTTGCGGTTAACTGTTTTTTACTTCCGTTTTCTTATGGGTAGCCTGACGTTCGGTAAATATTTTGAGTAAAATTTTTAAACGATTAGTTGCGTCTCATCGATTTGAAACTATTATCTGTTGAAGGTCAGGCCAGAAACTGTCGTCTAACTAGAGTAATTTCCGTTTTAAAGCGTTTAGAGGTTTGACTTCGTTGTTTGACCAAAAGTTTAGCCGACGAAAATTCTATGTCGTTGGCTAAACTCTTGCGATCCGATTATTTTCCGCCGTTGGATGACTCAGATCCAACGGCTGCTGATTGTCCAAAGCATAGCCGACGAAATATTTTAATTCGTCGGCTAAACTCTTGCGATCCGCGCCTTTTCATTGTCCGCCGTTGAATGATGGAGATCAGACGGCTGCTGAGCGCCTAAAGTATAGCCGACGACATTCAAAGTATAGCCGACGACTTTCAAAGTATAGCCGACGATGTTAAAGTTTTCGTCGGCTATATTGAAGAATAGCCGACGAAATCTTTTTTAATCGTCAGCTATTCTTTCTGCTATAAATCAGAAACTCTAGAACCCTAGCCGACTTTTTCCTCTCTTCCTCCTCCTCCTCCTGCTGCTGCTCCAAACCGGCCCTCTCCCGTTCGTTTCCGCCGCGCTGCTCCTCCTCCTCCCCAAATCGACGGCGCCACACTCCTCCAATTTCGGCCTCCTCTTCCTCCGATCCTCCTCCTTCCTCAAATTCTCCTCTAAGCCGCCGGCCTGCTCCTCCTCCTCCTTCCCCTCCGCCTTCCCCTCCTCGTCCGACCTCCTTCCCCTCCTCCTCCGATCCGGTTAAATATTTTTTTTTTCAATTTAGTTTAATTTTATAAATCGTTATATATTTAATTTTAATTATATAAATTGTTATATATTTGTTAATAAATTTAATTTTAACAAATTGTTATATATTTGTTATATAATAAATTGTTATATATTTGTTATATATTTGTTAATAAATTTAATTGTTATATATTTGTTATAATTTAGGTATAGAAATTGTTATATATTTAATTTTAATTATATAAATTGTTATATATTTTTGTTAATATATAAATGGTTATTTGTATTTATATATATGTTAATAATGAAGTATAGTTATATTTGTATATAAATAGTTATATTTAGGTTAATGGTTAGTATTATTTAAAATTAGTTAAAATTTAAATATTAATTTGTTAGTATGTTTTGAAATATGTTAGTATTATTGGTTATTATATTAATTAGAATTTGTTATTTAATGTAATATAATTTAATATTAATTAATGTATTAATGCCTCAAACTGCAGATGATCGATGCATTCAGACAGTTCTTCGGAGGCCGTCGTTCCAGATCTAGGGGTTCTGGAAGTTCCGCCGGTTCCGCAGAGTCCGACAGGACCCTTAGCCAGCCTGAGAGGACCACCACCCAGCCGCGGAGGAGTGTGGATTCATCCCAGCCGCGGAGGCCTGTGGATTCATCCCAGCCGCGGAGGAGTGTGAGTTCTCGGCACCAGACCCTTCTCCAGGCCGGGCAGCCGTGATTGCTAATTGTAAAACTAATAAAATATTATCTTTCAGACATACTTCGAGATTGCAGAACACAAGCAGGATTGGGCGGACGTGATGCAGAACTTGAGGTACGTTGGGAATTCCTTATCTTATAATTTGAAATATTTTATGATATTAATAATATTTCTAATGCACTTTTGTTTTTTCCGTAGGTTCAAAGAGTGGAAGAACGAGCTCCGTTCCCACTTTAACCAATACGACAACCGTGGTCGTATGGGTACTCCCAGAGAGTTCATGTTCAGGGAGTACGAGTGGCGTTGGTTGAAGACAGTAAACTTCAACAACCCACTTATGCAGGTAAATACTAAACTTAACTATAAATGTTTATTTTGTTAAAATTTTAATTATTAGTTTAATTATTTTATAATTATTACACTAATATTTTTTTATGCATTTTTCTAATATTTTATTATTTGTTTGAAGGAACGGTCACGGGTAAACTCTGCGAACCGCCGCCGTAACACAACCCCCCATCATGGTGGTTCTAGGCCGTTTGCACAATATCAGGAGGAGGCGCTTAGAGATCATCCTGATAGCAACCCGTACGTGGAGACGTTCAAGATCGCTTATCCACAAGCGACAGAACAGCTCGTAAGTCGTTGATTACGATTTCAAAATTTTAATTATTAATTTTACTTAATTATATATTTGTTAGAATATTAATTATTATTTTTTTCCCGTTCAATTAGGAGAGGGTGAACCGGGCCGAAGAAGAGGTGTTCCAGCAAGTAGTTCGGGAGACACAACCGAACATTTCAGAGGCAGATCTGGAAGAAGCCCTGCGCCAGGTCGATCGATCGAATGTCCAAACGGCAGCGAGGATGTTCGACGCAGCCTTCCCAGACCGGTCAAACCATTACTACTGCTGGGGTTTGGGAAGTTCTGGAATAGGGCTCCTGAAGACCACTAAGGGAGGTCAAAAGAAGGGAGGCGGGGACAGCCAACAGATGAGGGGGGAAGTGCAGAGATTGGCCGCAAGATTGGCGGCCGAGTCCCAGAGATCACAGGAGCTACGCCGCAGAACACAGCAGTATCATTTGGATCTGGCCAGTTGACATGCTGAATGCGACAGAGTTCGGCAACACAACTACGCCGCCCAACAAAACTGGTGGTGTGATATGTTCGCGGCACAACAACAAGCCCTTGAACCCCCGCCCCCGTTTCAGCCGTTAGTTGAACCTCCAATGCCTCAACCTCCCGATGATGACGAGCATGATGGAGAGCAGGATGCTGGGGATGACGTGGTGGACTTTAGTGCTTTAGGTGATGATTAGGGTTATATTTTATGTATATTGGAACAAATTAAATAATAAATCATTTAGACGTGTTTCTTGTTGTTGCAAATGCATGGATTGTCTTTGTGATTTGCAGGTTGCTTGGAATGGTAATTTAGAAATTAATTTAATTTTTTTTTCCCCCAAATGTAAGAATAGCCGACGATATTGGCATTATTTCGTCGGCTATAAGCACTATAGCCGACGATTTTTACCAATTTTCGTCGGCTATAACTTCTATAGCCGACGAAAATGACATTATTTTGTCGGCTATAACTAATTAATGCCTATTAAAATATTAATATATTCCGACGAAATAACCGACGAAATAGATGAAATCGTCGGCTATATTTCAGAACAAATAGCCGACGAATTTCGTCGGCTATAGTTTACGATATCGCCGGCCATGCTCAAGCATAGCCGACGAATTTTGTCGGATATTTTGCCCAGGTTTGGTCGACAAAATTAATTTTCGTCGGCACTGTCGTCGGCCATACCCGAGAATAGCCGACGGTTTCGTTATTTTCGTCGGCCATTGGTATTACCGACGCCGTTTTTCCGACGACGTATAGCCGACGAAAATTTCGTCGGCAGAAGGAATAGCTAGTATTAAACTCGATCACTACTTTCAAAAATTTTAAGTACCAACGTTTCCATTGAAGTCGAAATCTTAAAACCTTACTTGATAGTTCGTGAAACATTCTCAATTCTATAGACCACATTCAAGCTTTGCTGCTGCTCAATCTTAGAATAGAAAACGTCTCCTTCTCTAGACTCAGAACCCTCCTTAGAGCTATCGTTATTGTTGTTTGTTGTATTTCAATGGATAATTCAAAGGAGTGAAAGTTCCTGTATTATCCATCATTAGCTAGTCTAGGTAAAGCTTTTTGTGTAGCTGCAACCTTACTGCGTTTTCAAATTCGCAGCTCAAACATTTCAGATTTTGGGATGTTTCACTTCTACGATTAGTCTCTTATGTCTTAGATTCGGTTGGGATTGCTATTGTAGCAAGAATCTCCAACATGCATTCTAGTTCTATTATCTGCACACCAAGTGTCTGTTAAAAGTCCTCAATGAGCTTAAGCTCAGTATTGAGAAGTTGTCCTTTTTCATTAAACTAAACTACTTACACACTGACTTTGCCCTTTTCGTTAGCCTACTTCCAGACCTCCAATTGTCATGAAATTTTGATATGATTCTCTTCTATTAGATACCTGTTGGTCTGTAAATTTTCAGCTGTTTTCGCTGGACAATGAATTCTCAGTGAATTTACAAAGATTGGTCTGCATTAGAAAATGTTTGCAGAATGTTCATCGAATCCTCATGGTTTCTGTTCCGTTTTGATTGCTCATTTTATAGAAATGTAATTTCCCTTGATCATAAACTGATTACAGTATACATATTATATAGCTGTACATGTTGAGCTATTACAGGAAAGTATCATTTACAATAAAGACTATAACTACAGATCACTCAATCTAAGCATTGTTACAATCTGGTGTTGAATGCAGAAGAGTCAATCTCGCTCATGATTTGATTCTGTGATGAAGAGGTGATGTTGCTAACACATTTGTTCCATTTAATTTCTATTCATTTTATGTGTGAAAGTAGACTTCCTAATGAGCTTTTTGAAACTGATTCCAAGTTTTTGGGCTTAATTAAGATGAACTCCTAGTGAATTTGAAGTTTTTGTTCAACTTCAAAATTCTGACAACTCCATCAGTTTTTGTTCAACTTTTGTATTACTTACCTAACTCCAAAATTCCTAAAATTTTGGTATGCTTCACATTACCATGTCTACTTTTAGCCTGGAAAATTTTCTAGTCCATCTCTTTACAAATGAATTTCCGGTGAATTTACAAAGTCAAGTGGTTCATGCCTTAATATACCAATTCACTTATGTCTCTGTTTAGTCTTTAAAATTCCTATTGATTTATTCATCTCACTTATAATTTTCAAGTTTGATTCAAACCTTTGTTCGGTTGTTCGATTTTAGCTGCTATATGGTAAATGTTTCTACATTTCTCTAGATCAAGTTTCTTCTTGCACTCTCATTTAAGAAAAGAAAAAACCTAAAACGAAATACAAGCATAAAATGGAACCCATTAACTCCAGATTCATCTTATTGCCACCGCCATCACTTGGGCTTCTTTCTTTCTTTTTTTGCACCTACTTTAAGTTCGTCATTCCTCTCTTCAGCTTCTTCAATTCCTTAGTCCAACACGGTGGAACAACTCAAAAACTCCAGTACTCACCAACCCTACAACTCAAATCAACACTGCTTTTCAATAATTTCTTGCTGGGTTCATCTCATGGTTTCTTTGTTTTAAAATATTGATTGGGTATTCTTTATGGTTTTCGCAGGGTGCTGGAGAGTTTGATTCAATCAACTGTTGAAAATGCATCCTCCATTAACGTTACACAAGCACCCCATGTGTGCACAAGTGAGTTTCTTCATCATGTGTTTATCAATTTATTTATGTATTTGCAATTTTTGTGAACTTATTGGATAATCAGTAGAACCCTGTACTGTTAAAGAGTGATGGGTTTTGATTCTGACTTTGTGAATCTACATATAGGTAGTTAGAACTGCCCGAGGGCTCCATAATATGTGATTGGACTATATTTATACTAATCTAGTTGTAGACTTGGAAACAGTTGTTATTGTGTTTAAAGTGGGTACATCTACAAAGGGTTAACGGAACCCCTTAATTCTATAATTGAGTAAGAAAAACATAATCAAACTTCTAGTTGAATCGTCGAGTTTAACTCATACAAGGGTTGTCAGAGTTCAAGGCATATTATGTTTACCTTCACACACTATTCAAGCTGGATAATTTTTCTTTATTTTGTATTGTGAGTTGAACACTCACCTATTGTTTATAATATTGGTGAGGAGGAGAATTCGGGTCCTGACTCCTAAATCTTATTGGGACCACCTTATTGAATATTGATGCAGCGATGGAGAAATATTTGTAGGGGTTTGATTAATTTCATATATGCTTTACCATTGTAATGATTTCTATTATAGCTATAACTAGTGAAGATAATACTTTGCTGGTAATATACAAGCGGATATATTGAGCACTGAATTCATAGGTGTGTGTGGTACCCTTTTCCCTTCAGATGTAGTTGTCATTTGGATTAGGTCTAAATGAGCTACATTAAGCACCACTTCCTTCTTTTTCTAATCCTTTATCTATCACTAAACGGCTTTTCTATAAATAAAAGGAAAAACGGAAAGCCTAAACCTAAAAGAGATGAACCGTTCATTCATTTGCCAAGCTGGTATGTACATACGCTCAACCACATAGAGGAGTTTTCGTGGCTAATTCTAACCGATTGGGAAATAAAACTTCTATAGGTAAGAGAGATGGTTTTGGCAAACAATTCCATCTGGATTTGCAGAACAGAAGTCCTGACATTGATCACATTGCTTTGTCCTGATAGAGACTCATGGCATATAATGTGAAGAAAAATTTACTTTGTCTAGATGTTTTGTTTTTTGATATATTAAGTGTTGGAGTTGTAATTTTGTCATATCAAGTTATTTGGGTGTAGCAGAACTTAAATAATTGTTTGTAAAATTTGGTGATATCTTTGTGCAGATCATTGAGGAGTTTCAAAAATGTCATTTAGATCATCCTTTTTCAAAATTCATTGGTGAATGTACAGATCTCAAAATAAAGCTTGACCGCTGTTTTCGGCAAGAAGTGAGTGGTTTGTCTCGAGAATGTAAACAGTCTTAATCATAACTATGAGATAAGTTTTTTCTATTTTGCAGAAAGCTTTGAAGAGGAAAGCCAACTTTGAAGAGAGTAAGAAACTGAGGGACAGGCTACAAGCTTCAAGGAAGGAAGCTACTGAGACAATCACTGAATAGGCATGTCATCCTAACGGTAAATTTAGAGGCATTCATTTAGTTGAAACAAAAAGGTTGTTCTAGAACCCACAATATTTTCATTTTAAAAAAAAAAGAACTCACAATATTTTGAAATAGGTAAATTAATGTATATCATTTTGTTACCATAGATTGGATATGTGATTGAATTCAAGTCCCTATTTGTTGCTGACCATGTTGTATTTTTATCTGTTTTCATTTATTTGGGTAGACCAAATATTTGTACACAATTACGTAAGAATTTGAGAACAGAATTATATTTGCATAAAGATGAATGGTTGTGTTGGAACTTCTTAATTTTTTTTTAAAGGAACTTCTTAATTTTCTTCATTGTAACAGTAGTTGACTTTAGAATCCCACATGGATGGGGATTTCAAACTCCTGATATATATATATATATATATATCAAACATTAATAGCATGATAGATGACATTACCGTGTAAGCATTACCACTTTGCCCAAACTTCTTTGAATCATCAAGTCTGTAGCTGTCTTTTGGTAGTTGCACAGTTCCTCAGAACTTATCAATTTACCCTTCTTCATTTGCAGAATATATAGAAAATATAAGGACTGATCGATCCATTCCATATACCTTTGACATTGTGTATTCCATTTTTCCTTTAAATAGAACATCACAAGGTACAACTAGAATTTCTTGTTGTACTTTGGATGCACATTTACTACCACATTTCAAGTCTTTACTTATATTTTCTGTAGATTCCATAATGGATGAGCCATATATGAAGAAAAGATATATTTGATAAGGACAGGGTGAACTTGACATTGCTCATACTATATTGTTTCTTCTTCAGTTTTACAACTCTCGAACCTGATTTGCATCGTTCGTGCAATATAGGTTGCGTTTGGGGGGGCTTTTTTGCTCCCCTGCTTATAAGCGCAGCTCCATCTGCTGTTTGATAAAACAGCTTTCCCTCCTTGGCTTCCAGAAGCTGCTGCTTTTTTGTTCTAAAAGCAGAAGGAGGGGGTAGCCTCCTTTTGGAAGCTGGCTTCTGCTTCCGCACTGTAGCGGGAGCACTGTAGCTAAATGATTTTTTCAATTTGCCAGAGCTGCCCTCACTCTCTGTAGGGGTCAGATTGATAGCCAAGCATTTCTCCTTCTCCTTCTGCCCGCATTAGCTCTCCGACCCTGTCCTCCCCACCCACCTCGAGGTGTCTTCGAGCAACTCGCCGCCATCGCTCCTCCTTCTCCCTCGACTCCGTCCTCCCCACCCACTCGAGGCATCGTCGTGGATGGCTGGAGACTGTCGTGGATGGCGCTGGGCTCAGCTACTGCAGCTCCAATCGAGAGAGGGACGCCGGCGAGGGAACCAACAACGGATTCGATGGGCTGAGGGGTCGCTAGCCAGACGAACCACATCGAGGTTGAGCAGCTTCGCGGCGGGGAGGCTTCAGAGGAGGCTCGACCAGCGATGAGGAAGGACGCCGGCGAGGGAGACGATCACATGGGTGCCCAGAGCAAATATCTGGGTACCCTGAGCATATTCATTCTCTGCCGACAAAGAGGTCGTCGGCAGGGTTTAACTTTTCTTTTTCCGACAAAAGGTTGTCGGCAGAACTTGGGACTAGGAATTTTTTTTTCTTTCTTCCGACAAAAGAGTTGTCGGCAGAATAATTTCTACAGTTTTTTTTTATTCTTTTGATTGGAACCTCAGGATTTATGAATTTTTCATGACTATTAAACGAACGCTAGATCCACGTACTGAGAATTTATGAGTCTCAGGGGCGTTGCCCCCGAACCTCCAAAACCAGGGCGCGTCGCCCCTGGACCCCGACTCGCTGACCGGTGAGCGAGATCTCCGTCTCAGTCAGTACTACCGGATGGCTAGTTCAATGCATATATTAACAGCCATAAAATTTCAAATTAATCGGTATTACCATTCATTTAAAATTAAAATTTCTTTCATGTCTAAATTGGTCATTTACATACAAAAAGCACAAGCCAGCTTTCAGTTTACCAAACACTTTACCAATGTCTTTTCCACTAAAAGCTCTAAAAAAAAAATCCGTTTACCAAACACTTAGTCAATTTACTTTTCAGCCGCTTATTTTAAAAAATAAGCAGAAGCCAGCTTTTCTGAGAAGCCCAGCCGCACCAAACATACCCATAGGCAGATTGCTTGTCCATGGACTGTTTTAGAGCTACTTGACATTACTTTTGAGTTTTGACATTGCTATTGCGAGTGTAGTTTCTGGCATCAAGTGCGAAAGGGAAGTTGTAGTTTCTGGTTTTACTGATATGTCATCAAACGAAAATTCTCCAAAGAGCTACTATTTAACTCGATCACTACTTTCATAAATTTTAAGTACCAACGTTTCCATTGAAGTCGAAATCTTAAAACCTTGCTTGATAGTTCGTGAAGCATTCTCAATTCTATAGGCCACATTCAGATCAATGAAGTTGGAGGCTTTGTCTAATGATGCGCTTAAACACTAGATCTAGCAACACTTCCTGGATTAGCTCTAGTTGGTTTGGTACGCTCTGAAATTGCTTATGAAAATAGTTGACATTAGCACAGCTTGTGGAGACAGATTACCTATTGTTAACCTACACAGTAATTTTTTTTTAAAAAAGCAAACAAATTAACAAAATGATTTGAGCACCACCCCGCCAACAAGTATTGTTCCCTCAAGTGGTTGTTTCTTTCTTTCTGATGAGCAGTTGAATCAATAGAAACACTTGAATATTAACTAGCTTCATTTGCGTTGGATCAACCCATCTCTTAGTTCAACATCCATCTTACCAACTTGAATCAATGAAGTAGTAGATCTTTGAAAAAAGGAAGACTTAATCAATATGTTCTGTCCAAAATGGGAATAGACTAGAGTTATGAACTAATCTATAATCTGATGCTCGAGTATAATCCATGATTTATAAGCTCAGTTTCCAGGTACTACACATTCAAATTATAGATAGGTCGAATATGAATCTTTTTTTTATTTTTTTAGTTTTTTTTTTTTAATAATAATAAAATACGGGTGGGATTGGAGATAAAGTGTTAAACCCGACCCACAACCCGATACTCAGCCCTTTTGTCGACTATAACAGATATCTCTAACACTCAAAACTCTCTTTGAAACCCAGTCAAAGAGAAATATCAACAGTTACCGTTAGAGTGAGAGGAATGTGTACTTTAAAGAGGCTGCCTTGATGCAAATGGTTTATTTAAAGTGTCTTAGTTGCAAATTGAAGAACTTGAAGTAGTTCTGGTACAATTTTTTCTAACATTTTTTGTTTTGTGAACCGTTGATAAGACTCGTCCCGGATTTCACTCTGAAACCCGATTGAGGCCATGTGAGGACCACTTTAAGACTAGCTCTATAGATAAATCGATAAGTCAGTCTTAAGATAGACAACCCTAAAACCTCCAACGAATAAAAACACTTCTAAATCCAGTACTCCCCAACTCACAACCACCGCTACAAATAAATACAAAATCAAACTTAACTAATACTCAATTGGCTCACAAGTAATCAGAGTAGTCTAATACAATGAACTAGAAATACAAAATAGAAAGGTAAAGGATCAACAAATTCCATCAGGCGGAAGCAACGGCGATGATGACTATGCCTCGACTCTGAATACTCTTGACCTCTGATAAACTAATTTGCACACTAAGCGATTTAAAATGAAGGGCCCAGGGGAAAGTAAATTTAAAAAGTTAGAGTAAGTGAATAAAAATAATTTAATATAATAACTTAAATAAAAGTATTTTATTACTTTTTCAATATTTTATAAATAAAAACAACAATGCATACGCTTTAATAAAACGAATCGTGGTTATAAATCAGCCCTGTTGATATATCGAATAAACAAATAATATTTTCAAAAGAAAATATTTTAGAAAACCAAATAATAACATATCATGACCAATCCCATTGGCCGAATTCCAGATAATTTTGTAATAAAAACTCAGCCCCACTGGTTCGGGAATTTATTAAATAAATAAAAGTCTCATAAGAGAAAATATTCCCGAAAGTCAAATGACATAATATCATGACCAATCTTATTGGCCATATAATATTATCGGATAAAACAGGGGAAAGTTAGCACCATGTAATAGTAAGCCTCCCAGACTAAGGGTCGGAGCCTTTAAGACTCTATAGCGTCTCACGCTACTCCTCAAAAGCGTCGACCACCAAAGCGAGTTTGACCTATCTGGTCAAATCATCCCTCGCATGGGATGAGGAAGTGTATCCTCCATATGTCGATCACCGCGACGCGAGTGTGATCTATCTGGTCAAATCATCGCTCGCGTGGGGTACAAGACATTCATCTGTATAAACTAGCTAGCTATAAATAAACGACTCTGATATGGTGAATAAATCAGTACGGTCCTGACCGCACATCTGAGGCTTATAAATATAATTAAATAAAATAATAGCCTTAAAGAAAATATATTTAACCGACATATCTCACATGCCGTAAAATAATATCGAAGAGAAAATATATATAACATCGACATGTCTCACATGTCGTGAAATTCACAAATAGTGAAATCATACAATTCTCGGACATCTAATTTCCGGTCTTTAAATATTAAATAAACAAATATCATAAAAGTATATGAATTATCGGCTTTCAATAATTCATATCATGTTTGAGAAATCATTCAATTAAAAAAAAAACTGCATTTCATTTTATATTTATGCATGTATTGTTTAAAATAAAATTCACTCACAGTACAGCCGCGCTTGCCGCTATTCCGAATTCTGGTCACGTTGAGACTATTGCCTACTAGAACAAATTGCACAAACAAATAATTATGATGAGATTGATGTGGAACTCTATCATAACCCGCATTGACTTGAGTTCCCAATATGCAACTGCACAACCCCTACAAGGTGATCTCTAGTTCACAGAGAGTTCCAGTGGGAGTCAATATAAAACGTCCATTCAGAGGGATTAAACGTCATCTTTCCATCAGGAGCAACAATATCATATGGCGAATCCTCTACAAATTCTGTTGGCATGAATTTCTAGTGTAAATTTGGTACTTTTAGTATCTCCTCCGCCACTATTTTGCTCCCTTCAGCCGAAAAATGAATCCCATCTCCGAAAAACCAAAATAAACAGATTTAAGTTATATGTAGGGATTCAGTAATATTGACCGCATGAAGACATGTAATTGAGATTCATTTCACAGCCGAATTATACTATCAGTGAAGATCAGTCATGAGGCTAATGCATGTCCAAGAGTTACCATTAGACAGTTCAAGCATTATGGAATGGAGGACAAAAACTTTATAGTTGGAGAAAGCAGACCTTCAGCATTCATGTTTTCAATAGACAAGTATCATAGTGTATAAGCTATAAACTGCAAACCATTCTTCACAGAGGGTGAAAGGGATAAAAATTTTAGGGAGTGTGACAAGCATGACAAGGGGCAGGGTGAAAAAGTGAGACAGCAACATGCTCAATCAGACTAACTTACGTAAAACAGTTGTCTCCTTTCTGTATTTCCCTAAAATAGATCAACCACCTTGATATCCATTTCCTGGCATAGCTTCATACAAGCTTCTGAATTTTGTTGGCATAGCTCATTCGTTCTGACTAACTCGCTGAGATGAGGATTGTTTTTTATTTTCCAAAATCAAACACATGCTTTAGCCTTTAGGATATCAGACATAGAGAAAAGGTAAAAAAAAAAAACCAGAACGAGAGTTGCATCTGAGCACCTTTTATGTGCACGAACAATGGCCTCATTCACAGGAGGACAACTAAGAACAATGATACGCGTTGAATCTGAAAGGCTCTCGATTTCAAGTTCATTGTGTTAGATTGTTAAACCATGCTGAAACATTCTCATTTATATATGACAACACATCTTATTCATCTGTCCAGTTAACCACCATAACAACATAAACTAGGAAACCGAATGCATTGCTTTTGATTTAATCACAATATTCACTTGTAGAGTGAATTAAAGTAGTCTAAATATTTGGCATCGGGCATATATTTAGCAGTACATAACGTTGCAGCTGGTTGCACAAACAAGTATCACAATATCCAGAGAGTGAAAGGGGGCAGATAGATGGAGCAACAAGAGATAAATGTCCTATTCTCAGCACAATAACACATTATGTTTTATTGATTACTTGCCAACTTAAAATTAGTTTCCTTTACCTGAAAATTTGTTGTAGCATTAACATATATTTTTGAGAAATCGATTTACTTTGGGAATACTCTTCACTTTAACACTGACAAAGAACCAAATTCACAGAAACAAAATAATTAATCCGTAATGAGTTTCTGGCCATGCTCCCTTTCATCCCTCTATCACAAAGAGGGTCATACATACTGAATATTCAGTTATTCACCCATCGTAAGATCAACATCAACTAAAGGAATATTACCACAAGAAAATAATGACAAAATTATGCACAATAGAAGAGACTCACAGTGGTGCTATCTTGCATCCAAATTCATAGAAGTATAAACATCAAGATCTCAAATCCACAGCTCTTCCGTCAGCCCCCAATTCCAGCTTTGTTCTGATATAGAATAAACTATATGTTAAATATTTAATCCAATGAACTATGAACTTAGATCACACAAGTCATTCTTCACACTTGTTACAGATCAGTCTTTTACCAAGGTATTGCCTACTAGAGCAAATTGCACAAACAAATAATTATGATGAGATTGATGTTGAACTATATCATAACCAGCATTGACTTGAGTCCTCAATTGCTGTCCTTACAATCTTTCCTGAATCTCCAAGACAATTACCTGAAGCAATGAACCGGCTAATATATCACCACGGAGCACCAGAAACCAAATTGCAATGCAACTTATAATTTACATTTTTTATACTACACAATCAATTCTCCAGACTAAACTAAAATTCTTCAGAATTCCCACAAAAAGGGTGTAGCATTGGATTCCAAATTTGGGTCTATTGAGTTGTGTATTCGATTTTGCAGATATAGAACCAACGATTCAACATACATGAACTCACGCCAATCGATCACCCAGATTGATGAACACCTATATCAATACGTTATGAATTCTATCAAGCATTTCTTCAAACAAATTGCAAAACTCAGAAGATTAATGCAGCTGAAATATTACTCAAATCTCCGTCAACTAGCTTAAGCCCACTAAAACCCATGCCAGTTGGGTAAAAAATATGCATCCCAAGTTATAGGAAAAAAAATAGTCATACAAACCCCGGTCACTCTCAAAAACCCATATCCATATCGGAAATTAGAGAATACATGCGTCTCCCTGTAAGTTTGTTGCATTATATTAATTATGAGGGATAAAATTTATTTATTTGTTGGTTCGATGGCGTGCCCTGTTATACATATTATTAGATAGCTTGCACGTTTACAACGCTAACTATCTAGCTTAAACATGAATACATTTTAAGCAACTTCTAGGCAAGTTAGATTTTTGGAATAAAACCGCAGTCTTGAATGTGGCAAGCCCGCAAATGAAATTGAAAGATTGCAATACTTGACTATTATTTTTCAATATCACTCTGTTTCCTCAAAAACTAATGAGAAGTTTTAAATACACTCTTCAAATTACTTAATACACATCTATACTTAATACACCACCTATTTAAATTTTTAATCTAATATTTTTACTAAATACACAATCCAAACTATTTAAAATACCTTTAAACTAAAAAACATATGAAATACCCTATTATTTGATCAGGCAATATTACTATTAAATATGCGATTACTTATATAAAATCATTGCAGATCTACTATTGTTCCTTTAGATTCTTAAACATGAAAGTGATAAATGAAATGAAGAATGCATTCTCATCATTGTATTAAGATGAAAAAGAAACAAGAAGAAGATGAAATTTAATGAAAAAAAAAATCATAATATTTTCAACATAAATTACTACCTCATTTGAACCTTATTTAAAATTCTAAACAACAAGAATTTATGATTTCTTTACGTGATGATAAAGGAAAATATTTTTTTTTTAGGGGAATGAATAACTTCATTGGCATAAGCCATACGACCGAATTATGTCTAGTTAAGCAGGAGTCGAAACTTCACTACAAACTAAAGGTGCCAAAACTAAACAACGAAACGAAATAAACAAGACTAAAATCCGAATACAGAAAACGTTCAAACAAAAGGACAACAAATTACGAAAGCAAATAACCATCATGATAATAGAGAGGACTCCACTAAAACCCTTAGGCTTAGAGACCACACGGTGCACCTTTCAGATAGAGGTAGAGCAACCCTCCCTACCCTCATGATGGGATCTTGTTGTAACTGTTGCTCGGGATCACTCCTCGTTGGTTCCATCTCCAATCTCAAAGGCCGACAACAAACAAGCTCATAAGCTGTTCCAAACACCAGCAATCCTCCGCCGTCCACCAGTTTTTCCGCCGACCACCAACGCGTGGCAGTCCCGGCTTCCAGACGAACCATGGCTGATTGACAGTTTCCCTGACATCCTTACGACACCAGTCACCGACACAAGCTCTCACCGACGGCAGCCTCGACTTCCAACCTTCAATCACCAACACACCGCCAGATCTTGCAGCAACATCGCCATCGACCAAAGATCGGTAGTCGAGAATTCAGACACTCCCGAACCCAAATAACCAGATCCCGAATCTGACATTGACAAGCCAGATCCAACCACGCACCATCGAAATATGAGATCGGAGATCCGAAACCCCCGACCACCATTTGCACGCCAGAGAGGGAAGAATCTGCTCGCCTGTCGCAGTTGCAGACCTGGCTGGAGGGATGGAGGAACCTCCATCCATCACCGTTGACCCAATTCTCCCCAAAGGGAGTAGTGGAGGAAGGCCTCCACCATCTTTACAAGCTTTCGCAATCTCTGAATAACAGCCATAGAGAAACTACAGAAAGAGAAGCCCTAGCAGCACAAGAGAGAGAGAGAGAGAGAGAGAGAGAGCGCATTTTTTAAATAGTCTAAACTGTTTAGATTAGAACAATGCATATACTATGATAAAGGAAAGGGAGAATTACTTAATAGTACCTGACCACATTTGAATTAACTAAAAACTCACTTTCTATATTTCTTATACAAATTAGGACATAAGCCCAAGCCCAAAAAATAAGTAGACCAAAATTGATTAAGTAATTAATGTAAAAATATCTAAAATACCCTTATTTTCGTGAAAATTACCAACTGCCACCCAGATCTAACAAGTTTCTCTCTCCTCCTTTTTTTAGTTTTTTTTCAAGCAAATTTAAATTTTCCGGCTAAACTACCAGTAATTTGGAGGTGAGCCAATATATAAAGTTGTTCCTTATGTCATGGGCTTTCATTTAAGTACCATATTGCATATGTTTTGAGAAATTTTGAAATTTCGAATTTTGCTCACCAAAAACCACAGTAGCAGTTAGTATCTCAGTCGATAGTAGCAGCTAGATTTATAGTCAATAGTAGCAAGTGTCTTCCCACAGTAGCAGTTAGATACATAATCGACAGTAGCAGAGACCTTCCCAGCCAACAGTAGCACCTTTCAAATCGACAGTAGCAGTTACTTTCATGCTCGACAGTAGCAGGTACATTCCAAGTCGACAGTAGCAGGTGTCTTCCAAGTCGACAGTAGCAGGTGTCTTCCAAGTCGACAGTAGCAGTTAGTTTCCTAGTCGACAGTAGCAGCTAGTTTTGCAATAGACAGTAGCAGCTAGATTTGTAATAGACAGTAGCAACTAGTTTTGTAATAGACAGTAGCAGCAATTAGGACTAAATACATGCTTGTAAATATTAAGGACAAAATAGTAAATTAGTTAATAACATGTGGCAGCTTGTTATGCACATGGTATTTATTTGTAAATTTTTGTCCTAATTTGTTCAATTAAATATGTAAGTGAGTTATTTGTAAAACAAATTGTTGTCATGTACTAATTTGTAGTTTGTCCTAAAGGAAAAGATTGATTGTTCATATTCCCCATTAATTCTAATTCGAATTTCTTTCATAATTTTATTTTTTCTTATATAATTAGTTTCCAAAAATAAGTTTCCTATTTTTTATATTTAATTTCTTTTATTTTTTTTTAATTATTACATATGTCTATTTTGGTAATTGAATATACCTACGTCATCTTATTTGAAATATATAATAATAGGAGTATGTATTAAATGGTTTGGGGATTGTGTAAATAAAATTTCTCAAAGTTAATTACACCTAAAGACTAATTCGGGTTTGGAGATTATGCTACACGCTTCGATTCATCCCCTCTCTTCTACTAAGAATATATTTAAATTTAACTCCAATCAGCGTTAACGAGATTCAAACCTGGATATTTCACACCTAAGTTGTTAATTTCCAACTCAATCATGTTTGTACTAGTTCTATTTGATTGTTGATTAGTTAACTCGAAGACTTAAAATTACTATTTTTTTTTTAAGTTGAAATAGTTCAACACGTACGTGATAAGACATTGAATAAACAATCACTAATTTAACAAATTACGTTTCTAACTTGTGATCTTAAATAAAAGAACAACTAATAACATGGTTGTAGAAAGAAATGCAGTGCGAGTGACCCAAAGAGGGAGGAGAGCAAGCTAGGGGAGAGTTGTCTCTTTCTCCAAACAAATGAGCTTCCTTGAAGGACAGAAAACAAGTCCATGCAGCAGCTGGTGTTCTCACTTCCTTCTCACTCGTCCCATCACCCAATTAACCCATCAAAGAGCCAATGATCGCGTAAGAAATATCGAGCCTGACATTTAGTGAAAAAAAAATATCATAATATTTTCAACATAAATTACTACCTCATTTGAACCTTATTTAAAATTCTAAACAACAAGAATTTATGATTTCTTTACGTGATGATAAAGGAAAAGATTTTTTTTTTTTTTTAGGGGAATGAATAACTTTATTGGCATAAGCCATACGATCGAATTATGTCTGGTTAAGCAGGAGTCGAAACTTCACTACAAACTAAAGGTGCCAAAACTAAACAACGAAACGAAATAAACAAGACCAAAATCCGAATACAGAAAACGTTCAAACAAACGGACAACAAATTACGAAAGCAAATAACTATCATGATAATAGAGAGGACTCCACTAAAACCCTTAGGCCTAGAGACCACACGGTGTACCTTTCAGATAGAGGTAGAGCAACCCTCCCTACCCTCATGGTGGGATCTTGTTGTAACTGTTGCTCGGGATCACTCCTCGTTGGTTCCATCTCCAATCTCATAGGCCGACAACAAACAAGCTCATAAGCTGTTCCAAACACCGGCCATCCTCCGCCGTCCACCAGTTTTTCCGTCGACCACCAACGCGTGGCAGTCCCGGCTTCCAGACGAACCATGGCTGATTGACAGTTTCCCTGACATCCCTACGACACCAGTCACCGACACAAGCTCTCACCGACGGCAGCCTCGACTTCCAACCTTCAATCACCAACACACCGCCAGATCTTGCAGCAACATCGCCATCGACCAAATATCGGTAGTCGAGAATTCAGACACTCCCGAACCCAAATAACCAGATCCCGAATCTGACATCGACAAGCCAGATCCAACCACGCACCATCGAAACATGAGATCGGAGATCCGAAACCCCCGACCACCATTTGCACGCCAGAGAGGGAAGAATCTGCTCGCCTCTCACAGTTGCAGGCCTGGCCGGAGGGATGGAGGAACCTACATCCATCACCGTCGACCCAATTCTCCCCAAAGGGAGTAGTAGAGGAAGGCCTCCACCATCTTTACAAGCTTTCGCAATCTCTGAATAACAGCCATAGAGAAACTACAGAAAGAGAAGCCCTAGCAGCGAGAGAGAGAGAGAGAGAGAGAGAGAGAGAGAGAGAGAGAGAGAGAGAGAGAGAGAGAGAGAGAGAGCATTTTTTAAATAGTCTAAACTGTTTAGATTAGAACAATGCATATACTATGATAAAGGAAAAGATTGATTGTTCATATTCCCCATTAATTCTAATTCGAATTTCTTTCATAATTTTATTTTTTCTTATATAATTAGTTTCCAAAAATAAGTTTCCTATTTTTTATATTTAATTTCTTTTAATTTTTTTTAATTATTACATATGTCTATTTTGGTAATTGAATATACCTACGTAATCTTATTTGAAATATATAATAATAAGAGTGTGTATTAAATGGTTTGGGGATTGTGTAAATAAAATTTCTCAAAGTTAATTACGCCTAAAGACTAATTCGGGTTTGGAGATTATGCTACACGCTTCGATTCATCCCCTCTCTGCTACTAAGAATATATTTAAATTTAACTCCAATCAGTGTTAACGAGATTCAAACCTGGATATTTCACACCTAAGTTGTTAATTTCCAACTCAATCATGTTTGTACTAGTTCTATTTGATTGTTGATTAGTTAACTCGAAGACTTAAAATTACTAATTTTTTTTTTTAAGTTGAAATAGTTCAACACGTACGTGATAAGACATTGAATAAACAATCACTAATTTAACAAATTACGTTTCTAACTTGTGATCTTAAATAAAAGAACAACTAATAACATGGTTGTAGAAAGAAATGCAGTGCGAGTGACCCAAAGAGGGAGTAGAGCAAGCTAGGGGAGAGTTGTCTCTTTCTCCAAACAAATGAGTCTCTTTCTCCAAACAAATGAGACTCCCTTCCTTGAAGGACAGAAAACAAGTCCATGCAGCAGCTAGTGTTCTCACTTCCTTCTCACTCGTCCCATCACCCAATTAACCCATTAAAGAGCCAATGATCGCGTAAGAAAGATCGAGGCTGACATTTATTCCCAGGCCGGGAATGGGTGGCCGTTGAGACCCTTTATTAATTGTTTCGGCTACCTAGCAGCAATTAGAAATTCCCTTCTTCACGTACCCAGCTAGCCTTCTCACTACAATATCCAACCCCCATAGCCCTTATTTAACCTTCACACACCTCCACCTACTCCTAACTTATTCAAACACTTGCATCCATCTTCATCCAACAAATTAAAATGGCGTCCCCTGCTGCTCTCCTCTCCACCTTGGCCGTGTTATTGACGCTCGCATTTGTCTCGGCGCAGGCTCCCGGCCCGGCCCCGGAGGCCTCGACGGATTGCTTCTCGGAGCTGATGACGATGGCGGACTGCCTGACGTACGTGGAGGAAGGTAGCAACTTAACCAAGCCGGACAAGGCTTGCTGCCCGGAGCTGGCGTCGCTGGTGAGCAGCAGCCCCGTATGCTTGTGTTACTTGCTTCAGAAGAACAGCACCAGCAGCTACGGCATTGAAATCGACCTCAACAAGGCTCTTGATCTCCCTTCTGTCTGCAAAGTCGACACCCCTCCTACTAGCGCATGTGCACGTATGTCTCTCCTTCTCCTTCTCCTTCTCCTTCTCCTTCATTAATTTATTCTGATTATTTATTCACCTACTTCACACTGCCATTGATTTGTTTACATATTTCGATCTCTGTTTGTTTGTGGCTTTTATACTTAATTTAGAAGCTAGGTGCTGAGCTCAATAGATTCTTCAATCAAAATTATTTACCTGTTTATATGTATCTAGTTTCAGGTCCAGTTTAACTTGTAGATCACTATGGATTTTTCCTTAAAATGTAAATTAATTTAGGGGTAAGATTAATATGTATGCATTCCTCATCAAAACCCATATGATATCTTTGATTGTTTTTTTTTATTTACACTCCAATACATTTGTATATACAATTTTCAGAATACTTGGTCCCGAATTCAACTAAACAAAACAAAACTATCTGTTGTATGACATATATATATATATATATATATATATATATATATATATATATATATATATATATGACATTAAGTGGATTGATATATCATGCATTGCTGGCTACTGACTATATATATGGAATGCCATTGATGATTGCATGTGGAGCAAGCTGGGGTAGTTAGAGCATCTCCAACAGCTTCCCCAAAATTTTTACAAAATAGGGAAGCAAAAGTTAAAATCTCTAAAAAGTTTATGCTTCAACTCCAACAGCTTCCTTATTTTGCAGATTTATGCATTTATTACAACAACAAAATATTAACTATTTAAAACAAATCATTTAAGAAAAAGTAGTTTTGAATTATAAAAATTATTTAAGCAAGATAGATATTAATGTTGCTGAAAATTGGTTGGTTGTGAGTTGTTGGAATACGTGAAAATTAATATTGTAGTTATCTCCAAATTGTTTTAGAGATTCTGTAAATTTGGAGAATGTATTGCTTTCTTTCATCTATTTCCCTATTTTAAGGAATGAGATGGAGAAGCTGTTAGAGTGAAAAAAGACCTAAAATCATTAAAAATTGAGAAAATCAAGAAAATGGAGAAGCTGTTGGAGATGCTCTTTTTTACAATGCTTGGCACCGCTAGCACCTTGTGGTGGTTTCAATGCTCTCTCATTACTCCCATTAAAGGTTTCTAGCTACCACCAATTTTTATCTAATCAACTGTCTACCAACACTAAATGAGCAATAAAAACAAAATCACTCACATGCATTCTGATTTTGTGTCCACCTTTCAAATTTCTATAATAATTCACAAACTTATGTCATGTTTGGATTTTGGAACATGTGATGCCATGCATGAATTTTTTAGATACTTAAACTTTAGCTAAACTTTATATATAAATGTTTAATTAAGAAGAACAATAGATACCCAAAACATGTGAAAATTTTCTATGCAAAATTGGCTCTGATGAAGATTTCGTTTGGCAACCACCTCTTGCATTTCTGGTATCTATCTCTTCACAGACAAGACAATATGGTGCATGTCATAGTCATACGGTTTCTTTCATAATTTCGTATCTACTTACAGTTGGAGTAGTAGATAAGCCGAGTAATTGGAAAATGTAAATGACAGATTTAATGTTGTAGAACCACTTGAATTTCAACTACTAGTCTATGCTAATAACCTTGTTTTCTGATTTTGACAGTTCTTGGAATTCCAGTGGAAGCTCCCATGGCTTCTGAAGGGCCTAGTGCTACTGCTAACTCACCTGGTAATGTTTTTGATCAAATCCAATTGTGTATTTTTATTTTTTAAAAGCAACCATATATTTATTAAAAGCCTTTTTTTTTCTTTTTTTTTTTGAGAAGGATTTATATAAGAACTTCAAGAACATCCATATATATAATATAAGAACACATATATGAGGTAGTCTAATAATTAAGAAACTGAACTTAATGATCACAGGTGGTTCGGAGGTAGCATCACCAGTAGGACCTTCTGCTTCCCCAGGAAACAATGGACATTCAACTGCTGCAAAATCCGTCATGGCACTCTTTGTTGGCTTAGCTATAGCATCTCTTCCCACATTCTTTTGATTTCAATTGCGTAACGTTTGTTAGCTCTGTTGATTTATTTTCACATTCTCTTTGTTTAAACTTCCCATTTATTCCATTGGTGTTGGTGTTATCATGTGTATGTGACTTACTTTTATCGAGATTAATTAATAAATGCCAATTTTGCAGATTTGCATCTGCTTAGATTCGTTTATGCTTTATAGTTCACTATCACTTAGTTTTCTTAATGCTCTTCTGGCATGTTAAATTTTGACAGCAGACGTGGTATGTGGTTCTTTCTTAAACCTTTATAAACATTCACCATTACTCATGGTCTCATACCGAGAGTAACACACTAATTAACCGTGTAACTACACATCTCATTAAGAGTAGAGTACCACATTGTCTGATATATATATATATATATATATAGATAAACCACCTTATGTGTCAGTTTTTGTGGCATATATATGACGTGTCACCACTTAATCAGAGTATTTCATTAACTGACGTGGTTGTGCCACATAAACTGACACATAAAGTGAGTTCTAAATGAGATGTCAAAATATGGTTCACTTAACATTGTTATATATATATATATATATATATATATATATATATATATATATATGCCAAAGCGGGTACCATTCATCTTTAGTTTTTGGGTATGTCTGCTTTGCAGAACATTAATTAGCCAACGAGTAGAAACTCTTGCAGAAAAACATTAGCAAGGTGACAAAACTGATAAAGAAATCACATTTCCTCCTATAGGCTAAAGCGGGTACCATTCATCTTTAGTTTTTGGGTCTAATGAACCATATGAATAGATTTTTACTCACTTACAACCTCTTAATTCTATAACATGGGAAGACCAAATGAGAGGAGCTTTACACAGCACTGAAATGACAAATTATTTGGAATGCATGCCAAAAGAACAAATCGAGTGTGACCAGGCCTCAGTTTACGAGAAAATACTCTCTTTTTTTTTTTCGGAGAATATAAATTGTCAAAATGTGCATTGAACCAACACCTGCCGCTCTAAGTATAATTCATAGGCCATTTGAAGATTTTTCTCAATAGAAATTACAGCAAGAGCTGATACTATTAGGAACGCCCTATAATTTCCAGACTATTGCTCTTCTGAAATTGATTGTTCTGTAAACAGAAACCTAGTTTTGTTCTCTGTTTTTTTGGTCTACGGAAGAAAAAGTGTTATAGCTCAGGTCGTTGCTTTGAATTTGTGGCCATTTCTCAAACTACTCTCTTCAATGTTAGACACCCATCTAAGTTACTGCTACTTTCATAAATGTGGAATCTACTAGTACTTATGCTGTTTACAGTCAATTAGACTTGCATATCCAAGAGAATACGTGAGAGATATAAAAGTTCCTCAAGACTTCAGATGAATTCTTGCCCATCTTTACCTATATAACTCAGCTACTTGTAACCAGGTACTCGTACAATTAACTCGACCGCGAAGTTGGAGGAAACCGAACACCTCAAATCATCGACAGGCGATCTGAATAATACGCCAATAGCCTGTGTATGATGACTATTATGATGACTATGATCACAACGAATTAGTAAAATTTCCATTATCTAGGCCAAACACCTATCCCAGCAGCCGAAAGGGACAGCTCCCGATCACACTCAGCAAAGATTTTGCTCTAGGGGCCTTGAACTGCCCACATCATCCATCCCACCTGCTGATAGATCAAGCTGAAACATACAGACAACATACATCTCCATCTCCATTCTGCAGTCCACAGAGAAATTAGTATTCCAAACTAATAAAAAAACTAAATCAAATATCATAATCTTCATTGAAACTAGAAAGAAATGCTTCCACTTTATAGAAAATTCCCAACAAATAAAATTGATACAAAAATGAAAACGCAGTAATGAATCACATCAGCCTTAACTGGAGAGGTAACAAAGTGACCCAACAATTTACGCCAGAGAGATGAGGGCTCATGATCTCTGTAATAAGGAGCTGGGTACCCATTACAGAGAACAAAGCCACAAAACCTTATCCATTACACAAGCTAATCCAACAGATTCAAAGGTTGACTACACTACTCTCAATTAAAGAAGGGATGAAAAAAAAAAGGCCCTCTTACGAGAACCATCCATTCAGGTGCAGTAACACAGTGCTATTTAGTGGCTCAGCCCCATTAAGATATTTCCATCTAAAACCTGGAAAAACGCAACGAAAGAAAAAGGAGTTAAATACATGAGTCACAATTGACAGAACCCACGACTCATGGAACACAAACAAACTAAAACGGGCTCGGACAACTCTAAACATGTCCATTTAAACTATACAGTACCATGAAGAGTAAAGTCTTGTACCACCGTCGCCTCTCTTGGACAGCTTTGTAACCGGCAGACACAATATTGAACATGTGAGCATATGCATATAACATCCCTCGCGCCATGGGAAGCAATAACAAAAGAAAGGAAAGAAAATCAAAAGGAGAGTAGAGAAGTGTGAAAGAGAAAATTACAAAAGCTCACACACTTAATCCCACAGGTCCTACGACTACTCACACTCAAAAGAAAAAGACACATGTAGAATAAGTTGAACAATGATTCAGAAAAATATTAATAAGAATTCACTTATACAATAGAACCTATGACGTAAGTGCAAAGCAGTTGGTTAAACTATAATCATTTAATATGGATGTTCTTATGTGACTGAGAAAAAGTAACAGGGAACTCAGGGTCAAAATGTTAAAGTAGGAGACCAGCATAAGAAAATAACATTTTAACTAAGTTGGAATTAAGTTCTCACTCTTATAAAACTTGATATCTGCCCTGCTGTGCTCCACCAGGAAGAGAGAATGCATGATTTGAGATGTCTTCCAAGACACGTTTTAACTCCGATTTAGCTCTCTTGACAGACTGTTCAGTAGGGCCTTCAATAAACAAGTAGAGCTTGCGGTCTCCAGGTCCTGCAACCTTGCCAGGAGGGAAATACTGACCCCTGGTCGTGATGGCAGCTCCAGTCCAATCTGATATGGCACCCCAAGTTTCCTTGTGGGTAACCTTCCATCTAGCATTCTGAGGAAAATCATTTATCTCTAACTCTGCTTCATAATGTTCAGGCATTGCATCAGCTTGAATCTTTGCCAGGTTATGCTGCAGGTTCATGGCTGCAGCAATAGCAGCCGCCCGAGCTGCCCCATCATTGCTACCAAGAGGCAAACCAGTCCCAGGGAAAGCTGATGCTGTTCCTGGTAATGCTTGACCAAGGACACCGGAAAGAGAAACAGACACTCCACTGTTGGGAAGAAGTTGGGCAGCAGAGGCAGGGGTCTGCATTGAGGCTGTATTAGCTTTGGAGGCTGCAGTAATAGCTGCTATCTGAGCAAGGGCAGCCTGCTGTGAGATGTCTCCTCCTGCCTTTCTGATACCTTCATCTTCATCTTCTGAATCGGACTTGTCATCCTCAAAGCCATATTCTTTAGCCTGTGCTTTCTTTGCCGCTCTTCTCACTTCATCTTCCTCTTCATTGAATTTAAAACCACTTCCTCCATAACCAGTTCCATGGGCTTGTTCGAGACCCTGAGTCACTTTTGCCATGAAATTATCAGCAAGAGATTTCAGGTCATCCGGAACAACTTGTTCAGAAAGTTCCAATGCTTTAACAAGATCTGGAGCATATCTAGCATCATCCTCAGAGATAAACGTTATTGCACATCCTTTTCGGCCAGCTCGGCCTGTACGTCCAACACGGTGTACATAGTCCTCATAATGATTTGGGACATGAAAGTTGATCACCAGTTCAAGATCTTTGACATCTAATCCTCTGGCAGCAATACTTGTTGCAATCAACAAATTACAAACATCACTCTTAAAATCAGATATTGTGGACTCACGATCTGTTTGATCTTTGGCCCCATGAAGTGAGAGACAAGCATATCCGTGCCTTATCAGATCCCGAAACAAAGCATCACATTGGTCCTGGGACTGAACAAATATCAGAATCTTTCCTTTCTCATTCCATTCACCGAGCAGCTCTAACAATCGCAAGAATCTTTCGTTTTCCTGCCTCATTTCAACCATTTGCATTATGTCCTTATTCACAACACTCCGACCACCAACCTGAATTTCCACAGGTTTGTCCAACACTTTGCGAGCCAATACTTCAACCTGACGAGGGAAAGTGGCTGAAAACAAAACAGTTTGACGACCTGGCCGAATATTTTGAACGATTCGAGTGATTTGAGGTTCAAAACCCATGTCAAACATTCGATCAGCTTCATCCATGACCAAGAAAGTTACTCTACGCAGATTTGTTATTTTCCCTCCACTTGTGCAAAGTATGTCAATCATCCTACCAGGGGTACATACAACAATTTCAGCACCCCGCTTTAATTCACTAATCTGTTGAGCAACACCAGAACCTCCATATACAGGGACACACCTGAGACCCAGTACCTTGGCAAACCTTTTAATATCGCTGTGGATCTGCTGAACAAGTTCTCTTGTTGGTGCCATTATAAGCCCAACAGGCCCATCTCCAGCTTCTACAGGTGGCTGATCCTTTATATGCCTCAGCATTGGCAGAACAAATGCGAGGGTTTTCCCTGATCCAGTTTTCCCAACGCCGATGCAGTCTCGACCACTCATGATTACAGGTAATGCCTGAGCCTGAATTGGCATGGGCTTTTCAAAGTTCAGTTTCTTTATTATTTCCAAAATCTTACTGGTAAGTCCAGTTTGATGCCAGGTCTTAATAGGCTTTGGCACATCCTTACCATGTATCTTCAATTCCAATTGTTTCCGGCATGCACCCACCTCTTCCGGACTCATCTTTGAGATATCCTTCACCTCAATATAGAAATTTTTGCGGAAAGGTTCATAATCTATCTTAGAGTGATCAACTACAGAAAGTTTCTCAGCTTTTGTTTTCTTTACCCTTTTGATGAACTCGTCATCATTTTCATCTTCTGAAACATTGTCATCATTCTCAAGGTCCCCAAAATCGGAATCTGAATCCTCCCCAGGAATTATTCTTCCCATAGATTTAGTAAAACCTCTCCTCTGCTGTTCACCATTACTTCGATCCTCCTTTTTATCATTCTTCGCATCAGCATTTGATGGGTCTGCAGCATTGTCCACCTTCTCAACTTCAGGCAATACCATAGAATTCATAAAAGCATCTAATGGATCAGTCTCCTCATCCCCGCTAGCATTATCAGCTCCATTCAGTGAAGTAAGTGCAGTTGTTTCATTGTCAGAATCTACTACCATGAAATCTCCAACTTCTTTGTCAATAAGATTGGCTTCTCTATTGAGGTTTGTTGTCTCTAATTTCCCTGAGGCATGAACTTCTTCATCATCAGATTCCCCGTCAAGAGTCCAGGTCTTTCCGGACATTGGTTCATCAACATTTCCTTCTCGATGATCTCTCTCATCTTCTTCCTTCTTTCTCTTTAACTCTTGCCACTCTTGAACTCTCCTCCTCCGCTTTTCCATTTCCTCATCCAACTTCCTTTGTTCGTTCTCTAACTCCTCCTCACGGGTTAGCTTCTTAACTGAATCTTCATCATTTTTCTTTCGTGGGCTCTCCTCTGCATTATCCAAATGAGTGCTTACTCGACTACTGCTCCTTTCCTGCTCTTTCTCCTTGTGATCATATTTATCATTTTTACGCCGCTTCCTATCATGCTCCCTAACATGATCATCAATATCATCGCTATCAGCATCCCTATGCCCCTCCCTCTCTCTTTTTTTCCTCTCTCGATCTCTATCAGTTTCCCTATCATGCTCCCTCTTCTCTCTTACTTTATCTTTTGCATGTCTTTCTCGTTCTCCTCTCTCCCTCTCCTTGTCTCTTTCTCCTTCTCTTTCCTTCTCTCTAACCCTCTCCCTCTTATCCTTTTCTTTGTCCTTCTCCCTCTCCCTCTCCTTGTCCTTCTCTTTATTGCTATCCCTCTTCCTTTCTCTGGTTTTCTTGCTTGCATCGTCTCGGCTACGGCCCCTATCACTGTCCTTGTCTCGATGCTTCTCTTTATCATACCTTTCCCCAGAATCATAACTCTTTTCTTTCAAAGAACGCCGACTAGTACGGTCTCTCTTATCTTTATCTTTGTCCCTGTGTTTCTGTCCGCTGCTCACCTTTTCGCGGTGACTCCTCTTGGATTCTCCCTCCTTCCTCGACTTATGTTTTCCCTCTTCCATTGCTTGGTCCTATTCCCTTCAGAAACTAAAAACTTAAAATGGTAATTTAGTCTGAGATGAATAACATAAGCAATCACCAGCTCTTCAAGTTTATTCAAGTACAAGCGGAAAGCCTAAATATATGACAGTCACAAATAATAATAGGAGACCTAGTGTTCATTAATAAACTTCATTTAAAATCACCATCTTTCAATAAGGAAACCGAAACAAAATTGATTAAGAATGCCAATACACAATCATGCTTGATATATTTTACATAAATAAAAAAAGAAGAAGCATATGCCACAAAGAGCAGCATGGTATTCATTCTACATGGCATTCATTTATCATGAAACTACATAAATTTTCTTTGAGAAGATGAATATTGGTTCGTATAGTAAATTTTCCCCAAATTTCCATCCAAATCGAATAAACTTAATTGTGAATCATTATGGTTATTCGCATTCATGCTGTTCCATTGTTTGACAAGTATCAATTTCTAAGATTCCAAACAAGCAATTGAATTGAGAGAAGAAGCAAAAAAAAAAAAAAAAAATATGAGAAGAGAACCCTAATCCGCGTTCGAAGACTCAAGAAATCAAGCAATCGAAATGGAAGCAGAGATAACAAGTTAGGAATTGACTGACCACAATAGCTGCTCGTCTTCTTCTTCTTCAAGTTTTGTTCAGCTTCAGCAGCTCTGGTCTCTCTGCGATCTCTGTCTCTTTGCTATTGTGAGCCAAAGGATGGTGTGTGCTTTTCTTATTTCTCTATTTATAAAGGAAAACGACCATTTGCGGAGAAATTCCAATATTACATTTCCACTCCAATAAATTTTAGTAAAAATACTTAAATACCCTATACTAAACCATAATATCTTCATTCTCTTATTCCTTTCTAACCAACAGACCTCACCCCATCTCTCTCTCACCACTACCCAGACTGGCCTGCTCTCCCCGCCACTCAAGCACGACGACCCCCTGATCGGACCACCTCTGCCCCACCACCACTGCCTCGACCCAGCAGCCCGGACGCTGCCTCGACCCAGTCGTCCCCCCAGCACGTTATAATTCAAAACTCTGTTAGATAAGACAGAATGACAAAAAGTGAAGAAAAAAAATTAAAAATGTACTAGGGTTGAAAAAGATTTGTTTAAATGTGGCAATAGGAGTTGTTACCTTATGTTGAATAGAGGAAGAAAATAAGATAGGTCATTGAAATGGATAATGAGGGGGCCAAATTAGTACTAAATTGACATTTTCCCTTATATTTCTCTATCCAGAGCGGGGCTCCGTTATGAAATTAAAGAGCGGGGTTCCTTATTTGATCAATTTTCTGATCAAATTTCTACATCTCCACCGTTCAGTATTTAGGTATATGCGTGTAGATCATCTCTGCAAAATTTTATCAAATTTGGTGATCGTTAAGGTATTAAAAATATAAAAAACAATGAACATACTGAATCTATTTGGTATGAACCACTTGTGTTAATTACGAATGGGAATGTTCAAACGATTACTGAACAGATTCAGTATGTTCATTTTTTTTTAATCTTTTTGATACCTTAACAATCACCAAATTTGATGAAATTTTGCAGAGATGATCTACACACATATACCTAAATACTGAAAGGTTGAGATGTAGAAATTTAATCAGAAAGTAGGTCAAATAAAGAGTCCGCTCTTTAATTTCAGAGCGGAGACCCGCTCTGGATAGGATCTATATATACCTTTCTTTTTCCGATTTTATATATATTTTCTTTTTCTTCGGGAAATAATAAAAAGGATGTTTAAAAGTAGAGAAACAGTGCTTTAGACAGCGGAATGAGTAACACAATTTGGCGAAAAGAAAAGAAAGACAAAGGTCGTCAGTGAAGCACGACCCTGAATGGTTTGTATGTTCAAGATGAACCAAATTTCATCTCTTACTTTCCGCCCTTATTATGCCTCTCTCTGTCGCACTCCTTCTTTCCACTTCCGACGTCACACTACCAGGTACGATCCATCACTTTCTCTCTCTCTTTTTTCTCATATGCTGTCTTTTACTTCATTCTCATCTCTCACTCTGTGACTTGTAACTACTGTTGTGTAGCTTCACTTTTATAATTCTATTACTAATATCATCTAATTTCAACCAGAGCATCCCAGTCCCACGTTGTTGGTTATCCCCGCATAGGACCCAAGAGAGAGCTCAAGTTTGCTTTGGAATCATTCTGGGATGGAAAGACTAGTGCCCAGGAATTACAGGCGGTGGCTGCAGGTATTAGGTCATCCATCTGGAAGCAGCTGGCCCATGCTGGTATTAACTACATTCCGAGCAACACGTTTTCATACTATGATCAGATGCTAGACACTACTGCCATGGTTGGGGCTGTACCCTCTAGATATGGTTGGCAATATGATGAGGTTGGATTCGAGACTTACTTTTCCATGGCTAGGGGAATTGCCAATGTTCCTGCTATGGAAATGACCAAATGGTTTGACACCAACTAGTAAGTCAATGCTTCTAATGGTTTTTGTTTCTATTTCACAATTTTTGTAACCGGTAACAAAATGACATGCTCTATTGGGTGTAGCCATTACATTGTACCTGAACTAGGTCCTCACATGAGGTTCTCTTATGCGTCTCACAAGGCGGTGGATGAATTCAAAGAGGCCAAAGCTGTAAGCTTTCCTACATTTTAGTTCTTGTTCTCTTTTGGTCCAAGTACCTGTTTCATATTTTTAACAAAGCAAACTTGTCCACCAATACCGGAATTCTTTCTCCCACGCCAATCCACCTTCTACTTTTGTGTTAGTGAATTGCTAGTTAGTTTAGCAATTGCAGAAAGTAGATGCACTGAACATCAGATATGTGAAAACTCAGTTTTCAGTTAAAATGGCTGACAGGCCACTTATCATCTTGAAAACTTAAAAGACTGTTGGAATTAGTAGTTTAAAAAAATTAATTTTGTTTGCATGAAATCTACGTGTCATAAATCTCATGCTAGGGGGAATGTATACGAGTTGATTCACGCTTGATCTCCTTCTACTTTTTCACTTTAACATTGTAATCTGAGAGTAGTATGACTATTATCTCATTTAAGTACTCTGATTTCTTATGCCACGGATATTTGTTGGTACATATAGCATATGATTGAAAGGAGATCAACATTTTTTGAATTATTTTTCAACAATGTGCTATTACAGAATTAGGCCAATCTTTTGCTTGTAAATGAGTTCCTTCATGGATTTTAAATTGCCTGGCTAACTCTGCAGAAATTCTTAATGTAGTATTTCATTATTTTGTATCATGCAGCTTGGAGTGGATACCATTCCTGTTCTTATAGGACCTGTATCATACTTGTTGCTATCAAAACCTGCAAGAGGAATTGCACAATCTTTTCCCCCCCTCTCCCTATTGGATTATATTCTTCCAGTTTACAAGTAAAGACTTTTAAGTTTCCGGAAACATTTATTTTTTGTATTGGCTGTGGAATTATGTATCTACACTAATTATAAGAGCATGCAGGGAGGTTGTTGCTGAACTGAAGGCAGCTGGTGCAAATTGGATCCAGTTTGATGAGCCCACCCTCGTATGGGATCTGGATGCCGACCAATTGCAAGCATTTACGCATGCCTATTCAGAGCTAGAGCCGTCTTTATCTGGTTTGAATGTTCTGATGGAGACATACTTTGCTGATGTTACATCTGACACCTACAGTACACTCACCTCTTTGAAGGGTGTTACTGGTTATGGGTTTGACCTTGTTCGTGGAGCAAAGACCCTTGATTTAATCAAGGCTGGATTCCCTTCTGGAAAACAACTCTTTGCTGGAGTTGTTGATGGAAGGAATATATGGGCCAATGATCTTGCATCTTCCCTTGGTACCTTGCAGGACCTTGAGAACATTGTTGGAAAAGGTCTTGATTAATAATTGCATGATTTTATGTGAAGGATGTATCAACTTGCTGGAAGTAGTGCTACGGCTATCTAATATGCTCATTTTTTTTTTTCCTGTAGATAAGGTTGTGGTCTCGACATCCTGCTCTCTTCTCCACACTGCTGTTGATCTAGTGAATGAGACTAAGTTAGATAAAGAGATTAAATCATGGCTTGCATTTGCAGCCCAAAAAGTTGATGAAGTAAATGCCTTGGCTAATGCATTATCTGGACGCAAAGATGAGGTTTGTTATTTCTCAATCTTTTATCATTATTCTTTATTATTTAAGGCATCATGCAAATTTAAACATAGTTATAGATTGAAGTGTTCCATTTGTTAGGTTTGTGGTGATTTTCTTGCATTTGCTTTGTGTTTTTAATATGGCATTGTGCTTTCAGCTCACCATCTTGTTCTGAGCATGTACTGACTTCTCAAACGACAAAACAGACTAATTATTAAACCTCAGCTTATAGATAATGTATTGTCCAAAAATATAAATAAAAAAATGTCCAGAAAAAAAAAAGATAAGGTTGTTAAATGTTGAGAAGTTATAATTTTATTATTTTCTGTTACGATCTATTTTTATTATAAGTCCTTAAAGATATCTGAACATTCGTTTTAACAATTTTTAAATTCGATGGTATATCATGGAGTTATGCTTTAAAAAATATGGAAGCACTGAGCTTTCAAAGTGCTAAGCAAAAGACAATATTGTTTTCAATCTTTTTGAACGGAAAGGATATAATTTCATTGCATTTCATATTTGTCCCGACATAAGAAGACAGAATAAACAGAACTTGGTCATCTTCATGTTCTCTTGCAAGAGAATTTAATCCACTGTTACTCAGTGTAGTGATTGTCTTCTTTTGTCTTACAGTTGAATTTTAAAATTTGGTATCTTCCCCATTTTGTTGTGTTTTACTTTATTGTATTTCATTTTGGAGTGAGGATTTGAGTGGGGCTCAAACAGAAAATTTAGGCTACCAATTTGAAACTAGTCCTCTCTCCCATCCTGAAGACTTAAATATTGTTTGCGAAGGTGGTTTGATGGAGAAACATAATATAATATGGTGAGATGACAAATGAAGAAGACCACAATTTTTGGGGTTGGAAAAGGCCAAAGTTATTGTGGAAGAAAGCAGGGATGTTAAGAGAAGGCTGGAGATGAATTAAGGTTTTGAGGGATAGGATTAATTGTGGTCTTCTCTTATGGACATTTCATTCTCCAATGTTTTGATTGATTTTGATGCTGAAATATTTTTAAATGCTTATGTTTTAAGCTCCTAGTGGTTTGCCTGTATTTCCTGCTTCTGTGGTCTTGCTATCAGTTTTCTTGATGTAACTGTAGGTTAATCAAGAAAATTGAAAACAAAAGGTTAATCAAAGTTTTCATGCTTCAAAGATCTTTTCTTATATGTAGTACATTTTCATGTGTTCATTACCTATTTATTTGCAGGCACTTTTCTCTGCCAATGCTGCAGCTCAAGCCTCAAGAAAGTTCTCCCCATTGGTGACAAATGCAGCTGTCCAGATGGCTGTAAGTGTCAAGGTTTTTATGCATGCATGTTCTATACTGAACATGGCTTAGAGTTTAGGCACTTATTGGGGGTTATTTTCCGTGTTTCTTGCATAGGCTGCTGCTCTGGATGGCTCGGAGCAGCGTCGAGGCACAAATGTAGGTGGAAGGCTGGATACTCAGCGAAAGAAGCTAAACCTTCCTATTCTTCCAACAACCACCATTGGATCTTTCCCTCAGACGATGGATATTAGAAGAGTGCGCCGTGAATACAAGGATAAGAAGTGAGAACCCTTGTCTTTTCATTTTGTTTAACTTTATTTTTGTTTTCTGGCATTGTTGATTTCCTTCTCTACAGTTTACAATAGGTTGTCTGTCTCTTTGTAGAATCTTGCTGAAAGATTATGTCAATGCAATTAAGGAGGAAATTAACAAAGTTGTCAAGCTCCAGGAAGAACTGGACATTGATGTGTTGGTACATGGAGAACCCGAGGTCAGGTTTCACTAGTAGAATGCTTATTTGTTGATGTATTCGAGTATGCCCTGCTTTTCTTGTCGAAAGAGAGTTTTAATGTTTGATTAATTTTTTTGTGGTTCTTCCCACTCCAGAGGAATGACATGGTTGAATATTTTGGAGAGCAATTATCTGGTTTTGCCTTCACTTCCAATGGGTGGGTTCAATCCTATGGTTCCCGTTGTGTCAAGCCACCTATTATATATGGTGATGTGAGCCGACCCAAACCCATGACAGTGTTCTGGTCTTCACTGGCTCAGGGCATGACAATAAAACCAATGAAGGGAATGCTCACCGGACCAGTTACAATTATGAACTGGTCTTTCGTGAGAGACGATCAAGCCCGGTAAGAATATAAGTACAAGCATTTTTTATGGTTTATATATTTATGTATATTTTTTGTTCTTCATTGATGAATATCTACCTGTTTGTAGATTTGAGACGTGTTATCAGATTGCTTTGGCCATGAAGGATGAGGTTCAGGATCTTGAGAAAGCTGGTATCACTGTGATCCAAATTGATGAACCTGCTCTAAGAGAAGGCTTGCCTTTGAGGAATGCTGAGCAGGCTTTCTATCTAGATTGGGCCGTCCGCTCCTTCAGGATAACTAACTCTACTGTTCAAGACACTACACAGGTTCCTTCCTCCCTTCTCTATCATTCATGTTATGTTTGCCACTCAACAGGCTTGATCATTTGCTTTAATGCTAGGTTTTTAGTGCTTGACTAGACTTATAGTAAACATACGCTGGATAAGGAAAACTCAAATTAAAGAAATAAGTTCCATCAACTTCAGTACCTGGATATATTGAAACCATTATATGAGTAGACCTTCTTGTTGAGAAACGTTAAAGTATTATGCTTGTTTTGGACAGATACACACCCACATGTGCTACTCAAATTTCAGTGACATCATTCACTCTATCATTGACATGGATGCCGATGTGATCACAATTGAGAACTCCAAATCAGATGAAAAACTGCTGTCAGTTCTCCCTGTGGGAGTACAGTTTGGTTCTGGCATTGGTCCTGGTGTTTATGATGTTCACTCACCAAGGATCCCATCTGTCAAAGAACTTCGTGACAAGATTAAGAACATTGTTAAGGTCCTTGAAAACAACAATGTATGGGTTAACCCAGACTGCGGTCTCAAGACACGCAAGTACTCTGAAATACGACCTGCTCTCAGCAATATGGTTGCTGCTGCCAAGTACAATCGGGAGATGTTGGCAAAGTAGATTCTACGGTGGAAAGCTGGTAGTTTTAAGTCTTATGGTAAGTGATATCTTTTGTATAAGTCTCTGTATATGCCCCATTTTCCCTTTTATAGTCTGCTTCGCATTTAGGTTCTAGATTCTAAGATAAATGAGTTGAGTTTTGAGTAAAAAGCAATTAGCTCCTTTTGGCCAAATGTTTCAAACTGATCTGAATGCTGTGGAAATGGTGGTAGTGACAGCCACAGAAAAGTTTTCATAACATAGTTTTCAACCTATCATAAGAACCCTATCTCTAGTTCGACGATTGGAAATATATTTCTGATGAAAAAATTTGGATGAACTTATATCCAGAACATGTAATTTAAACCAGCCATATATTGATGACTGGTCAGAAATGCAAATAGCAAGCATTTTCCTCATGCTTTTAAAATGCAAAAAGATAACGAGTGATATCTGGATCTCCATACCAAACAAAATCACCTGATTAGCCTTGGCCAATACACTCGAAAGAGCGTGGTTAAGAAAAGTAACATAGTGAATTTATGATCATAAAACTTGTGGGAAGCATTTCATGTTGTGTTAATTAGAGAATGAAACCGAACCGAAAGGGGATTTCAACCATTGCGGAAAAAGAAAGAGCAACTAAGAACATATGATGTACAAGACTAAGCTGCAGGAGCTGTGCCATGAAAACAAGTGGGGTTTGCCAAGATACACTGCGATGAAAGATGGACCGGATCACAACCCTTGCTTCAAGGCTTGTGTCTCAGTGAATGGCTTTTCTTTTGACTCTTCAGTTGCCTGTAAATCTTCCAAACAATCCCAAAACCAGGCCGCCATGGTCGCTTTTCTTCACTTCATCTCTCCACCTTCTTCACCAGGTATGATTTTCTCATCTGGTTTCTATATTTCTATTAATTAGTTCTGGTAGTTGAGTGTAAAACTAGTACTGTTACAGTGAATGAGCATTGCACCTTGGAGAGCCCAGATTTCATTAACAGTACCTTAAAGGAGGTAGAGAATGCTGCTCCGGAGACTGCTTCTATGTCTATTTCATTGTCAGACGGGTTTCAGGATGTAAGTTCTCAAAACTATCTCCTGCCATTATAGTACGAGATTCTGTTAATTGTTTGAATTACTGAACAGATTAGTATCTTGTGCTGTCTTGCGGATCGTCCTGATAAGTTATGTACATGACATTATGCATTTGAAATGCTGTGTTTGCACTGTCAATTAGTAGTAATTCTTTGTAAGTAGAAGAGAAGTAAAAGAAAAGGAAAATAACACATAATTTGTAAATGATTTCATATATATTGTTATTCTATATGCATTTACTTGATCAAGTTCGTTCATTTAACAGTTGAGTTTGTGTCAAAGAGCTCTCTAATTTCTTTCTGCGATTCTATGTACAGGACGAACCTGGTCGTCTTTACAAGAATCTCTTACAGGAGTTAGCCCAAAGAGAAGGTTTCTCAATGCCAGCATATGCAACTGTGAACTCGGGTGCATCTCACATGCCAGCATTCTCTTCCACAGTGGATGTAGAAGGAGAGAAGTTCTGTGGACCTGTGGGGAAGTCCAAAAAGCAGGCAGAATCGAGTGCTGCAAAGGTTGCTTACACCACCTTAAAAGAGCGTAAGTTAATTATGGTTATAAGTTATAACTGTCACTTTCAAGCTCCTTCAGATTTTCATTTTATGTGAGCATTGGCAAGAAATAGAGGTGCCCAGTTTATCTTCCACGCATCTTCATTGTGCTGCACACTGTTGCCGTGCCGATCTGTTTCTCCAAGTTTGAGTCATGTGCATGATTGATTGGTTCTAATAATGTACATTTTCCTGGCTGAGTGATTGCACATTGACATTAACATGGTAATTTCTGTGCAGGTGCTCTTAAAACCGCTCAAAGCACTAACTGGAGAATGAATGTTGTTCCTGAACAAGATTTGGTTTCGTCTCCAACTACCAAGAACAAGGAATGTGCTGAAGAAACTAAAGGTGAAATATTTCTCTGATACCTAGCACACTATTCAAAATCTTCCTACAGTTTCTTGTGCACTTTAAAACATTTCCGTGCTGTTACCAATCCTTATACATATTTGATGCAGGGATCGATGAAGTTCAAGGGTCAGACAACATCAGTCTCAGAGCTGTGTTCTGTAATGCACCTGATGCAATGGTAAAGGAATTGGTTGATATGAACAAAACCGGAAAGCCTTCCTCATGCTCAGAACCAGTGAGCTCTTCCACTGAAGAAAACCCTTCCTCTCCAGCATTCATGCATGCCGATCTTCTGGCTGTCGAGATTTTGGGTGAAAATGAAGGGAAACTAACGGGATTCAGGAGTAACTTGCTGTGCAACAGGTTTAGAGTCTACACACATTTTCCAGATATTGCATTCCCTAAGAGCATAACCGTGCTGCCTATAAGTGATGACCAATGGGTGGCCGTCAGGTTGGAGTTCCCAAAAGAAGAAAGCAATTAGGTATCCTATATATAAGTATTGAATAAGACTTGGATATACCATTTGATATCCAGCTAGACTTTCACAATTCACACTTTCTACAAGGAACTCTCCACGAATTAAAATTATGTTTAATTCTCTAACTTTATGAAATATAACATATGCTACTTATAAGCTATAAGATAAATATGCGTTAGCACCATTAAATCAAATTACATGTTAGATACGATCTCTGCAAAATTCTACAACACAATCAAAGCCAATGCCTCATGCTAGACTCAAGAAATGGTCTTGGAGAAAAGCTTGCGGTGGCTGAGATAGATAGTTGAAGTGTCTGAATCTGAGTTTGAGTTTTTGTTGCGAGTTCCAAAGGGAGACGTCGCAGAGGGTTTAGTGGTGGCATCGCTGGCAGATGTGGCGGGCATGAGCGAGGTCGTAGTTGTTGTAAGACTTTGTTTTGGTGGTGTTGCATGCAACGCGGGTAAAGAGTACTTAGGTCTGCCGAGAAGGGCAATGCTTCCTTCAAAACGTCGCTAAACAGTCATGCATGCTCTATTAGATTACTCTCGGTTGGAAATTCAGGAGGACTAGCGGGTATCGTGTGCCTCTGTAGCATGAGGCCAGTTAATTTGCCATTAGTTTCTTCAGGGAGGTGAAATACATACTCCCTCGACTGCAATCCTCACCCTTAATTAGGTCCATGTTCAACATTTCGGACGTACAAGAGGAAATCAATAATTGAATCAGCCCTTTGTATTTTATTTTATTATGCAATTTTCATATTTTGTGTCATGTGTACATCTATAGTAGGTGGTGTACTGGCTGTCATTTTTTACAGCTCCCTTTTGAATTCCTCGATGGAGTTGACAGAATATTTAACATACAAGCCAAGTACTAAAACAAACCCAAATGCCACAGCCAAGTTTACCAGTTTCCTTGGCTCCTTGAGCTCCATGATTAATCCATCAACAACCTGCCTGTAATAACCACGCCCTTGTGTCCTCATACTGCAATACTCTTCAGTTATTGCATCCTTCTTTGTTGAATAGTCCTCATCAACCCTTTTACCACGATTAACATCTTCAGCTGTAGGTGATTTTTCTTCGACATTTTGAGCATTTGCCGAAAACCTATCACTCTTTTCCTTCTCCATTGATGTCTTTTTTGAAGTACCATTAGTGCTAGCTCCAGCTGCTCCTTCATAAGTAGCACTGCTCTTATTCACCTTACTTGGTTTATCAGTTGTAACTACAGCTGCTGATACCTTCTCCTTTTCTGGCGCCTTTTGATCAGCTGTGACAGCATTGTTAGCATACTTTGATTTTGATGATCCATCGGTTTTGTTGTCCTTAATGGCTTTTGAAGGCGGTGTTTGTTCCTGAGCCGCAGCATTGGTCCTTTGAGCATTGTTAAGATTCTTTTGAGCTGAAGCTGCTGCAGCTGGTTGTGGTACATAAGTAGTAGTGCTGCTTGTGGGTTTCTGAGGCTTTGGAATTGCTTCTGTGGGTTGTGGTGGTGGTGGGGTTCCCGTGGCTGGCTTTTGTGATCTCTGATCCTTATTTGCTGCCGTTTCGGCCGGAGCTATTGTTTTCGGAATCTTGACGTAAAGGAAACCGTTGTCAAACCTTGCAGTGGTTTCATTAACATCACAATTTGATGGAACTGGAAACTCTTTGCGGAAGCGCTGCCATACATTGTTTTCCGGACGAACTGGGCGTTCACCGAGCACCCTTATATTCCGAGTTGAGGTTACTTGGATCTTCAGATTCTCCTTCTTATATCCTGCATCAATAATTCATTACTTCTAGCTTTTATATAATTATATCCAAAACTAACTAGAATCGATGAAAATGGTGAAGTCCCTAATTAAATAGACAGGGTTTTAGCAAAATAATAACTCGAGGCATGCAGTCTGCATATATATAGTTTTTGCTAGCCCATTCATCACCATCAATTAAACATGAAGTTGATCATTGCATGAAGATCGATAATTTGATAGGATATACAATAGGGATCTAGAACAAACCCTGTAGATTGACGATGAGAGTTTCATATCCTTGTTCTTGAACCCACTCTGCAGATGATGGTAGTTCAATATCTTCGTAAATTCGATTAGCTGCACCTGCTGCCGTCGTCATGTATAGCTGAATTGAAGTAATTAGTATTGTATGCGACTTCTATCTCTCTTTTGTAATATTGAATGACGTGTTTCTGAGGGAAAATGAAAGCTTGGGATGGTTGGATTTATACACATATTATTGGCTTATGAAAATTGGCTTGTGATTTCTTTGGATTTGGTTATTCCTTTTCTGTCTGGCTAGGAGATCGAGTGCTTTAAGGACGTTTCTGTATATAGAAATCGAGAAATGATATGCTTCAAGCATGAAATATGCTTTAATTGGTTGCATGGAGTTCATTAGTGGGGTGACTTCATGCAAGGGCAAAGTGAAGGTGCATATATTCCTCGTCTCTTTCACCTACATATACTATTTTCTTTAGTACTTATCTAAAGTTTTCTGCTACAATTGGAATCTTCATTGTTTTGGGACAGGGATTATAATCGAATTGGCGGCGACCCTAGCCTAGCTCCATGCATGCAGGTGAATGTGAATACGTGCTTGGTTGAAATAATCCTCGACTTCGATCATTTGGAAATCCCAGGATATGTTCGATCATTATGGTAAACCAGATAAATGTTTTTTTTTTTTTTTTTTAATCTAAGAGTTTTCACACCTACCCTGAGTCGAACCCACCTAATAGTCTACTTTCTAGATAAATCGGATAAATGCTTATTAACTGACCAGCTACTGAAGCGGCACTTCAATCAAAAATCTTACAAGAACCGTTAGTAGTATAGCAATAAGTAAAGATTGTTCTAGCCGGGGATTATGGGTACCTAAAATATGAGAATGTTAGATAAAACACACACATATTCACATAATCGTCACACTTATATATATATATATATATATATATATATATATATATATATATATATATATAAACACACAAATTTATGGGGGTTTAAAGGTGAGGTTCGGCAGCCATAGGGCTGCCCTAAGTTACTAAGGCACGAAATTAAAAGTCCTAATTTACTATTTACAAGTTGATTATCATTGTTTCTGCACAGACCCGTAGGCCTGGTAGAAAGCGGTGGATCTTGATGTGATTTCCTCCTGCGAACCCTGCTAACTAAGGGGAATACCGGGCGAGCCAGTCTTCTCCTCTCCGATGCCTAAGTTAGTACCGTTGGAGCAAATAGATAACTTAAGCGGGAATGATAAGTAGTGGGAGAGTTGAGTTACCTATTAATGAGGGTAGGTGAGGCCCTTATATAGGTGGTCGATCGTGAGGTCTGGACATATATGGTGCACCGCCAAGCATATTCGGCGACCTCGTGGACCGTGCAATAGCACCATAGGTCCTACTTCCGGCATCCATCGGGTAGACCAGCACCCCGACTATATCTCCATTGTTCCACATCACCGGAACCGCACTCCGAAGCTGTGCCACCGGGCTCCTGAAATGGCTTCGTAAGTAGGAAAAATGGGTTTGCATCCCACATTGGAAACATTGTAAAGTAGGGAGCCTTCCTTCCTTATAAATAGAAGGCTCCCCCCTTAGAGTTAGGGATCTTGGATACTTGCTACTCTTGGCATGTAACCATCGCTCGATGGCTAGCAACTGGGCATTCCACCCTTGTAACACCACCCGATGGCTTATTGGCCGATCATACTATATTCCAAGTGGACTTAGCCGTGCCCTCCGATGGCACGGTGAACCACTATACTTGCCCGTGTCTATTTATAGCTTAATTATTGTGCTTCTGTGAGTCCTCCCAGATTCTAGCAGAAACAATTGGCGCCGTCTGTGGGAATTGTTACAAAAGGTTATGTTGTTCTAACCAGCAAGCTGCTGCCCGGACAGCAGGTCAAACTGGTCAACGGGGCCGGCCGGGTCTGTGCGAATTTGCACTGGGCACCCACCGTCGTCGCTCCGCGGTCCATTCCGGAATCCTATGTCCCGCCGGCGTCGCCCCACGATCCACTCCGAGTGTAAGCAGCTCGCCAAGCGGCGCGCCCAGGAAAGCCTCGCACGGTGTTGACGACGGCATGTCCTCGTCTCCCCTCCTCTCTGATCATCTTCCTCTTCGGGCCTTTGCTCAAGGCACCCGGATATATTCTCTGGGCACCCCGGATCCTCCCCTCCGGGCCGAAATGCCCCTGCACCACCGCCTGTGCTCTCGCACCCCACGGTGCACGCCTCATTCAGACGGCGTCAGCGGGTTCGTTGGCTTGCCTCCGGGTCCGGCAGCTCACCTCTACATTCATCAGGTATGAGTCGGCAGGCCTCGAACCAACAAGCCAGCGTGGCAGCAAATCCAACTTCGTAATGCGTCCGGTGCCCCGCAGCCCCGGCATCGAAGTCGCCCGGTATCTGGCCTCTGACAGCTTGAAGCCCCCCCCCCCCCCCCCCCCCCCCCCGGTGTTACGTGATGCCTCTGGTGCGTACAAACTTGCGTGATGCTTTCATCCCTCCGGAGCACGAACACCGCCCCGGCAACCTCACCAGCCGCCCGGCCCAGAAAGTCAGCGGGTCAGGGTGGCGAGCTCGAAACCTTCGTCCCACGGCGTACCACAAGCACCGTCCGGTTCGGCCACCTAACCTACGGGTGCACCTCCTCTCCGGTTCAGTTCCTCGTCGATGGTCCTCCCTCTCCGGTTGCCCTCCTCTCCTATCAGAAGCCGAACGCCGAGCAAAGAAGAGATGCGAGAGAGACCAGAGGAAGAAAGAAAGACAGAAGGAAAAAAAAAAAGAGCGGGAAAGAAAAGAAACGAAAGCAAAAAAAAAAAAACACAAACACAAACAAACAACATTTTCAGAGGGTCAACCGCCCGGTCAAAGGGCCCAGCGGGTCAGCATGTTGGGCCGGGCCGGATTGAGCTGCAGCAAGCTAGGCAGAAGACAATCTTCTCCGGACACCCACTAGTTTTCTTTGGACACCCAAGTTGCTCTCCACTCCCGTAGACAATAACCGGGCAACCCGGGAACCATTCCCGCCGGCTATTCAAACACCCGGCTGCTTTCTCCAAAGATAAGTACTCTTTTCACCACTCAACACATGTTTCACCTGTGCATAACATGTTTGGGAACATACGATACATATGCGCATAATTACCTGCTAGAACGGTACAATTATAGCTTGTTGGTGCATAACAACAGGGTCTTTGCATAAACAACATACTGCA
Organism: Potentilla sterilis; assembly: GCA_963682095.1. NCBI lineage: Eukaryota > Viridiplantae > Streptophyta > Magnoliopsida > Rosales > Rosaceae > Potentilla > Potentilla sterilis. The sequence goes on along the minus strand of OY821759.1, from coordinate 28,863,925 downwards.
CGATCATATCATTATGCATCGGTCAATCATTTCAGTACTGCACGATCATATATATCAGTATGCATCGGTCAATCATTTCAGCATTGCACGATCATATCAGTATGCATCGCACTACGGTGCACGCATTTCAGTGCATGGCACTACGGTGCACGCATTACAATGCATCGCACTACGGTGCACGCGTTTTTCTGCTTTTATAGCAGAAAGAATAGTCGACGATTAAAAAAGATTTCGTCAGCTATTAAAAGAATAGCCGACGAAATATTTTTTACTCGTCGGCTATACTTTGAATCTCGTCGGCTATTCTATGAACATCGTCAGCTATACTTTGGAAGATCAGCAGCCGTCTGATCTGAGCCATCCAACGACGGACAATAAAAAGGCGCGGATCGCAAGAGTTTAGCCGACGAAAATTATATTTCGTCGGCTAAACTTAAAGCATAGCCGACGATTTAAAATGTTTTGTCGGCTATGCTTTGGAAAATCAGCAGCCGTTGGATCTGAGTCATCCAACGGCGGACAATAAAAAGGCGCGGATCGCAAGAGTTTAGCCGACGACATATAATTTTCGTCGGCTAAACTGTTGGTCAAACCAGTAAGTCAAACCTCTAAACGCTTAAAAACGGAAATTAGTCTAGTTAAACGACGGTTTCTGGCCTCACCTTCAACAGATAATAGTTTCAAATCAATGAGACGCAACTAATCGTATAAAAATTTTACAAAATTGATTTATCGAACGTCAGGCTACCCATAGGAAAACGAAAGTAAAAAACAGTCTACCGCAACATTCGGCACAAAGATTTTATCGGAATCTTGTCATTTTTCAACCGTGGACGTATTTTATCATTTCGGTCATATCTTATTTCACAACATTTTTGCATTTGAAGAGTCTACGTATAGTAACTATTTGAAACTATACATTCACTTAAACACTTAATAAACAAGTTAAAGAACATTAGTGCATATGTTCTGATTTTGAATCTAAAAGTTTATAAAATCTATTCCAACCGTCAGATATTACCGTTAAGATTAAATACATGTATGGAAAAAAATCCAACTTCAGCTGACAACGTTAAAGGCTCGATCGAAACGGTCAATCGGGTGAGTCAAACCTCTAAACGCTTAGAAATGATAATTGGCCTGTCTAAATGATGTTTTTTGGCCTGACCTTCAACAGATAATAGTTTCAAATCTATGAGATGCAACTAATCGTATAAAAATTTTCCTCAAAATATTTACCGAAGGTAACGCTACTATTAGGGAAACGAAGGAATAAAACATTTGACCGCATCTTTCGCCACTCAGATTTTATCAGAATCTTGTCATTTTTCAACCGTAGACGTATTTCATTATTTCGGTCATATCTTATTTCACAACATTTTTGCATTTGAAGGATGAAGCAATGGTTTATCGTTAGTGATAGAAAATGGAATATGATCATTTTTTGTTTTTTGTTTTTAAATCATAGCCGACGAGAGACTCGTAGTCGTCGGCTATTCTTTTGTCTTTTCCTGTCTAAAATAAAATATGTATTTTCCAATATAGTTATAGCCGACGAAATAATGAATTTTTCGTCGGCTATACTAAGACTTTATTAGTATAGCCGACGAAATAACGTGTTTTTCGTCGGCCATTATATGAAAAAGGTAAAAAAAATCAGTAGGTTTACTCCTCTCGTATTCCTATTTCCTGTTCATATATAACTTAAATTGAACATCAAGAAAACAGAAACCCAGCAGTCAACATATTTCAAATTTTTTTTAAGGGGTTTGGAACCCAGCCTAGCTGGGAGGCTTATCCCCACGCCCGTTCATTAGAAATTTTGAGATTACAAATGAAAGGATTACATCATCTAAATTACTTAATCCGGCGGATTGTAATCGGAATCATCGGATGAGTCTTCTTCGGTTTCTGAATTGCTCGATAGGGGTAATCTATGTCTTTCCTCACCACTAGAGTCATCGTTAGTTTCTTCATTTGGATCAACATCAACAAGCAGTGGCTCTTCACGTCGAATTCGCACCGGCGTGTCTAGGCGAATAAAAGAGGAGTCAGGAATACCGTTTGCGTTGGGCTCTTGATACGCGGTGCCACCTTCCTCGTTCTCTTCAGCCACTCTAAGTGTAGACGCCCGGTAAATGTTGCGATGGTGGATAGTGTTGACTACTTTCCACGGGTCACCCTTGGCGAGATCATCAAGATAAAATACTTGTTTCACCCATGTGGCTAAAACGAACGGGTCATCCTGAACATATATACACATATACGTACCTATATATATATATAGCTCCACAATGTAAGAGAGGACGGATTTCAACAATACCCACAGATTTTTCACTCTTTCTCCCGTTTTTCCCCTTTTTTTTCATTTTTTTAAAATGAGCAGCTGCTACCCAGATTTGAAAATATATAGACTTATAGCCAACGAAAATGTCAACTTCGTCGGCCATACTTTCAAAAATTTTCGTCGGCTAATGTTTCGGAGAAAGGCCGACGAAAATACAAATCGTCGACTGAAATATGAATATAGCCGACGATTTTTTTTTTCCACCGACGAAAAATAAAATCGTCGACTATTCCTTAGAATTACCGACGAAAATTTTAATTCGTCGGCCGTTTTTTTTTTTCGTCGGGAAAACCCTTTTTTCTGGTAGTGTTACCTGTTTTTTTTTTTTCTTGAATAGTTAGTAGTTACTTAGATAGTTACTTCTATATTTCTCAGTTTTAAAATTACAGGAATTGTTAATTGGATAATTACTTATGTAGTTACGTTTTTTCTTTGATAGTTACTATGAAAAAGTATATATGCTGATTGAGTTTTGTACCTTTTATTCAGGTATAATGGTTTCTTTGTGATTAATGAATTGGTGAACAAACATAGTTGTCGTTATTTCATCCGGCTTCAAAATAGTAAGATGATGTGCAGTAAGATTATTAGGGAGGTGATGCTTGACAAGGTTCGTGATAATCCCAGTAAGAAAGCTATTGATATACTGCAAGACATAAAGCTAAACTACGGCTTAGATGTCCCCTATCATACTACTTGGTATGGCAAAGAACTTGCAAGGGATGCTGTGGTTGGTGTTGATTCTGAGTCTTACCAGAATTTATCATGGTTTTGCCAGCGCACATATCAATGCAACCCATATTCTAGGTTAGCTGTAGAGCACGAATCTGAAACACAAAGGTTCCAACGTATGTTTGTTACATATTCTGCTTGGTTGAATGGTTTTCAGTCTTGCAGACCAATTCTCTGTATTGATGCTACATTCATCACAAATAAATACAAAAGCATGCTTCTTGCTGCTTTGACAAAGGATGCAAATTGTGGTACATCACTTTCTTCATTGTTTTGTTCTTTCTTTTCTTCATTGTTATTGTTTTTCTATTTTATTTACATTATTTCTAGACCGACAGTTATTTTGATAGATACTAGGGTAGTTTCTTTTATAGTTTCAGGAATTCCAGCGCAAATAGTTACTTTGATAGATACTATTGCAGTTACTTTTACTTCGATAGCTATTTATATGAACATGACATTATTTTTTGCTTTCTTTTGTTTAGGATTATATCCGGTTGTTTATGCTATTGTCGATTCTGAAAATGAGAGCAACTGGACCTTCTTTCTTAAGATGTTGTCTGAAGAGTTGTCGAGATATTCAACAAGGCAAATTACTTTCATATCTTATCGTAATATTGGTCTTCTAAATGTAGTTCGTGCAGTCTTTCCGAATAGTCCTCATGGATTTTGTTATAGGCATCTTCAGGCTAATCTGAGCAACAAGTTTGCATATGGTTCTTATCTGAGCAAAAGAATTCAATTGTTGTTTATGAAGTGTGCTTATTCTCGCACTCGTGAATACTTTGAGATTAATTTCGAGAAGTTGAAGCATGAAGGTGGTGAGGTTGTTGATCAGTTTTTGAAGGATCTCCCTCTGGAAACATGGGCTTCTAGTTTTTTTAATGGGGAAAGGTTTGGTGAAATGACAAATAATTTGGCTGAGTGTTTCAACAATTGGGTGAAGGAGTGATAAGAGCACAATGTGCGACGATATTAATATGTTTATGCCCTCGTTTATGCTTTGTTTAGTCCTTATTTATCTAAGATAGAGTCATAATATAATTGAGTGTCGCTTTGGTAGAGTTTTGGAGAAAATGTGCTTAATTGTCAGAAAAAACGACTAAGTAAAGAAATCTGAGGAAAAAGTGCAAAATATGTTGTTTTCGTGATTTGGAGGCCTGTGTTTGACTGACTTATTCTTTTCCAAATTTAATGAAATTTGGCAGACATATAATTGGCAAGCTGGAGCGTATTGTATCAAAAATTCAGATCAATTGGAGATAGGGAAGTCACCCAAACGATGGCTGCAACTTGGCAGTTTGAACACAAGTCACCAGGGACTAACAGGATTTTCCTGGGATTGTGTCTTGATTTCCATAATTTATTCCGGACGTTTCACTAGGAATTTGAGGAAACCCTTTTATATGGAGAAAGCCCTATGAGTCTAGTTTCTCCAAGACTTAGAATCACATCAATCGAAGCAATGAGGAGGGATTTATGCCGGATTTATTTGAGAAAGGTCAATCTGCCGAGAAACAAAGTGGTTTCCCGATTGCGCAAGGAAAGCTTTCCTTTGGACTTTTGAAGCATGGATCAGATGTAATGGACCTAAAGACATGTCCATACTAACTTAATGAGAAGATTAAAGTCCAAGATAAAGCCAAGAAGAGTCTAGAAAAAAAGAATTCGGATAACAAGAGAAAGAAAAAGAATCCTGATTAATTTCGAGAAAATTCCTGTGCACGTCTCTCAACTTCCACTGACTCTCCCGGACAGCTCATAATGAATCAGAGTTCGAGCCTTATATGCATAGAAAGTACGGGAATCTAGTTTCCAAATCAGTTAGAATCACCTCAATAGCTATTTCGTAGAGAGAGTTATGATATAATCAATGCACGGAGGTCATTCTGCCAAATTCAGAAAATCAAGGAAAACCTAAACCAATTCGGTTTTGGTTTATGGCCGGGTTCTCTTGGTTTTTTTCTCTATATAAAGCCAACAAAATTTCAGAATAAAGGATCTCTTCTCTCTCACTTTTCAAAGCCGAAATTCTGTCCATTTAGCACCACTAATCTAAAGAAAATTCTAGCCAATTCCATAGTTCATCACCACTTCCGATTGCAAGTTTCATCTCTACCGAATCTCTCTTTGCCGATTACTCTACAAGGTTTCTTTTAAAGTGTGATTCACTCATCTCTCATGGCTTGTAATTTTCTGTATAATTACTTAACTTTATCTATGAAGTTTGTAAGGATTTGTGGTTTGTTATTTGGTTTTATTAATTTTACATTGGATTTCCGAAATTCTGTTATGTGTTTTGGTTTTCTTTTTGTTTAATTGATAAACATGTATGTGACGAATTGATTGTATGGCAATATGGCAGTACATTTGTTGCATGATTTGATGATTTTATTTGGTTTATTTTCTGAATTCGTATGCACAACAAGTTATAGGGTTAAGGGTAGCTTTAGCTAGGCGATCCTTAGGTTTATTTCTTTATGTTGCCGAACCACAAATATGGGGTAAATTATACACGAAGTTAATTGATCTTGTATCGGTTTTAAGGGGTAGAGTAATTCAGAAAATATGCATGTTGAAGCAAGGTGAGATGACGCCATACTTGTTGCATGTTTCCAATTCGACTCATTGTGCTTATGTGTTCTTTGGTTTAATTTCTACACGAAGTGTCTTTAAACTAATTAGCACTATGTTTAGGTGTTGGTTGCATCACCTAACTAATATTATGTGCAAATTTTTGATGCTTCCTACTCCCAAGAATAGGAGGTCAAGTTTTAGTATAAGGGGAATAAGTAAGAGTATCGTACCCAAGGGATTGGGGGAAACTCTATCCTAACTAGATTACCGAAAAATAAAACCTAGAAAACACATGCAATCTACTTTTTACAACTCACAACTTTAGCCCTTTGGAAGCTAAGGTAATGATGATGGTATTAACAAGAGGTGGAGAATCGGCTTGATTGATTTGAGATTTAAAATAAAGTCTTACGTAAAAATAATCTATGATAATTAAATTGTAGAGACTAAATTAACAAGAAGAGTAGAGACTTAGGCATCACACATACCCTAACTCATACACAAATGTAATTTAAAAGTTGATGTGAAACATGCTTGACAAACATCCCCCTAGTGCTTTGGTGAAGCTACCAAGAAACTAACTAATCATGCAATTTAACAAACTCTTTTGGAGCCAAGTTAAATCACACAACCTTAATCCCAATTATATTACCTTATAATACAAGTGGGCTATGTACCACAACACTAACACCCCCTTAGAGCAATTAGACTCAAGGCACAAGCATTAAGACCAAAGGAAGAAATTCAAGCAACTTAGTACTTCCCTTAAGAAATTCTAAGCCACCACCTAAAGGCTACTCATGCTCATGGATTCAAGAAGTTGTCAAATTCAAGTTTCAAATTCATTAGTTATCTAAACATGTTTTCTAGGTGACAAAGCTAGTTAACACATTTAGTAAGCATAAAGTGTAGAAGCCATAGATTCAAACATGCATCAACATCAAACTTAAAGGAAAATTACATTGTTTGCACAAGTTTGGCTAGGGGCAGCCCTAGCCTCAAATCCAACTACTCACTACTCATTACATACAATAAAGCCATGAACTTGAAATACATCAAAGTAAAAAGAGAAGAAGAGCAAGAAGAAGGAGGGAGATTACCAAGGGTTTGGTACCAAGATACCAAACCTTACCAAGATGTAAGACAAGAGAGTGCTTCTATGTATGGTACTAATGGGTCCTAACAAAGAAAGAACTCCATCACCACCATACACAATCCACACAATCTAATATGAATAAAGAACAAGGCTTGAGGATGAATAAGAGTGAGAGAAGAAAGAAAATGGTAAGAAAATGCTTCCAAGAATGGTATTAATGGGATCTAAGATGGGAAGAACACCATTAACACCATGCTAATCCACAAAATCTTGAAGAAACAAGCTTGTAGTATAAAATATGAGTAGAGGATGAAGAGAAATGAAGTGGGTGTGGTTTTGGTGAAACCCCCAAGCTATCACAACTCTTTCTTACACCAGAACTAAAACTACAAGCTTGCAAAATGAGAGAGAGGAATAGTCAATTCGTCCAAAATGAGAGAGGGATGTATAAATAGGCCTAAATTGATGAATGAAGGGTGGAGATGCAAGGAAATGAAGGGCTAGATGTGGTGGACAAAGAGGGAAGCACAAATTGTGGATCTAGTCTTTATTAAATGACCAAAAACCTAAAAGATATTTTGGTGGAGAAGAAAAAGGTAAGGGCACTCTTGATATTTGGCCATAAGGACAAGGGGACAAGGTCAACATCAAAGGGACAAAGCCAAAGATGTCCCTTTCACTTGTCTTCTTCTCATTTGAATTTGAATTAACAAGTCTTCTTCCCTCCAATGCTCTTCCATTTGTTGAATATCAGCCATCACCATATTCCGGCTGTCGGAGTTTGACCGGAGTTCTGCCCGTTGACCGGTCAAATTCGTCTTTTAGTGAAATTTCCGGTTTTGCTCCTTTGACTTCAATTCTTCACCCGGTTTCTTCAATATGTGCTAGATCCACCTTTTTGACTTGTTTCCCATCCGTAGCTCTATTTCCTAGCATGAATAGGAAACGTAATAAGAGATAGATAAAATACGAAAAGATATAGCAAAAGAATAAGAATAAGACAACAATTATTAGGTAATTATTGATCTAACATTAGGGTTATGCACGAAGCTAATTCTAAATAATTGAGGAGTTTTGAATGATTAGATGAACCACGAAGGGCTCTAGTTATAATTGCAACTAAATTGCATGAAATCGGTGATAAATGTTTCTGTCATATTGTTGTTTCGTGATCGGTTTGTTATTTGACATGGGAATTTTGTGTGATGTGTTTTGTTTGAAAGATGTTGATCACATGTAAATATATAATTTAGGATTTAATTTCGTAAAAATCAGTAGAATATAGAATCAAATTTCAAATCCCCAATATGATTTTGTAATGCTTTATGTGATTGAACGCCCTTGATTTCCCCGGATTGAACGATCCCTACTTGCTCTATACTAACGATGACACAAGAGGGTAATATTTGTTTGAAGTTGTTTTGCATGTACAATATGCTTGTATAATAGCTCCATCAATTATTGGCGCCGTTGCCGGGGAAATTAAAAATTTTTGATTCATGAAGTGTTACTTTGTAACTTTGTATCAATTTTTGGATGTGTATAATTTTTCCTTAGTTTTGGAATATGTATAATAGGATTTTCGGACTTGTATAGTAAGTAGGAAATTTTGGTTTTCGGTTTTTGGTTTTTGATGAGTTTGCCGATTAAGTGATGTAATACTTTATGTGATTGAACGCCCTTGATTTCCCCGGATTGAACGGTCCCTACTTGCTCTATACTAACGATGACACAAGGGGGTAATATTTGTATGAAGTTGTTTTGCAGGTACAATGTGCTTGGATAATAGCTCCATCAAGGAGTTGAAGAGCCTTCCCATTATTGAATTTAACGAAGGCATTCGTCTTAAGTCTATGACTTTAAATGCTTCTCGGAAGGAAGAATCAGCTGGATGGGTTACTAAGCTGTGTCCAAAGTTGGAAAAGAAGTTGGTTGACAACTTGGAGTTGGGTAGACACTGGTTAGTCAGTAGATCTGATACATACGTTTATGAAGTTCAGTGCCAAAAGTATTATGTGATGGTAAACTTGGAGCGTTATACTGTTCATGTGGAGAATGACAAGTTCATGGATTTCCATGCTCACACGCCCTTGTCGTGATTCAGAAACACGGTTCTAATGTGTACTCATATGTCAACCCAATTTTCAAGGTGCATCACTTCTCCTAAATTTAAAATTATGTAAACAGTTATGCAGGTAGTTAGTAAGATAGTTACTTCAAATTAAATAGTTACATAGACAGATACTAGTGAAGTTACTTGTATAGTTACATGAACCTGACATTATATCCTTTATTTTTCCCTTTTTTTTAGGTGGATAAATATCGTGAAACTTATTCTTTCACAATCAACCCGGTTCCTACTATTTCAAAGCCGGTGGATCTAGCTCAGCCTGCATTGTTGGTGCAACCACCTTTAACAAAGAGACCACCTGGAAGGCCAAAATTACAGAGGTACAGAAGTAAAAATGAAGTGAAAAGGACAGTCAAGTGCAGCAGGTGTAACAAATATGCTGGTCACAATAGAACAAGCTGTAGAGAAATTATATAGTTCCTTAGATAGCTATTCAGGCAGTTCTAATTTTTTTTTTGATAGTTACATTGAAATGTACATTGATTGTTTATTTGTTTTACAATAATTGAAAGGTTACTTTTATTATTTTTATTCATATTGATTTCAGCAGCATTCCGCTGCCGTTGCGAGGTGCAGCGGCACGCTGCATTCTGTCCTGCATTTTTCATACTTGGATAAGTTGCTCTTTTGTGCAGCAATTGTGTTTTTCATAGTTACTTATATAGTTACTAACACAGAGTCTGATTGGTACTTAGATGATTGCTAGTAAGATGATAGTTACTTTGATAGTTAGTAACTTAAATGATAGTTAGTAAGATAGTTATTAATATGACAGTTGATAATTAGAAAGATAATTAGAAAGATGATAGTTAGTAAGATAGTTACTAAAATGATAGTTAGTTTGATAGTTACTTGTACAGTTAATTTGATAGTTAATTTGATAGTTAGTTTCCTGCATTTGATAGTTAATTTGATAGTTACTTGTACAGTTAGTAACGAACATGATAGTTAGTTTGATAGTTACTGATATGATAGTTAGTTTGAAAGTTATAACGATAGTTAGAAAGATAGTTTGTAATTAAATAACTTCTGAACAGATCTGTACTATGCATAGAATCATTTGTCTAGTTGATCACCTTTCAAACTAAACAGAAAAACAGGGGTTTACAAATTAAACATAAACATAATCAGATTGCAAAAAATGTACTAAGATGATAGTTAGTTTGATAGTATATGAAAAAAGTGATAGTTAGTCTGATAGTTACTGAAAATGAGCCCTAAACTTGTCAGCCTTAATAGTTACAAAATTTGTTCCCTGAATAGTAACTTTGATAGTTACTCAGAAATAATATGTTTAACTATTCATGTAATAATCTGTTCAAAATAAAGAATGAAAAATATGTTTAATCCATCTAAGAGGGCCTCCAACTATGCCGATTGTCCGCAAACCGCTTCAGAATGTGAGCCCTAAACTTGTCAGCCTCTTTCTTCCCAAACTTCTTTATGAAATCACCTTGTGAAAATAATAGGCTCATGAAGTACATCACATATATTCCACAGTCGACGCTGTTTTGTCAAAATAAAAAGATTACTAAAAGTCAGACATTTATAAAGATGACAGTTACTCATATAGTTACAAACATAGTTTCGCATACAATTACAGATATGATAGTTACTGAGATAGTTAGTACTATAAAAACACAGAGAATTTACAAAGATGATAGTTACTCAAATATTTACTTAACATAGTTCCACAGACAGTTACAAGTTTATAGTTATTAAGATATGCTGGGTTTAGAATTTACGAATCACATAGTTGTTGAGGCAATTTTTCCTTGAACGCACTTAGAGTCATGTTGGACTTGTAGTTGTCCTTAATCCACCTTATAGTTTGAATTTCAGCTTCAGTAAGTGCCTCTTCTACCATCTTCAATTCGGTGCTGGAGCTCTTGCTAGTGTCTATTTTGTATCGGCATCCTTGCTCCAGCATATCATCTGATTGATCAAGGACAGCTCTCATCCATATATCAATCATTGTGACCTGTTAATAACATAGTTAGTCAGATAGTTCATATATAATAGTTACTCAGATAGTTACAGACATATTTAGTTAGATAGTTACTGAGATAGTTAGTAAGATGATAGTTAATCAGATAGTTACTAACATAGTTACACATATAGTTACAAAGACCATAATTACTAAGATAGTTACGAAAATAGTGGATAGTTACTAAAATGATAGTTATACAGTTAGTTAGTAAGATAGATACGCAGATTATAGTTACAAAGATAGTTACTGAAATAGTTGATAGTTACTAAAACAGATAGTTACTAGAATGATAGTTACAAAGATGATATTTACTCAATAAATAGTTACTCAATAAGATGTCCACAGACGATAATTACTAAAACAGATAGTTACTAACATACCATTTTTTTAGCATCATTATAACTTTGCCCGGTTTCTGGTTTTTTGGATTTCATGGAATCTAAGTGTGCAAATCTGCAGGCTTCCGTGTCAAAAATGAAAAGAGTATGGTGAAAATTCCTCTTATGAGTAAGTGGGATCAGAATCATTTCCGTTTTACCAAGCTTCTCATACAGTGGTTCACACAGGAACTGGTGCATTGTTTTTGCTTCTAGCTCTTCTGTGGACATCTGTTTTCAAACAAACAAAACCTATGATTAGTTATCTCATAATTGTTTAGAAATATATAATTCTCCTGTTAATTAGTATCTTACCCAAGAGTGAGTCTGCATAATTTCTACTTTATATTCATCTGGATCGTCCTTGTCTATCATTTCAGAATATAATAGAGCAGCAAATGCATCAATCATGTTGTTCGCAACTTCAGTTCCGAACACCACCTGTTCTATTTCATACTTTGAAATTTCTGTTCCCACCTCTTTTCCTTTCCAGAAGAACACTATGCACACATGATATTAAATAAGTTGATAGTTGCAAGTATCTTTGATAGTTAATATGATAGTTACTAGTTACTTTGATTAGTTAATATCATAGTTACTAGTTACTATGATAGTTACTTTGATAGTTACTTTGATAGTTACTAGACACTATTATAGTTAATAGATACTGTGATAGTTACTAGTTATTTTTTTATACTTAGTAAGATAGGTACTAGTTATTTTTTCATAGTTACTATGATAGTTACTAGTTATTTTTCCTAGTTACTTTGATAGTTACTATCATATTTACTAAGATAGTTACTACAGAAGTTATCCAGACAGATACCAGGACACAGTTAGTAAGACAGATAGAAGGATAGATTACCCGCTCGGTGCCTTGTTCCAGTAGTCTTGTAGCCTGAGCTTTGTGTTCTCGTCCATGTACTGTTTGTAAATATTGTGGTCATCCCAGTCCATAACCTCTCTTTGGCTGGGTTGGGAAGGTTCCTGTGAATCACCAACGAGGTATATCGGTTCACCATCCTCTGTGATCCCAGCCAGATCGTCGAATGACGTCTGAACAGGATTTTCAGACGTCTGAACTGCATTTTCAGATTCCATCTGTTATGGTTGGACCACCTTTTTCAGACTTTCCTCCTCCTTCTTCTTCCTCATCTCTTCTTCCCTCTTCCTTCTGTTTTCTTCTTGCCTTTTTCTTCTTATCTCCCGTTCAGCTTTGACATCACCCCACCAGTAAATGTTGTCCTTTTTAGAAGTCCGCTTTCTGGTTTTTACCCGCACAACATACGAATATATTCCCAGCTACTCTGCCGAATACCCAGAGTGCATTTCGTCAATCTTAAATTCCGTCACACTTTTGTTTGATTTGAAATGCACTTTTTTCTTCTTTCCTGCCTTTGATTGATTGTGAACAGCCATTGCAACCAGTGACTCTATGATTTGGAACTTGTGAGGTTCCGCTATCATGTCATTCAGAGTTGATGATCCAGTTGCAAGAGGAATGGGAACTGATGGAGTCCTGAGATTTTCTGCTCGAATGTCTATTTGTTGTTGCGGTGATGCAGTTGGGGTGCTGTGACCTCCCCAAGGAGATATAATCCCCGGCAAGATGTTGAAAGAAGGATATTCAGTTACGGGTGTTTTAGGTGACCATCCTGCTTCCTTTGGGATTTTTCTACGATATTTTGGAACTTTTTCTTCTGCACCTGAGTGATAGGAAATCAGATTGTTACTAAAACAGATAGTTACTAGAATGATAGTTACTAACATAGTTAGTAACATAGATACACATATTATAGTTACAAAGGTAGTTACGTAGATAGTTACTAACAGAGTTAGTAAGATAGTTGATAGTTACTAACATAGTTAGTAAGTTAGTTGATAGTTACTAAAACAGATAGTTACTAAGATAGTTACAAAGATGATAGTTACTCAGATAATTACTCATATAGTTAGATCTACAATTACTAAAATAGTTACTGACAATTAGTAGTTACTAATACAGTTACCAAAATAATTACCCTTGAGTTGTTCTTCCTCTTTTTCTTTTTTCTTAGCTTCTTCTTCCTCTGCTCCTTTTGCAGCCAGCCTACGATTTCTTCCTCCACTAAGCTTAATGCTTTCAGCTGATCTGCTTCTAGTTCTTCTTTTTCTGTAGTTACTCATATAGTTAGATCTACAATTTCTAAGATACTTACTGACAATTAGTAGTTATTAATGTAGTTACCAAAATAATTACCTTTGAGTTTTTTCTGAGCTTCTTCTTCCTCTGCTCTTTTTGCAGACAGCCTACGATTTCTTTCCATCTCTTCCTCTACTTTTTCTAAGTCGTTCAGTTGTAGCTCTTCTACTTCTGCTTTTTGTTGACTGGTTTTGTCCTTCACTCCAGTTTTCTGCCTTTCTTGTTCTGCTAGAATGCCAAGTTTTTTAGGCCTGCTGAATTAGGTTCTGGTGGTGTCATCTCCATTGAGTCGGAGAATTGAATCAGCGCGGTCACAATCTTCTGTTGGCTCTCTAAATCAGCCTTCATTTTAATATTTTCTTGTTCTTGTGCCATTGCTGTCTGTTTCAGCACCACATTTTCTAGTCTGGCAACTTCTAATTCTTCTGACAGCTGTTCTAATTTCTTCTCCTTTTCTATTAATTTTCTTTCTAACTCTTCAATTTTCATATTTTTTTGCCTGAGCTGTTCTGAAATTTCGACTTTCATCACTCTAGGTTGGATTTCGTCTTTTTCAGTCTGCTCGGCTTCTTGAGGTTCATCTTCATCCTCCTCACTGGTCCCGTTCAGGTCTTCATTGCTTTTTTTGAAATGTTTCTGAAAAAAATAAAATAACAATTTACTGACAGAGTAAGCCTATATGTGCAGTTCCTAACATAGTTACAGTTATAGTTACTAAGATTTTTCAGATGAAAGTGAATCAGATAATAGTTACTAAGATAGTGACTAGTTAATTTTTTATAGTTACTATGATAATTACTAGATAATTTCATAGTTACTATGATAGTTACAAGTAACTTTGATAGTTACTATGATGGTTACTATCTACTTTGATTAGTTACTATGATAGTTACTACACACTATTATAGTTAGTAGATACTGTAATAGTTACTAGTTATTAGTTATTTTTTGATAGTTAGTAAGATAGTTACTAGTTATTTTTCATAGTTACTATGATAGTTACTAGTTATTTTTCCTAGTTAATATGATAGTTACTAAAATAGTCACGCAAATAGTTCACACGGATGATAGTTACTAAGATAGTTACTACAATAATCACACAGAAAGTTCACTCAGATGATAGTTACTAAGATAGTTACTAAGGTATTTTTACAAAGATGGTAGTTACTGACATAGTTACTGAGATGATACTTACTGACAAGTCCTTCAGTTGATACTTCCACATCTTTTTCTTCAACTTTTCCAGGTCCCATTTTCTGACCTGGTGTTGTTCATTTTCCCTCTCTGGAATTGTCTCCACCAAATTCGCCTTCATGCACAGCCAATACTAGTTGCAGAAGGAATGTTAGTTTTTATAAGAAGCAAAATGTTATAATATAAAAAAAATAAAGGAATATAAAACTCACGCGCTTACCAGAATGACATGAACGCATCCTCCTGTATTCTTGGATGCATGTTTTGATTTCTTGTACATTGTGAGACATTTTTTCAAGAATATTTTTACTTCTTTTGCCCATGCATAGTTAGATGTCTCATCTAAATACTCCACAGCTCTGACCATGTCTATATGGATGGTTCCCTTTGCATTTGGGAAGAGAAGCTTGACCAGAATGTTGATGATTATCAGCCTTGCTATATTTGTATCTCTGGTGACTCTTTCCTCATCAGATTAAGGATTCTTCTTCAATTCGGCTGTTATGGCTGAATTCACCATCTTTTTGTTGACTTCCTTTGCTTGTCCGAAAAATATGACCACAAAATCAGAAATGGGAGTCTCTTTTCTTTGAATGTACATTCCTATACGGTTGAGTCCCAGAATTTGTGAAATGTGTGAAGATTTTATTCGGAACTGCTTCTCAGCAAACTGAAACACATCTCTTACGTGATCGTAAGCTTCTAGCACCATCCCCAATTGGTTGTTTGACTTTGAACCATAAATTAGGTTTTGGTGGAGTGCTTCAAACAGCTTGGCAAATGGAGTCCTCTGAACCAGCTCAACTACTTCTTGTGGTATTTTGCACCCGTATTCTTTGAAATTTGGTATGGTGCTTCTGAACTGTAGGGTCGGCCCCTTTTGCTTATGCTTCTATTTCTTCTCATTTTAAAACACAATTAAAACAACAAAATTACTATGACAGTTGAATAATAATTATACTAGTTACTTTGACAGATACAATGGTAGTTACATTGATAGTTACTAATTAATTTCATAGTTATTATGATAGTTACTAGTACCTTTTGATAATTACTATGATAGTTACTATGATAGTTACTAGTCACTATTATAGTTAGTATATATTGTGATAGTTACTATGATAGTTACTAGTTATTTTTTCATAGTTACTTTGATAGTTACTTACAGGACTTTTCAATTGATGTTCTTCTTGTGTTTCACACAGGGTGAGCTCATGTGTAGATTTATCATCATCTTCATTATCATCATCAACATAAGCCTTTTGCTTCAGTTTTCTTTTCTTAGCTTGAGTTCCCCTTTCTTCCCTTATCTGCACATTTGATAAACAATGTTACTGTGACAGTTTTTTCAATTAAACACGGTTACTAAGACAGTTACTCAAAATAAAAACAGTTACTATGACATTTACTTACTGATTGTCGTGCTTGCTTTCTTTTTCGTCCATCAACAGCATCATTATCATCGCCGCCGCTTTCATTATTTGTTTTTCTTTTTCTTTTGGCAGGTGACGATACTTTACCTTCGCGTAGCTGCACATTTAATAAACACATAGACTGAGACACTCGTTCAGTTGTAACATAGTTACTAGTCACTATTATAGTTAGTAGATACTGTGATAGTTACTAGTTATTTTTTTTTTATAGTTACTATGATAGTTACTAGTTATTTTTCACAGTTACTATGATAGTTACTAGTTATTTTTCCTAGTTACTATCATATTTCTTAGTTTCTATAAAAAATAAAAGTTTCAGTTATAAAGATAGATACCTTTTGCTGAATTTGCTTTCCAGTTGTTTTCTGGACATTTTGATCGTTCCTTTTCTTTGATCTGAACTCGTATTCTCTTTCATCATCACTGCTAGTGACCTGTTTTTCTTGACTACTTGTTTGTTTTGGTGCCATTTTCTACATATATATGTATCAGCAAATCCCACAGTTACTAACACAGTTATTCAATAGTTATAACTGTTGATAGTTATACAAGATAGTTTCATTCACATAAATTAAAAACAGTTTGATAGTTACTAGAATAGTTACTGATATATTTCTAACACAGTTTCATTGTTCCACACATACACAAACAATCATAATATTTAGCGGTCAAGCAAAATTCAAAATGAAATAGTTACTTTGATAGTTCCAACAATTTATTCTTTCACAAAATGTTCTATAAACACTGGTAAACACTGTATATATGTAATAAACCTAACATCATCTTCCAATTTGTCAGTTAATCCCCGAAATCTAAAATCATTATCCATCCTCCACCTTCTTCCTCTTCAACCCAGTCTAATCATCTTACATTTTAGAAGCGGTGGAGAAGCGGTGGTTACCTGTAACTATCCGGTACAGTGAGTGAGGTGGAGAAGCAGTGGTTAGCCGGTGACAGTGGAGAAGTGGTTTTTAGCCTGTGACAATCGAGAAGCAACGTGAGCAGTGATGGTGGAGAAAGCCAGTGAGAGTTGATAAGGAGCGTGAGCCGGTGACGGTGGAGATTCGATTCCGCGTCGGAGATTCAGAGAAAGAGAGAGTAAATGAGGAGATAAGTTTTAACCTAGAGAGTGAACAGTATTTGATTTTCAAATAAAGAGAGAGTGAATAGTAGACTTAGTAGTGGAGTGTGAGAGTGAATAGTATCGTGCGTAACCACGTAACCACGTAACCACTCAACGGTAGTGGGTACACTATCGTTTTCGTTCCGTTTCCAGTGGCATGATATGTAATTATATGAGTTTTTTTTTAGTATTTGTTAACTGCTGTCTTTTTTTATAAGGTCTTTAAAATTTAGGTATTTTTTTAATTATAGGCTTTCAATAGTCATTTTTTATAATTGGCCCTATATTTAAATATCAATTTTACTTTTTATATTTAATAAAAATAATTAACATAAATACTAAAATATCACATAAAACTTAATTTCAGGTACAGTAGAATAAATTTACCCTTAATAAAATTATGCTTTGCCGTATAAATTCTCCTACAACAAATATTTAAAATTCAAAAGTACTTTCTCGTATAAATAGTTGGGCGGGGTGATCCCCACTCCAGTCTACTGGAGATGGCTCTGGATTTCGCATCCTCATTACTCCATAATCTGAAGCTCGAAGATCCTTTGCTTCCTCCATCGACATGGGAGTCCATCCCTTCCGAAAGCGGCCATTTCCATCTCCCGTCAACCAAGCCTCTCTCCCTCCGCCACGCCTCCTCCGTCTCCGTAAGTCCCTCTTTCTCTAAATCTAGGGTTTCAATTCGATCCAGGAACTCATTAATTTGACCAATTTCAGGAGGCGAGCCTGGTGCGGTTGGCGATGAACGCACTGCAAGGACTTGAATCGTCGCTTGTTAGTGTCCAGAAGCTTTCGGCTGCGTTTCGCTCCGACGCGGCGGACCGGACCTTCCATCAGGTCCCGAATCTGTGGAGCAGGTCTTCGAGTACTCATGCTTTGGGGAATATTCTCAACTCCATAGGCTGCTCAGGTTTGCTAGTCTTTCTTCTCGGAAAATTTGTGGATTACTTTACGAATTTCAATGTCGAAAGTGGAAATGAGGCGAAACAGTGCGCTCCGTATAGCCTTGTTAATCAGGCTTTTGCGGTTGCCGTGGGGAAGGTTGTGGAGGGTTACATGTGTGCTCTGGATACCTTGTATGCTTCTGTGGGTTTGAGGCGTGGCGCAGCACCTTCTGGCGTGGGGAGTCTCAACAGTGTGGTGCATTCTGAACTTACTTTGTTGGAGCTGTATTTGCACACTCAGGAGTTGAGGACTCAGATCGAGTCCCTTGCAAACATGTGCAACTTGTATCGGTTTCGTGATTGCTTCTCGGTGTCTTCTTTTGATGAGTTGCTTGCCGAAGCCAAATCTGAGTTTTGTAATTTCTACAGAGGGGGTGACTTACTCACATATCTGTATACTCAGTTACAGGTTAGCTTGATACTTTGTTCACTCCACCTTTTTGTTATAACATGTTTTAATTGTCTCATTGGTTGTTGTGGCATCTTTTCTGAACTTAAATTTGGCTTCAAACATAGAAATTTGATTTTTCTAGTGTTATCACTGACGTATTTATATAATCTTTTTGTTTTGTTTAGGTTGCTGATCCTCCTCATCGTCCTGTACTGAAGTTTCTTTTTCTTCGTACATGTGAACCATACTTTGGATTTATAAGATCATGGATATTCAAAGCTGAGATTACCGATCCTTATGAGGAGTTTTTCGTGGAATGTGTTCACTCTCCTAATCCATATGTTGAAGCCGGTATCTCTATTGACTTCCCATTGGCGACTATTAGGGTAATGTTAATTTTGTTTTAACTTTTGGAACATGGGAATTAAGTACTGTGTTCAGTCAATTAGTCATTGTCATCTCCCTAAAGTTCTGATGGTATTCGTATCTCAGGAACGAGATGGAGTTCCTGTTCCTTGTTTTTTGAAGGAATTCTTGATTCCACTTTTCAGAGCTGGCCAGCAGCTGCAAGTTCTAGTGAAATTGCTTCAATTGTGTACTTTCAGTGCCCCTAAAAACCATACTTATGAGAGTTTTCTTCCTTGCTGGAATGGTTTTTCAAGCAATTGTCCATCTTATGCATCTCCATTGACGTTCACCAAAGGAAATATAGAGGCCATGTTAGTTTCAAGGGAGGACTATTACAAAAGGATGCAAGACAGACTCCAGAATCTTTTGACAGAATTAGAGTTCAGATTTCAACGGGTACTTTGTTTTGATAGTTTAGTTTCTTCAGATGGAATTAGTGTTTTCTCCTATGTTAAGGAAAAGTGATGCAATTACAAGTCTCCTTTCATAGTATATGCTTTTTTTTATCTGCAAATGTCAATATTTCTGGTTGCAGACCTATTATTGTCCGTCTGTACGTGATATGCACCTTTTATAGTTCCTTTGATTTTTTTTTTCTGAGTTACTACCGTTGTCACATATAAGCAATTGCAAGTCTCCTTGCTTGTATATCGTTTATTTATTTATTTATTTTATTTTATTTTATTTTATTTTATCTGTGGTTATTTGTTTAAAGCATGCAGTGCAAATGGCAAAATTTTTGGTTTCATGACCAACATATTTACATTATTATTGTAGGTCTGTAGTCTGTACCATATGCTAGTACCTTCCACAGTTACCTAGATCATTCCTCTGAATTACTAAGGTTGTTACTATGTGATACTTGTTGCGATAGTTTTTATAATGATCACGCCACTTTGCATAGGGTCATGGGTGGGACTAATAATAATTTAATGTAATTTCCAGACATTGGTACTCTGATATGTATGAATTGGTATGGTGGTGGTTTGCAGCAACCTAAGACTCTGAGGTTCAACCTCTATTTTCTGTTATAAAATATCGGATCTTATGTATGTATGCGTGTATGAAGCAAAATGCAAAAACATTCATGAATTTTAAGCAGACATGACTGGTCTTTTGAAGAGAACTTTTTTTTTGTCCCTACTAGTCACAAGAATACTCTTGAAGGATTTAAAAATTTCAGAGTTCATTATAAGATTTCCCTCTTTTGAGACATATGCTTCATGTCTTATCATTTTTCATACGATTTTGTTTCTGTACTTGTGTCTGTCATCCTGTTGTTTTGTTTCTCTTTTTTTATTTTATTTTATTTTTTAATTTCTTTTGATGGTATGCATAATTTTCATTTTGTAGGTAGTTCCACAAGAGACGCTGCCTGTTCTTTTGGATCATAGTGGAAGGAGTTCAACCATCGCAGTTTTAGTCCCATTGGATGACTGTTTTATTGCTCCTTCAACAGATGATGACAAGGAGTTAAATGTGTAATCTCTCTCTCTCTCTCTCTCTCTCTCTCCCCTCTCTGTGGGAATTTGTATTTGTGTGAGGACACTTGCATGCATGTCTGTGCTGGCTGCACGTGTGTGGCACATATGCATGTATTGTGTTATTTATACCATGTAACATCTGAAGAAGTTAGGTTAGGCAATATTTCTTCATTTATCCTGCATCTAGTTCTTTCATTTTCTCCAAATCTTATTGTATTTCCAACAAAAAGGTTAAATTTCTCCAATTATCAGGGGGGCTGATGATCTGGATTTGGATGAGTTAAGTTCAAGAGACAGTGTATGTGCAGATGCATATGAGTCATCTGAATGTTCAATCTCCACTATATCTGAAGAGGAAAACGCATTTGAGCAGATGACCGAGTTTCCTAATCACATTGTAGGGGAAGAGCAAAAATATTTATCTGCGTTAAGCTTCCCAATGAGTGAACCAGTTGACACTTTGAAAACTCCCAATGGATGTGCAGATTCATGTCTTATAGACGAGATTAGTAGAGTACTTAGTAGTCAGATACTGAATGTTCAATTTTCAGATCGTCTCACTGATAAGGACCGGCTGGAAAGAGATTATTTTGAGAAACAGTCTGTCATGGATTTAGAGTACAAAGAAGGTCTGAAGTCACATCCGACAGACATTGCCGCAAAGGTCAATGGAAGGATAATGGGAGCCTTAAAGGAAGGTTCATCATATTTTAGAAAAAGAATCATGGATAGTAATGTTTTAATAGAAGAAGCCTTTGGCAACGTTGGACCTCAGAAGGCCAGTTATACATCTGATACATTTGCATTGCGACAGTTGAAGGTTAATTACCATAACAAATTTCTCAGCATGAACCCAATGTTGACAAAAAATAGTTTTCTTCACCTAACATCCGGGCCTGGAGAGAGTTGCAAATCAGACCTTGAGGATTCTTTGTCTTACTTTGATTTCTCTCACATAAAAGATCCTTGTAAGGTGTTTCCGGTAAAGGTTCCTGTAGGGCTCATGGACTCTAGTTCCTCTACTACCAGTGTTAGAGGTGATCACCATGTGAAAAAATGTTCTGCTGGCGATGATGTTCTGATTGAAAGAACAATAGTATCTGACTTGCTTCCATCTTTAGATTCAAGGGCCCTCACCAAAGAAGGTTCTACTGTAGAAAATGTTTCTGGTGGTAGTTGTTGGGAGAGTTTGCTTGGTAGATTTAGTGACACTGTCGTTAATAGAGTTGAAGATAACAGAGAAAGCTTGACGGCCATTTTTGACATACCACTTGATTTTATTATTGACAAATGCCTTCTCCAGGAAATCATGCTCCAGTATCCTTAAATGCTTTATGCTTTTTTTTTTTTGTTGTTGTCGAGTTTGTGTTTCATGCAGAGGATAAACTTTTCTATACATGGTTTGGTAACCCGTAGCCATTGCAAGGTAACCCGTAGCCATTGCAACCATGGTTGCATATAGGATTTAATTGATTTCCTCAAGGTGTCTTTACCAAGTTCACTGTTCTTTTCTCAATGAAACTTATGTGTCCGCCATTGTTTTGTATATATTAGTATATTAGAAGAAACATCTAAGTCATAAACCCACTAAGATATTCTAAGACCATCAGTTTGTTGTATTGGTGCTTTATATCTTATTAATCGTTTGAAGGTTATGAGTCTGCCTATCCTTCTTTTGTGTCTCTATTCTCTTTAGACATCTACTCTAACAATTTATTATGTCACACCAAAATTCATGTTATGGTTTTGAGCATTGTGATAGAAAATCTACTGCTACCCTTTAAAGATTGTCAGCCATTGGAATATAAAAACTTAAAAGTATGTCATTACATGAAGAAGGATAGATGTTTAAATTCTATATTTTCGTTCACATTATGATATTGAGTCATTGACTTGGAATGCTATTCTTTTTCCTATTGTCAAAATTTTGAATTGGAATGATGTGTTATCCTTCAACATGCTAGATATAAGTATGTAAGCAAGTTAACTATTAAGTTGCTGGAAGAAGGATTTGATTTGCAAGAACATTTACTGGCTCTACGACGATACTACTTCATGGAATTAGCTGACTGGGCAGATTTGTTTATCATGTCCCTTTGGCATCATGTAATATTTGCTTCCTGTCATTATGAAATACTGTTATATGATTCCTCAGTCCCATCTGATTCCATATTTATTGTGGACTACAGAAATGGAGTATTACACAGGCAGATCATAGAATTTCTGAAATTCAAAGTTTTCTTGAGTCATCAGTTCAGAGGTCATCATGTGAACGTGATCATAATAAAGACAGGTTATTTGTGTACCTGAAAGGACATGATACAGTGCCCCTTTCAGCATCTGCTATTGGTACATTATTACATACCTTCGTTAATCAGCTTTTGGCACCGTAATATATTGTTGTTCAAACAAGCTTTTAGTGCCTGCACTCACATTACTTTTAACTTCTACTTGGCATGCTTCTGTTATCTCTCTAACTTTGCTTTTGTGTTGAGCTCTCTCTATTATCTCATGTAATATTGTGTCAATGATGCAGGAGTTCATTCCTTCAACTTTCTTGGTTTAGGATATCGAGTGGACTGGCCCATCAGCATTGTTTTGACTCCTGATGCATTGAAAATATATGCCGAGATATTCAGTTTCTTGATACAAGTGAAACTTGCTCTGTTTTCATTGACTGACGTGTGGTGCCAATTGAAGGTGTGGATTTTCTTTTCTGGTATACTGCTTTTTAGATACCTTTAATACATTTTTCTGGGTCTTCAGTTCAAGACTGCATGAATGCTTCAAACAGGGAAAATTTGGGTTTTGCATTTGCATCATGGAAGTATATTTGACTGACTTTTTCCTATTTGTCACACAAACAATACTGAAATATTCTTTTAAGATGCAGGATCTGGTCCACTTGGTTAGTCGGAATAACTACTCTGAGGAACATGAAAAGGAAGTGAGTCATTTTAATGCAATAGTGAAAATGAGGTAGTTTGCAAAATTGTTCCTTTTTCACATTTGCTGTTCTAATAGTAGTTATTTGAACTAGTGTATCTGCCTTTGCATTTTTAGAGATATCATTTGGTTCGACCAAAAAAAAAAAAAGAGATATCATATTGATCTCCGTCATTTAGTTTTGCACCTTTGTAAAATTCAGTCTTTTATTTGCTTAGGTTTTGGAGAGAAAAAATATTGTATGTATTGGAGAAATAAAGTATGACCATTGGATGAACATTCCACATCAGTAAATCCAAATAACCGAAGGACGAAACTCATAATAAGAAAAAAAAATCACCACTTCCAGCAAGTCAGCAGAAAGTGAAACCGAACCCACGAAGCTGGGAAAAGTTTATAACTCATTTAATCCTAACCCTCTTGCTAATTAGTAAATAGTTCCCTATCCTTCCGTCCAATGTCTCAACAATGTTATTTGTTGCTTGAAGTTGTTTCCTAATGACTTCTTTGTGCTTTGCCTTCTTTGGCATGTGAAGTTAAGCTTCTGATCCTTACAGAAGGTTTTCTGTCGTAATTTTTTCTAATTTTTTTGGGAACCCAAGTGAATGCACAAGAAAAAGGGATAAATATGATAAAATGACCCAGAGTTGATATCATATTTTCAGGGAATTTGACACTCTTTTCTTTCCAAGGTTGATGAAACAAATAGAGAGAAATTTTCGCTTAACATTGAACAGTCTGACTTCCTCACAAAAGTTTTTAATTTGATCAACTACTAGCTTGAAGATAACTAATTGAAAGTTGTATTCAGTCACCATCTCTCTGATCTATCTCCAGGCATCAGGTCAATCACTTTGTATCTACATTACAGCAATATGTGGAGTCACAGCTATCACATGTATCATGGTGCAGGTTTCTATACTCACTTAAGCATAAGGTTTGCAGCCTGTTACCTTGTTCTAGTATGTATTCGTAATTTGAACCTGAAACTGATTTTCAAATGATTCTACGAAAGGTTAATGTGAATGACATAATTCATTTTACCTCTTGATTTCATATTTTATCGAATAATTTTGTTTCTTTGAATGGGCATGCAATGAATATCTAAAACAAGTTGTTTCATATTTTCTGAATCTGCATTTGACAGCAGAGAGATAGATATTATGTAAGTTGAAGGAACATTAAATTTTCTCCTTCAAGTCAACTGTGAGTTAATATAAAGAAAATGAAATTGTTGCAGTATAGCAAGTAAACTTATGAATATCAATAAAAATGCATGTTGGATAACAATGTCTTCTAGTGTTTTGCTATTTCATCTTTTCCTTTTGAGACGGTTAAAGACCATATATTTTAATCTAAACTGATCAAAGTTAAAGAAATTACATTTAAACAAAGAATCATTTTGGCTGGTATTCATGTATGAAATTAATTTAATTACTCTATGTTGGATAGAACTGTATATTTCACCCTGGTAATGTTATAAACTTTTTTTATTTATATTCTTCACTAAGTATATACAATTATTCAATTAGTGTGGTATCTTCAGAAAGATGAAATGTCACAAGACATCTGTAATTTGTAATGTCACTTTAATTGATTTTGTTATGCTTTTTCAGACAGAATTTTACAGACATATGACTTCGCATAGTTAAAAAATCTTTGTCTTAAATGTAGGTCAATGATATGATGGATCTTCAATCTGTGCACATGGCATATCTCTCAGATTCACTTCACATGTAAGTCCCCTGACATCATGTAATACTGTTGCTCACTTTTCATATGCAATCCATGTCAATTGAAATGTTTATGTTCTTAATAACACAAGCTTCAATACTTTGTTCACTCATAGTAAATACATTATATGTTGCTTGAATCAATGTAGAAGTAACAGGAGAGGTTGTGATGGCTATATAGTCCTGTTGGCCGGGAATATAGTCCTGTTGGCCGGGAATATAGTCCATGAAAGCTGTGAAATTTTGGGATATGGTTGTGTAAGTGTGGATATGAGATTAAAAGGATGTGCATAAGTGCTGTTACGAACAAATAAAAGATGTAGTATATGAACATGATACCTCTACGCATAATTATGTAGTATATGAACATGTAGTATCTTGTGTTTTTCGTGAAAGTAGGACCGGATAATATATTTTGTGCTGGAATTCACTGCCTGACTGTAGCATATAGCTAGTTCAGTATAGTTTGGACTTATTGGTTAGGCTGGTTCATAGTATCTGCGGTTTCTTTTGGTATTGTTCCCCTTGTTTGTCTATTAAATGTAAATTGAACCTTTGCAGATGTTTCCTCTCTGATGAAACAAGGCCTATAGCTTGCATCATTGAGAGCATTCTGCAGTGTGCTCTAGACTTCAGGTCTTGTCTTACTGGGGGAGTATGGAATGCTGGAACAGGCCAAGAGAATCTAATTTCAAGACTCTCTGGAATCAATATATCCCAGGTGATTCTCATATCATTAAAGTTGTAAAGAAATGTGGACAGGGATATATAAGGTTACTTACCAAGAATCAATTCTAGTTGAGCTAGCATTGTCATATATAGTAAAAATGATGGAGAAGACAAAGTGCTGCAGTGTTGCTATGTTAGGATACTTTGGTTTGCGATGGTGTTAGTTCCATTTTTAGCTTTCCCTGAAACATAGTTTTCGACTTAGAATGCCAATCGCAGTTCATTTATATCATAGCCAAACATTTGTCAATACTATTTGGCCGACCTTGTGTTTGTGAGGAGTATTCCTTGAATCTCATAATTCCAGCCCATTCCATACTTAATTTTTGCCTGTTTCTAAGAAAGGGAAACCTCTTGAGTCACCAAAAATCACCACTATTGTGACAACCTTTAGCCTGATTCCTTCTCAGAAAATGCAAATGGCTACAAGTCCAAACCCAGTTAGGTGTGTGAAGCCCATTTATTAAAGTGATGGCCAGGGAGGTCAGATTAGAATGTGACTTGACATGTCTGGTTGTTCGGCTGATTAAGTACTATTGATATCGAAAATTAAATTCATTAATGTTGCTCCAGTGTTCCATGTAGGGGTCAGGCAGGTTTATGTTGATTAAGCATGGAGTAGAGATATAAAGTGGAGGTTGTGGGATATGGCTTTGCTTAATTTTCAGTATAGAGTGGTTCTGTAGCAATAGTATATAGAGTATGGGGTTGGCTGTAGTGATTCCGGTGAATTGCTGATCAGGAATTGTGTTCCATTTAATACAATAAAATTTATCTCGTCGATCTCCTTCAGGATGGTGATCTCATCATTATCAGAAATCAGTTTAGAATGGTACACAACATGGTATAATGCACCATTTAGGGTGTTTTTACTTGCCTGAAACTATTTATCTTCTTGATTTTCAGAAATACTCGAGTCATGATCGGTAAATAACTCTTTAATAATTTGTTTGCATATCTATTTTGCAGGTTATATCCATAAAACAAATTTTTGACAAGAATATGAAAGAATTGCACTTCTGTTACCTCAAATCACCTAAACATGGTGAGTTTGGACTCTCTCACTTCTGGGAATACCTGAACTACAACAAGTATTACTCAGATGCTGCTTCCATGGTCCAAGGCTCTGTGATATGATATTTGCCATTACCGACAAATCGGGATCTGTGTATGCTTGAAGCACCCCAGTTGATTACCATGATTGAAGAAGGTAACAACAGAAAAGAAGTATCCAGCTTCCGTGTGAAATTTTGGACTGTAGCGTAGCACTGTTGTCCAGTTCTGTTGATCTTGTTCCGTACTAGGTAGGAAATTTTTGTTTTATTCTTGTGTGCCAGTTTTGCATAATAGTAATGTGTAAATATATGTTCAAAATGATTTTATACATGATGTATTACGAAGACGACTTAATTTGGTGCTGATTTAATGAGCTATGGCATCCTAATGAGACTTACCTGTAAAATTTAAGGTTTCATCCCAAAAGCTGTTTGTTTTTCTGTTTTGGGAACACATACACATACCCAAACGCTTTTAATAACATCAATTTGGAGTTTCCAAATGACACAAACTTGTATATTATCATAATCATTGAACCCTTTAAGGTGGAGTGGAGGCAAATGCATTTGAGCTTTCGAAACCTTTCAAGCGTTTGAAGCTTAGAAGTGAAAACCTAGCTGTGTGTGCATCAAGGGTATTGTTTGTGGCCAGGTCTGTAACATAAACCAAGCAACACAAGTAGAGACGTATACTGTTGTTCTACAACACCCATACATTAGATTAGAGAAACCAATTCTCCATATACACAATGGATTAATATCTTTGAACATGATTCAGAGCTGAAGAAATTTTGGCCAAAGAACAACTGCTGGAACCAGATAACTATATTAATAACAGGTCAATCTGAAGCAACAAGTTACACTAGAGACTTCTACTCGCAGAGTCCCATCAAAGAACGCGAAACATGGGTAAACAAAAACAAATTTGTTAAAATCGGTATCAAACTTAACTATTTAAATCTGCTGCTGTTAAATTTTCATTTTGCTCATAAACTTTCGAATTTGTTTTATTTTCTTCTAAATTTGCAATCCTCTATTCATAGTTTTATTTTTATACAGAAAATTAGAATGTCAGCGACCTCTAAGCTACTGAAGATGGTAAGTATTGTTCCAATAACTGAGTACAAATGCGTCTGCACAAAAATGTCATATACTAAAATGGATTCTCTTCAGATGCTCATATTTCTGCTCACGATAGAAAAGACGCACACTAGTCTGCAAACACAAGGAGAGTGCAAGAAGGTTAGATGAAAAGGAAAGCCAAGTTTGAGGAGATTGTAAAAGCCTATTGCAGAGATACAAGGCGACACTTTGAAGCTAAACGAGAACCTATTCCAGAGATATAAGGGTCATGCTGAATGCTAGAATGAGAATGACACACGCTTTGAATAAGCCGGCACAGTGTATTTGCAGTTTCTCTACTAATGCAACTGAACTCTGTAAGTTTCATCCCAAGTTAAGAAACTCCAGAGCCAAATAGTTGATCCTATCCTCACTCTTTTCCTTTCCAAACTTGATCATCACCAAAAACACCTAGAACCTCTTAGTTTTGTCTAAATTCAGTACAAAATGACCTCTAATTTAATTCTACACACATTGTCCAAAGTCTAAACGGTTAGAAACTTCAAAACGAAACAGAAATGAAGTATACTAGCATACAACTCCCATATATCAACAGAATCTATCAACAATGAGATAAGTTTTGCTAAATAGAAGTTTTAAGTTCCTACCGCTCGCAATTACAACGATTCATGCCCTCTTTGTTGAGCTGAACATCTAAACATCTTTACACAGGTTTTCCCCTACATCATACAAAAGCACTGATGTAAGTGTAGAGTTGACAATTTCTGAATCAAGTCTAGAGTTGACAATTTCTAGCAACTGCCACTTCTCTCTAAAGAGGGACAGGGATCTCTTCTTATTGCAGAATGCTTTCTAAAGTGACAATGTCTACTAAAGCATACAAATTGCATCCCTTGGTTCTTCACTACCTAACCATGTAGGGAAGATAAACAATAACTAATCACAGAACTCTGCGCAAATCCTTCATAAACTTGCGTTACATATATTCATGTATTTTCTTTCCCAGTCTTGGAAATCATTGCTCTCAATTTCTAAAGCTACATACGTGGACAAGCGAACTTCTTGTAGCTGATCCTATCCTAACAGATCCCCCCTTTATTTTCCCAACCTGACCTCCTCCCTTCCTATGAAGTCTGAAAGAAAATTCTAATTTCTCACTATTGACATACAGTTCAGATCCAGATAAACACTATGTCAAACATAATGCATTGGTCCCATTTCCTAAGAGCTGAACATTTTAAAGAATTACATTACTGCAACACATGAACACATTATCATAATGCAAATCTGGGAACAAAAAAACATTTGAACACAGCAAGTCTGAGTAGCATATATTCTCGATTTCATTAGCAGATAACAGACTAACCTCCCGAACGCAAGGATCAAAACAGAAGTGAAAAATGAAAGACAACAAGTAAACAAAAGTGAAAGGACTTGACTAGTGATGATTGGTAAGTAAAAGGCCGCTCTTCTTATTGTTCCTCTTGAGCATCTCCTCCGGCACAGGCTTGAGATTCTTCCTCTCCTTAGTTTTCGCAATCCTCTGAATCGTCTTGGGATTCGAAATAATCTGAAGCTTAGTCCCAGTCCTCAATATGTTCTCCTTCTTCCTCTTCTCTCTCTCCTCCATCTTCCTCCTCTTCTCCTCCTTGTTCTTCTTAATCTCCGCCTTCAGCTCCGCCATTCTCTCCTTGTACGCCCTCTTCACCGACTTGTTCTTCTCTCTCTCCTCGAACGTCGTCCCCTTCCGGCTCACCTGCAACGCCGACGACCTCTGCTTCCGCGGCTGCTTCCACTTCCGCCCTGACACCTTCCCGGCGATCACGCCGTCGTAGCTCGGCCGCCCGAAGGCGACCGGCTTGTCAGGGTTGTCCGACGACGATACGGCGGACCGCTTCGCCGTGGGTGGATAGGCGGCGTCGACTTCCATGGCGGCATCTTCGTTGGCGGAGGCTTCGGGGTTGCGCTTGCGCTTGTAGGTCTTGCCGCCGAAGCCTTCGTCGAGGCAGCGGAAATCGATTGTGCAGGCCATTCAGAGTGTCAGTGGAGAATTAGGTCTTGGGGTGCCGCCATCAGCGTGTTCGGCTTTACCAATTTATATGCAATATTTCATCAGGGTGTTTTGGACTTTTACTTTTCCTCTTAGTTATCAATTTTGGACTGATGATAAAAAAGTCAAATTTAATATAACTAATGATAAAAAGGTCAATAACTGTTTCATAATGATAATTAGGTCAGTTAACTAAACTTCTTAAACCGTTGCCCCAAAGTTGTAATTATTTACAACTTGTGCCACTGTGTAAATAATGAACTGCACGATATATTGCTCCGAATCCAAATTTCATACAACGTCTCTTTTAATTAATGAACTCAGTTTTGATTTCAGTAGCTGCCATTCCATAATTATCGTTCCCCAGCGCCGGCGTCGTCTTCGAGGTGTAGCATCATCGTCGCCAAACCCGACGTCAAGGTCTCCAATCTCCGATCTCTAATACTGCGACGGGACAAACTCACTGTCCTTCGCAGACCGTGTCCAAGCCAAGCCGGAATCCAATGACGCCAATCTCATCATCCTTCTCGGCCGCGTCAAAACCAAGCCCGAATCCAACACCGACGTCCTCAAGTCCAGCAAGTGAGTTTGATTTCATTCTTTAGGGATTTCTAAGGTTTGAATTCAATTTACGGATTCACTTTAGGTTTTGATTTGGTGAATTTCGGTTACATTAGGTTCGAATTTAATTTTGAATGTGAATTTCGGTTTGTTTTGTATCTGATTTGGTGAGATTTGGTGCATATGAATTTCGTTTGTTTTCAAATTGAATTTCCACTTCAATTTGTTTATGAAACATTCAGATTTTGGCATGGCTCATACAATGTGGAAGGTTTGTTTACGAATTTATGCAGTTGTGGAACTAAAATGTCATATTATATATGATAGTTTTTGATTCAGTATGAAGTTGTATCATTTTTGTTGAGAAACTGTGTGTTACTTTGCTAAGGTCATGTAGTCGTATGTGTGTTACTTTGCTAAGGTCAAGTAGTCGTATTGGAGATTCCCCTCTTTCAAAAATATTATCCTGTGGTTTGCTTCATATGTATTCATGCCATCTGTGGATCAGTGTTCTGCGATTGTTGCGATCGAATTGTTTGATTTGTTTCCCGGTGATATTAGGAAGGTGAACCCCTAAACTGCATTCTGTTCTGTTTTCCTGATTAGTATACATTACTGAAAGAGACATTTCTGCTGCATTTTCAAAAGGACCGAGTTTGTTTTACATGTCAAGTAACTGTTTTTGTAACTACTAGTGTAACTACTGGTGTAACTACTAGTGTAACTACATGTCAAATAACTGTTTTTGTAACTACTAGTATAACTACTGGTGTAACTACTACTGTAACTACATGTCAAATAACAGTTTTTGTAACTACTAGTGTAACTACATATAAAGTAACTGTTTTTGTAACTACTAGTGTAACTACTGGTGTAACTACATGTCAAATAACAGTTTTTGTAACTACTAGTGTAACTACTGGTGTAACTACTAGTGTAACTACATATAAAGTAACTGTTTTTGTAACTACTAGTGTAACTACTGGTGTAACTACTAGTGTAGCTACATGTCAAGAAACTGTTTTTGTAACTACTAGTGTAACTACTGGTGTAACTACTAGTGTAACTACATATAAAGTAACTGTTTTTGTAACTACTAGTGTAACTACTGGTGTAACTACTAGTGTAGCTACATGTCAAGAAACTGTTTTTGTAACTACTAGTGTAACTACTGGTGTAACTACTAGTGTAACTACATATAAAGTAACTGTTTTTGTAACTACTAGTGTAACTACTGGTGTAACTACTAGTGTAGCTACATGTCAAGAAACTGTTTTTGTAACTACTAGTGTAACTACTGGTGTAACTACTAGTGTAACTACATATAAAGTAACTGTTTTTGTAACTACTAGTGTAACTACTGGTGTAACTACTAGTGTAGCTACATGTCAAGAAACTGTTTTTGTAACTACTACTGTAACTACTGGTGTAACTACTAGTGTAACTACATGTCAAGAAACTGTTTTTGTAACTACTGGTGTAACTACTGGTGTAACTACATGTCAAATAACTGTTTTTGTAACTACTAGTGTAACTACTGCTGTAACTACTAGTGTAACTACATGTCAAGAAACTGTTTTTGTAACTACTAGTGTAACTACTGGTGTAACTACATGTCAAATAGCTGTTTTTGTAACTACTGATGTAATCTCTATTTGATCTTGTTGTTAAGTTTGTTTGTGATTAACAACTGTTGTGCTTTTTGATTATTCTCTTTTGCTGGACATATAATTCTTAGTGTACCTATCGTTGTAACTATTATTTGCTTTTTGTACTATTCAGGAACGCAATGACAGAAACAAAAGGTAAAAACATTGAATCCGATGACGACACGGACTACGAAAATAGAACCAAAAAGAAGAATGATTCCAGAACCAGAAAATCACCAAGGATATTGCAATTAAAGAAAAAATCAGTTGCTGATACAAGAAAAAGAAAAGTTGCAGAATATGGTAGTGATGGAGAAGATGCTGAAAATCAACAGAAAAAGAAGAAGAAGATGAACAAGAAAGGATCTGAGGAAGAAACAAAAGAAGAGAGTACTGAGGATGAGCAAGAAGATGAAATGGAAGACAAAAAAGTGGGGAAAATAGAAAGCATACAGTACCGCTGTCGTCTACCAAACTTTGCAGCTTTCAAAAACGGAATAAATGATAAGGTGGTTGAAGAATTAAGGAAAGGGCCTTTTTATAAGTTGTTTGAAGCCTTTCATGAACAAAAAGTAA
The DNA here is from genome assembly GCA_963682095.1 of Potentilla sterilis. Classification (NCBI taxonomy): domain Eukaryota; kingdom Viridiplantae; phylum Streptophyta; class Magnoliopsida; order Rosales; family Rosaceae; genus Potentilla; species Potentilla sterilis. The sequence continues at coordinate 28,831,122 of OY821759.1, read as the reverse complement.
GCAGCAAAGTGGTTGGTAAAGTCGACAGGCAAGTGTGGCTGATTTTGGAAGCATTTGACCCCAAAGAAGAGGTGTTTCTGTTTGGAGGAAAGAAGTACAGAATTACCGACACCATTACATCTGAAATTCTTAGATTGCCAAAGAATGGAGATCGGGTAGAAACTGCTGAATTGGACCAAGAAGCTGAAGATATGTTGGTTCAGTTATTTGGTGAGAGGAAGAAAAAAGAAGATAGAGTTCAAAGAGACATGGTTCAAAGAGCTATTCAGAAACTACATGATCAGCAGCCGGAAAGTGAAGAAGATAGAAAGAGAAAGATTAAGAATCTGGCCAGACTTGTGGTTTTGGAGATATGCATTGAATTTCTTTTCCCTAATGTTTCTGGATTTCTTTCATGGAAATTCGTGAGAGCTATTTGGGGTGACTATGGAAACTTCGCATGGGCTGTTGAAGTTGGAGCTTTTTTAAAAAAGACCATCTTACGACAGAAAAACAAGCGTGTGATAACAAAAAGCATCAACTCTGGAGGATGTGTCTTCCTGATTCTGGTAATTTTTTTCAATTCTGTAAACTTCTTTATGTTTGTAACTATAAATGTAACTGCCACATATTGACTACTAACAAATGTTTTTAATTTACTTTCTAGTATTGGCTATGCGAGAAGACAAAAGTTGTGGCGCCAATTGAGGGAAGAGAACAGGAAACACACTTGATGAGGAAATGGGACCTTAGAGCATTGGCAAAAAAGTTAATGAACTATGATCTCAAAGCATACACAGTAAGTGTTCTTTTACTCTCTATCAAGTAAATATAAATGTACCTAGGATTGTAACTAGTGCACGTAACTATCATGGGTATTAAGAAAATATAAATGTAACTAGCAATGTAACTAGCAATGTAACTGTGTATGTAACTATCCTGTGTATGAAGAAACTATAAATGTAACTGTGTATGTAACTAGCATTGTAACTAGCAATGTAACTGTGTATGTAACTATCCTATGTATCAAATACCTATAAATGTAACTAACATTGTAACTAGTGTGGTAACCGTGCATGTAACTATATTGGGTATTAAGTAACTATAAATGTAACTAGCATTGTAACTACCCTGATAACTACAATTCCTGCAAACTAACTGCTTGCTGCAATTTTTTTCAGAGATTGTTTACCAATGCCAAACCAGATCCTAAAGACAGCGATGATGAAAATGAAGAGCCAAATCCCGGATCAAAGTTGAATGAGGATTTGACCGTTAAGGATGCAGAGCTGCGAAAAAAGGATAAGATTATTCAAGAAATACTTCTCGCCAACCAAAACTTGGAGAAAGACTGGATAGAAAATAAGACAAAGATTGAAGAGTTGGTTGCGCAAAATGAGAAGTTGTGGTTGGAAAATAGGAGTCTGAATGCGATTACATTGGGGATGTGCAACAAAGAAATTCAAGAACAGATGATGAAGCAAAAGGAAGAGATCAGGAAGCTGAAAGAGGACAAAGAAGAGATGAGCAGAACAAAGGAAGATATGTTGAGAGAAATTGAAAAGAAGAATGAAGAAATAAAAAACTTACACAAAATTATTGATGCACTGTCCAGCTCTCAAAACTCACAACAAGCCGAAGAAATTGAAGCGCAAAAGGATGAGGAACCTAAGAAAAAGGGTAATTTCTGATCTAAGACGTACCAAAGGAGAAAACGGAAACAAATTGAATAGATTGTTTAGATTATGTGTTCTTTTTCTATTTTTATTTAGAGTTGTATTTAGACAAATTTCTGGTTTGGTATTTTAATTAACTTTTTAATCAAGTATAAAGTATTGAAATCTACTTTAAATCAAGTATTATATGTAACTGTACTTTGACGCATATGTAACTATTTATGTTAAGTGAGTGTATATTTGATATGTAATTGGCAATTGTCCAGGTGATTGTATTCAGAAAGGAACTGAGGAAAATGTTGAACAAGATGGTCAGAAAGAGGCAGAGGAGGAGGGTAATCTCAAATTTCTAATTTTGTAACTAGAGTTGTAGCTGTCAAGTGTAACTAGAGTTGTAATTGTCAGTGTAACTAGAGTTGTAACTATATCAGTAACTGTCAATATTCCTTAATTTGCAGGTTACACGATGGATGAAGATCTAGAGGAAACTGTTGAACAAGATGGTCAGAAAGAGGCAGAGGAGGAGGGTAATCTCAAAACTTTTTTGTTATTGTTGGGATTATCTTTCTAATTTTGTAACTAGAGTTGTAACTGTCAGTGTAACTAGAGTTGTAACTTCAATATTCCTTAATTTGCAGGTTACACAATGGATGAAGATCTAGAGGAAAATGTTGAACAAGATGGACAGAAAAAGGCAGAGGAAGAGGGTAATCTCAAAACTTTTTTGTTATTGTTGGGATTATTTTTCTAATTTTGTAACTAGAGTTGTAACTAGATTTGTAACTGTCAGTGTAACTAGATTGTAACTCTATCCGTAACTGTCAATATTCCTTAATTTGCAGGTTACTCAAGGGATGAAGATCTAGAGGAAACTTTTGAACAAGATGGACAGAAAAAGGCAGAGGAGGAGGGTAATCTCAATTTTTTTTTGTTATTGTTGGGATTATCTTTCTAATTTTGTAACTAGAGTTGTAACTAGAGTTGTAACTGTTAAGTGTAACTAGAGTTGTAACTGTCAGTGTAACTAGAGTTGTAACTCTATTAGTAACTGTCAATATTCCTTAATTTGCAGGTTACTCGATGGATGAAGATCTAGAAAGAGAGGTGTTGGAGTTTATGGAAGAAATCGAGCGGGATCATATGGAAAAGGCAGCACAGCGAGAAACTGAGAATGGTATGTAATTCATCAAATCTACCATGCTAAATTATGTAATTATCTATGAAAAAAAAAATTGTGATTTGCATCTGTGTGAAGAAGGCATGGAACTGTAGGTGTTGGTCTATCTCTATTTATGTAACTCACAGTGTAATTGGTCATATTATGTCTGTTTAATATGTAACTATATTAGTAACTGTTGGTGTTCCTTACTCTGCAGATTACACGACAACAGAAAAAATAGATACGCTGATTTCTGAGGTTGTCAAAAGTATTGAACAAGAGGCACAGGAAAAAGGTGTTTGCTTGTTCTTAATATTTTTAATATAGTACTCTATTATGAGTTAATTAACTTGTTTTATCTCTGTGACTTTTTTGTAACTGACTTGTACTGTTAGCGTAACTGTTGGTGTAACTGGACTGTTAATTTAATAACTCTAGTTTTATGTAACTGTTGTTGTAACTGACAGTGTTCCCTACTTTGCACAGGGGAAAATATGAAATCACAAGTACAATCTCCACCTCAATCAATTCCCAAAGAAGCTAGATGGTCACCGAAAACACCAGTGACCGAAATGCCGACATTTGATCTCATGCCAGGCATTATCTCTCCTTGGGCATCTTGGAAAACCCCACCAGCACCTGAAATCAGCAACATGGAGGCTCAGCCGCAATGGAAAACCCCACCAGCACCTGAAATCAGCAACATGGAGGCTCAGCCGCAATGGAAAACCCCACAAGCACCTGAAATCAGCAACATGGAGGCTCAGCCGCAAAATTACCAAATAGTTGCAACACCATCTCCTATCAGCTATATGTATCCTGAGGAAGTGGTACCGAAGAAGAAAGAAGAGATCCGTTTGAAGATAATAGATGAAGTATCTGGCAAGACTGCAGAGTCGATGGGGTTGTACTCATACTCATATATAGCACTGATTAAGAGCAGAAAAAGGGTGAAGACAAGGGATACAAAAAAAATATATTGGTGGGGAGAGGTGAAGAAAGACAGAGAGAAGAAAGCAAAGAACAGAGAAGAACTCCAAAAGAAGATGAAACAGCAAATAGAGAAACAAGAGGGAAAATGAGGCAAGGATATTAATGAAAAGAAGTATGAAATCAATGAAAAAGGAGATATAATAGAAGTTATCAGCGACAGTGAGGTTGAAATCCCTAAGCCTAGACACATAGAAATTGAGGACTGGACGAGCTATACAGTTTTTAATCTCATGGATGATAGCACAAAGAGGAAATGGACAAGATTATGGAACACTATTCCAAATGGGTAAAAACTTGAAGTCTCGGTTTAAACTTTTTTTTTTTACTCGCAACGAAACTGTCCTTTCTAATATTTACTATAATTCGTCTCTGTAGGGAATTCGTTTGGAAAGGGACGATGCCTGGGTTGGAAATTTCAAAACATGATCTGAAAGAGTTGTTGATAGAGAATGGAGCAATTGGAATGAACGTGATAGACAGCTATGGAGGTGTTTTGAACGACGAATATTATGTACATGATTCTTCAGGTCACCCTACACCAAGGTGTATGCCAAGCTTGTCATGGGTAAGGCCCTGGAAACACCTAAATACATGTAACTGCTGTTGTAACTACTGGTGTAACTAGTAATGTAACTAAAAAATGTAACTACAAGCAAAAAAGAATAATATTGTAACTAGAAATGTACCAATATAAAACAAACTGTGTAATTAGTGTTGTACCTATTACCGACTTTAAAAACCTAACTACATGTAACTAGTAATGTACCTAAAAAATGTAACTGCTGTTGTAACTACTGGTGTAACTACAAGTAATAAATAATAAATAATGTAACTAGTAATGTACCTATAAAAAGTAAGTGTTTTTGTAACTAGTAATGTACATGTTGCTGACTATACTTTTGTGTAACTGTTTTGCTTGAATTAGCATTCGGTGGAGAATCTACATACGAGGAACCTTCACTATTACATGTGCGAGAAGCTGTTTGAACATTTAGGAGAATCAACAATGTTGTTTTTCCCGATGACACATCAGAATCAATTTCACCACACATTATTAATGTTTCAAACGGATCCGCCCCAATTTTTCCACCTCGACTCATTGCAGCCAAGAAGAATAAATCGTGACAACACTTGGAGAGATGCAAAAAAAATGGTAAGCAGATTTTGACCAAGTCTAATATGTACTGCATGCAACGAGAAAGTATTTTCTTTAGTTTTCTCATGGTTGTTTTATGACACTTAAATTGCAGGCAAAAATGATTGAAATTTGGATTATGGCAGTAAAAGATCAAGCAGAGGAAATGCTTAACGAGGGTTCTAGGATGAAGTATCACAATTCAAGCACCCATGAAGAATTGATATTGAAGAAAAAGAAGCTCACTGCAAAAGATGTGAATACGATCAGATACATCCAAGCAAATATTGAAGAGAGCAACATCAGTATCCATAAGTTCAAAACAATAAAAGGAGAAAGCCCACCTCAACAACAACCCGACTCGTAAGTAAAGGTTTTTTTTCAACTTATAAGTTGAGGTCTATGCACAGAACTCATACAGAAAAAATGTAACTGAAGATGTAACTAGAAATTAATAATATAACTGACAGGGTAACTGTGTAACTATGTATGTAACTGTGTAATTTAACTTTTACAGTAACAGGTTTTGTTTTGTAGCTACATATGTAACTGACAAGATTTTTTCTTTGGCAAACAGATTAGATTGCGGCGCATTTGTAATGTACTACATGAACAGGCTTGCCGATGAGAGAGATTTTGAAGACAAACCAGATATTACAAAGTTTCGAGCTGAAGTGATCAAGAAGTTGCTGAATCATCACAAAAGTTGGATATCGATACAAGATAGGAGAAGAAAAGTGTCGTTTAAGTAGACTGTTCAATGATTTTCATAAGCTTTTAGGGAACTATGTTATATATACTCATAGTTATTTAAAATTGTTGACTTGTAAGAATTCAAGTAACTGGTTATGTAACTAGACTAAATGGTTATACAACTGATTATGTGCATTTTCGTTTCATCTTATAACTGATTAAAGTGACAAAAAGAGATGTTTCATGTAACTAGTAATGTAGCTAACAAAAGTAACTGTGCATGTAACTGTATCTGTAACTACTGGTGTAACTACTAGTGTAACTACAAACAAACATGAATATATGTAAATTGCTTCTGTAACTACAAGCAAACATGAATAATAAATGTAACTAGTAATGTACCTATGAAAAGTAACAGTGTAACTAGTAACGTACATGGTGTAACTACTGGTGTAACTACATGCAAACATGAAATGTATGTCATATTTTTCCTTTAAAGTTTGCAGCGTGCCGCTGCACAACGAAATTATATTAAGTAACTATAAATGTAACTAGCAGTAACTATCCTTGAGAAATCCATTCACCACATGAACATTACAAGATTTCTACAGTTAATATATTTCATATATTTCCTTTAAACTTTGCAGCGTGCCGCTGCACAATGAATAAATGTAGAAGAAAATTTCTTAAAGAAATGTAACTGGAAATGAAAAAAAATGCTGATGTAATTATTGAGATAAAGTAACGAATGAAAGAACAAGTCAAAGATTATTTCACTTCCTAATGTCGAATATAATCCAAGTCAGAAACCAAATAGCTATAATGTAACAATCAGCGTAACTACAAATGTAACTGTCAGCGTAACTGTCGCTATATCGGATCTTTACAACTCGTTCTGTTGTGCCTGCCATATTTTCCACACCTGCCGCACTTTATCTGTTTTCTCAGTACTTCATCCTTACTTCTGAACCTTTGTTTTTTTGGTCTTCCGGGTGGTCTCCTTGTGAATGGTGGTTGTACAAAAATACTAGACTTTGGAAGCTCCAACGGCTTGGCAATAGAAGAAACAAGATTGATTGTATAAGAATAGGTTTGACGGTATTTCTCCACCTTGAAGCAAAAAAGAAGAGAATGATTAGCTCAAAATTAACTATAAGAAAACAAGAATAATAATGTAACTAGTAATGTACCTAGAAAAAGCAACTGTGTAACTAGTAACATACATGTTGATGGCTATAAACTTCAAATTTCACTTAACTAGTAATGTACCTATAAAATGTAACTGTTTATGTAACTACTGCTGCAACTACAAGCAAACATGAATAATAAATGTAACTAGTAATGTACATATGAAAAGTAACTGTGTAACTAGTAATGTACCTGTTGCTGACTATAAACACCTAATTTCATGTAACTAGTAATGTACCTATACAGTACTTTTCATGTGACTGAATATGTAACTACTAGTGTAACTATACAAAAAAAGGGGAATAAACTAACAAGATGAACAAGGATGAAAAAAACACCTGGTAAAACGGAGTGACATATGAATAAACTGAGGCACCAGCATTTTGCATAACAACAAGACCATGCGAACAAGGAAAACCATGACAGCTCCATTCACCACACGAACAATATGAGGTTGCCAAATTCACTATAACTCTATATTTCTGACAATGAACTTCATAGAGATTAGTATCTGATCTACTAACTTTCCAATGTCTTCCTTCGGCCAAGTTTTCCTTAAGCTTCTTTTCCATCTTCGGACACAAAAAAGAAAACCATTCTTTTACTTCTTCTTTTCGGGAAGAAATCATCTCCATGTTCTTCACACGAATACCTTCATTCATCTCAACAATAGGAAGACATTTCAAAGGCAACACCCAATTGTTAAAACACTCTGCCAGATTCGATGTCATTTCACCAAACCTGTCCCCATTGAAAAAAGCCACACACCAGCTCTCCTTCGGAAGATCCTTCAAAAAATCTTCAACTGGTTTGCCACCTTCTGCCCTCAACAATGCCATATTGCTCTCATACATATCCGGTGTGCGAGAATAAGCACAAGACATAAACAACTGCGGGATCCGCTGCTTTAGGTAGCAATCCTTAGGATACAATTGAGTCAGATTCTTAAGAAGGTGCCTAAAACAAAATCCTAAAGGGTTATTAGGAAACACTTTTGGATATGCACTAAGAAGGCCACTATTACGATCGAAAACAAAAGTGACCCGCCTTGTAGAATACCTAGCCAACTCTTCAGATAAGCATTGGAGGAAAAATGTCCAGTTGATTTCAGATTCAGAATCCACAATAGCATAAGCTACTGGATACATACCTGGAAAGAAAAAAAAAATGATGTCAGTTTTGTTAGATGCAACACTTGTTACACCAATAGTTACACCGTAACTATTAGTGTAGCAGAAAGTGAACAAAGTGAAACAAGTTACTAACTGGTCATGTAACTGACTTTGTAACTACACAAATAACTGGTCATGTAACAACCCATGTAACTGATTTTTGTAACCCCAACTAACTGGTCATGTAAGTGACTATGTAACTACACAAGTAACTGGTCATGTCATGCAATTGATAATGTGCATTGTCGTAGCTATCAAAAGTAACTGTGCATGTAACTGATTCTGTAACTACTAGTATAACTGTCAGGATAACTGCTAAAAGCAATTTGTAACTATACAAGTAACTGGAAATAAAATAATGTAACTTTCAGCAGAAAACTGTAACTATTAAAGTAACTGAAGTGGTAAATGGAAATAAATAATGTAGCTGAAAGCTGAACAAAGTCACACAAGAAATTGAACAAAGAAGGAAGTGAAGAAAGTCACACAAGTACCTTGATTACCATCCTTTGCTGTTGCAGCAATAAGCTGACCTTGATACTTATTGGTGATGAATGTGGCGTCTATGAACAAAAGGGGTCGGCATGATAGAAAACCATTCATCCAAGAAGAATAACAAACAAACATCCGTTGAAAACTTTTAGTTTCAGAGCAAATATTCAGTTCGATTCTAGAACCAGGGTTGGATTCAACCGTTCGCTCACAAAACCACACTAACTCAGAATACGAATCTCCTTCATCACCAATCACAGCTTCCCTTGCACGCTCTTTACCATACCATGCTGTACGATAAGGAACATCTATTCCAAAATCAGTTTTTAAGTCTCGACATACATCTGCAGCCGTCTTGTTTGGATTCTCTCGAAGCTTGTCAAGCATCACATACTTTATAATCTTGGAACCCATCATCCTACTACTCTGAAGGCGAATAACACTACAACAGCTATGCTCATTCACCAATTTCATAATCTGAAAAAAACCGTTGAACCTGCACAAATATAAAACAAAGTGTTCATGTAACTACCAATGTAACTATGTATGTAACAATAAAATCGAATCCAATAAATTGATTTCACCACAAAATGTGACTATATGTATAACAATAAAAGTAACACATAAGACCTAAAGCTGAAAATCATGCAGTTCAAAATGTAACTATAAGTGTAACAACGTGTGCAACCATGCAAAGTAAGCATATCAAAACTCAAGCTAAACTTCATGCGACCGATATTGTCACTATAAGTTTAACAAGTATTGTAGCTACAAAAAGTAACAGAGCAAAACTAAAGCTAACCTTAATGTAACTATGATTGTAACTATAACTTTAGTAACTGAACTTAATGTACCTGCACAAGGATGCCTTCACAAACCAGCCACAACCGTCAGAAACTTTCTTGGAACAACAAGCTGCAACAGTTTCTTTATTATTCCGCAGAAACTGAATATCAAATCCAACCTCCACAGCATACATACGCAGCTTCAATCTAAAATCTTCCACCCCACCCTCAAAAATCTGACCCACTGAATGAATAAAAGACTCCCAGCCATGAGTGCGATATACCTTCGGCTCCTCCCGCGTATAGCAACCCAAATACTGATTTTCCTCAAGCAAAACACTGCTCTCATCAATATAATTGTTACTAACCACACTCTCTAAACCAGAAACACTGGAATCCTCATATAAAACATCAACATCAACAAGGTCTGAGTTGTAACGTGACATAAGTCTACAAAGTATTTTCATATCAATGTCATTTTCCAATTGATATACTGTAACATCAGGATGGATGGTAAATCGAAGCTTGAAGACTATTCTATTCAAATCTGGATAGCGATCTCTTACACGCTTGCAAAAATCTAAAAACGAGCAATTATCCGAGAATGAAACTGCTGCTCCTTTACCACAACATACAAGCTTTGCTGTGTAGTTAAAGTCCATTGCGCCTGCAAAAACAAAACATAAAAATATAACTATAAAGTGTAACTAGTAATGTATCTATAAAATGTAACTGCTTCTGTAACTACAAGCAACCAGGAATAATAATATAAATAGTAGTGTACCTATAAAAAGTAATTGTGCATGGTATATTGCTTTTGTAATTGCTTTTGTAAATGTAACTATAAATGTAACTAGCAGTAACTATCCTTGAGAAATACATTCACCAAATGAACATTACAAGATTTCTAGAGTTTATATATTTCATATATTTCCTTTCAATTTTGCAGCGTGCCGCTGCACCGCAAGGGCAGCGTGCCGCTGCACAATGAAATTATATTAAGTAGATACCTACAATGTAACTAGCAGTGTAACTGGAGTGCTAACTGTGCACATAACTATCCTAGGTACAAAGTAACTATAAATGTAACTAGCAATGTAACTATTGTTGTAACAGTACATGTAACTATATTGGGTATAGAGTAAATAGCAATGTAACTATAAATGTAACTAGCAGTAACTATCCTTGACAAATCCATTCACCACATGAACATTATAAGATTTCTAGAGTTTATATATTTCATATATTTTTTTTAAACTTTGCAGCGTGCCGCTGCACCGCAATGGCAACGTTCCGCTGCACAATGAATATATGTAGAAAAAAACTTCTTAAGGAAAAGTAACTGGAAATGAAAAAAAATGCTGATATAATGTAACTAGTAATGTACCTTTAAAAAATAACTATAAACACCTAATGTCATGTAACTAGTAATGTACCTATAAAATGTAACTGCTTATGTAACTAATGGTGTAACTACAAGCAAATAGGAAAGAATTATGTAACTAGTAATGTACCTATAAAAAGTAATTCTATAACTACTGATGTAATGTAACTAGTAATGTACCTATAAAAAGTAACTATAAACACCTAATTTCATGTAACTAGTAATGTAACTAGTAATGTACCTATAAAATGTAACTGCTTATGTAACTAATGGTGTAACTATAAGCAAATAAGAAAGAATTATGTAACTAGTAAAGTACCTATAAAAAGTAATTCTGTAACTACTGATGTACCTGTTGCTGACTATAAACATCATACTGAAAACGTAGATCTATTTTGTTATATTTATACGAATTCTGTATCACTGAAAAAGATCATATAATGTATATACCAATTCTATTCAGTAGTGCTGCGAATCTTCATCGAAGTTTGCAGCGGTTTAATTAGGCATGCAAGACACGAGAGAGAGAGAGAGAGAAAGAGAGAGAGATAAGAAAAATGAGGAAACTGACCTAGTCGATGAAGGCGACGAAGAACCGGAGAACGTCAGGGGAAATAGCTAGAGGAAAAGGCGACAAATGAAATCGATTTCGGCAATCGTCGGGGAGGACAGCGCAGATGAAATCAAAGTTGATGAAATCAAAATCGACAAATGAAATAAAAAACGACGAGTGCGGCAACAAATGAAATCAAAATCCAGAGCAGGCGAGGACGCGCAGATGAGGAGGATTTGTCGACGGTGGAGATAATTGAGCACTGGTAGTGATGGAGCAAGAGCAGGAAGAGGCAGCGGAGATAATTGAGATCGGGACGAACGCAAATTCAGAATTCAAATAGGAAAGAAAGAATATAGCGTGGGAGCCAAGAAAGGAAAATAGCGTGAGATCGGGTTGTTAGAGAAAAGAGTGGAGCTGTTATAACCAGGGGTAAAAAAGTCATACAAAAAACTAAATTCTGACCATTTTATCATTTGATATAAAATAATTAGACAATTTTATCATTTGATATAAATAGAGCTGACTTTTTTAACATTTCAAAAAAAGGAGTGATGTAATTATCATTAGTGAGTGTAAATGGTTTTTTTTTTGTCATTTGCCGATCAATTTTTTTATTTTTTTTCACATCTCAAATTAACCATTTAATCAAGAGACCAACACAAGTTAAGAGTTTGTGCGCGAGACCTGGAGCAAAAGTATTGTCGTTGTGATCAGGGTTTAAAATTTTTGCGATATATTTGATATATCTCCCGATATCTTTTTTTTTTTAATCTACTAATATATTTTTGAGTATAAATATTTTATTTTTCACTGTATTTATGAAATTTCTCCGATAACGTATTTTACCGAAATATTTGTAAAAAATTTTCACTAATATTTTTTTCCTCGAGATTCGAAAATGTCTAAAAAAAGAGTAATTGAATAAGTAATCAGTGATCATCTCGAGGGATATAAAAAAAATGAGTACCCCGGATTTCGCTCAAAGAATATCCAGATAAGAAAAGTGATAGTGTTGAGAAATATCAGTGAGGAGTGTTCTGCTCGAGGAATATAGAAGAAAGTAAGAAAAGTAATCACCTCGAGTTCTCGAATAAGTAATCGCCTCGAGTTTTCGACTAAGTCTCGATTTCTTGAATAAGTAATCGTCTCTAGTTCTCGAGACAAAAATGAGGCTTGTTTTAGTCCGACAATATTACTTGGTTCAACAAAACAATAAAGACATGATTGAATTTTTCACTAATATTTTTTTTCCTCGAGATTCGAAAATGTCTAAGAAAAGAGTAATTGAATAAGTAATCAGTGATCATCTCGAGGGATATAAAAAAAATGAGTACCCCGGATTTCCCTCAAAGGATATCCAGATAAGAAAAGTGATAGTGTTGAGAAATATCAGTGAGGAGTGTTCTGCTCGAGGAATATAGAAGAAAGTAAGAAAAGTAATCGCCTCGAGTTCTCGAATAAGTAATCGCCTCGAGTTTTCGACTAAGTAATCGCCTCGATTTCTTGAATAAGTAATCGTCACTAGTTCTCGAGACAAAAATGAGGCTTGTTTTAGTCCGACAATATTACTTGGTTCAACAAAACAATAAAGACATGATTGAATTATGTCTGCACACCTCGATGATGAAGATGGCAACTCTTGTCCACAAGTGGTAGAAATTGCGACTGATAGCGGAATTGATATGAACATGGTATTATCTGAAGATGTTGGAAACCTATGAGATAATTTCGACAATGATGGTGCATGGGGGGCACTACAACTCCGGATAGTTCAAATGATGATGGTGGTGGAGGCGGAAAAAGTAGTGGAGATACAGGGTTTGAATATGGACAATCTTTTGTGGGTGGAGACATAAACCAGTTTACACGTGAAATTAATTTTGATCATCTAACCCAAAATAAAGACCACGGATTTAGAAAAGCTGGTCATGGTGCGCAAAAGCAGAATCGACATGGCAGCAGGACTAGATGTGCAATTGATGATCAAAGTACCCTATCTGATGTTGCTTCAGTTACCTTAAATCTTGATTCTATCATTTAGGCACAGAGCGTAATGAGACGTCAAATGAACCACATGAAAGCGACAATCAATTTGGTTATAATATTTATGAATATGGTTAATATGGAGAAGTACATGACCAATCATATAGTTGGATTCATCCTTATTATCTCATTCTAGGGGATACCATCGGCAGCTTCAAAGAGATATATGACTATAATATTAATCACTATAATTCATACTATATAGGTCATATGTCTTGGTCAGATTATTGTACTTTCGTGGATCAGGGTGGGGAATTTGAACCACCTAGAGTCTATTTCTGGTACTAAATGAAACTATTATTTGTATTTATTTAAGGTTTTATGTGTAAATTGAATAAATTTAATATTCAAATAAAAAAAAATTCTTACGGAGTATCCTCGATATATTCGATATTGTTTTTTTTTCTTCAAAAAACTGATAAATATACTGATACCGATATCTTCATCCTTGGTTGTGATGATTTGAAGAAGTGAGCAATGCGTATAAATCGTCACGAATGGATGACTCACTAGTTACTACTAAAATCTAATATTCAATTACATTAATCAACTTTATGCTTAATAAAACAACGTGAATATATGAATTAAATACAAAAATAGAATCATATCATCCTACTTCTCTTGTTGTATCTATTGTCTAGCAGATTTTCTATTTTGACTTTTTAACTATTTTAGAGAATTTATTTAGTTTTTTTTATCAAAAGGGGATTGGCCCAGTTGTTTTAACAGGACCCGCTCCGGATTTTGCCCTGAAACCCGGATAAGGCACTATGGGGACCACCTTAAAAACTAACTTAATCGATAAATCGATAAACCAATCTTAAGATGGACAACCCTAAAACCTGTAATGAACAAAAACACTTCAAATTCCAGTTCCAACCTCAATACCTGGAGTCATCTGCTCCCCACACTACAACAATGGAAATCTTAGGCGACGAAAAATTTTCGTCACCTAAGAGTAATTTTCGTCTCCTAATTACTTAGGTGACGAAAATTTCGTCACCTAAGTTTCGTCGTCTAAAGTTTGTGGCCTAAGAAAGTAGACGACGAAAATTATAAATTTCGTCGCCTAAGAAAGTACTTAGACGACGAATAAAATTCGTTGTCTAAGAAGGATTGGTGACGAAAAAAAATTTTAGAGGACGATGTTTTTCGTCGGCTATGGACTTACTTAGACGACGAAAAATGATGGTTTCGTCGACTAAGTTATTTACTTAGATGACGAAAAATTATACTTTCGTCGACTAAGTAAATAACTTAGTCGACGAAACCATCATTTTTCGTCGCCTAAGTGATTTACTTAGTCGACGAAACAATAATTTTCGTCGCCCAAGTTATTTACTTGGGCGACGAAAATAATATATTCGTCGTCTAAGTAAATCACTTAGGCGAGGAAAATGATAGTTTCGTCGCCTAAGTAAGAATTTATATTAAAAAAAAAATAACCGAAATTGAGACAAAATATTAATTAATAAATTGAGACAAAATTTATTAATACAAATCAAATACTTACATCATCAGATTATTTGAAGTTAATACAGAAGGACATGTATAAAAAATCACAAAATCATACATACTCCCCCTACAGAAGATAGCCGATTGCAAAGAGGAAGTGCTGAAAATAGCACAAAATGGAATACTAGTTACAGTTAAATGTACTATGAATTGAAATATAGACATTCAAGCTCTTCCAAGGAAACAAAGATGCGGCAAAAGGAACCTGTGCTGCTGTGCAGGTGTAGGTTCTCCATCAAGCTACGATACTGCTGTAGAGACCTCCTCCAATGTGGAATACAGCAGTACTACAATATAGAAATTGCAGAATTTCCATATGGGAGCTGCTCGTCTGCGTGTTCGACCCAATAACAATAATGCAAGGACCAAGTTTGCATCCGGTTACACAGTAGATGAGCATCTGATCCCAAAATGGATCAGGAGTCTATACACTTGAATCAGTCTCCAGCAGTCCTCTTGTAGTGAACTCCGGTTGCACAGGGACAGCTTTCTTTGGATGATGTTGAAGTAAACAAACAAGAGTCTTGACAGCTTTCTTCCTCTGACAGCCCTGGTGGTAGAGGAGTAGCTGGATCAAACAAATCCATAATTTCTTGATCCTTAGCAGCTATGGGAACCTCACTTTTGGAGAAGAGAATGTAGATGTTCCTAACCACCGACTTGACAACAAAGCGGCCAAAATCTGCTTCTGCCCTCCCTGGCTCCTGTAATTATGTAACTACATTATTTAACATACAACAATTCCATAGCTCATGATTACAACTGATGCAGGCCAGGGAAAACCATTGCCGATAATCAAAATGATCATATATATGTGATTTATACCTGCCACCTTGTTATGTAGAATCCTTCAGGAAGAAGATGATTTTGGACAGCGGAGGGACCTGGCAGCATGAAAGGGATACCTAGTGATATGAGGCCAGATATTCTCTCGGGATAAGCAGCAGCTATGAGATATTCAGTTATAGATCCAAAATCCTTCCCAACAAGGAAAGCCTGGTCAATTATCAAAGCTATAATGTGTGAATATGATCAACTTCAAGTTCTCTTGTGCCAAAATGTACTTCAAGAGTTACCGTGTAATTTCATAATTACATAGATGATGTACTCCAAAAACATTGTAGTTTCCAAATACCATTATCAACAGTTTGAGTTATAGCTAGCCAAAGCATGTTGTTTATCGTGTGGGATATAAAAGTTCCTATTTATTTGAACTTGCAGAATGATCGGCTGTACTTGACTGATCATTTTAGAGTTGTAATTCAGGTACAGTAATTCATATATTATTTGCAGTTATCATTTAGCTTGTAGCACTCAATACTTGGTTTTAAAATTAAAGACAGTTCCCTACTTCACTTGGTTCTAAGACATCTGATTAACATATTCACAGCTTAAAGAGTTAATCAATTAATGGATCTTTTCTTGGTGAATAACATTGTGGGATGAGACTCACATACATCAACAAGTGATAGGGAATTCTGGATGACCAGGGGCCGGGGCTCTTTACAATCAGACTAAAACGAAAAATTTATCTATGAACACATATTACCTTGTCAATGGCCAATGCATCCAAAACTCCAGCAGTAGTGAACTCCGGTTGCACAGGGACAGCTTGCATCTAGAATCAGTATATTAGGCTTAATCAGTATATTTGAAGGGAACGAGAGAGAGAGAGAGGGAGAGAAAGAGAGAGCCATACTGAGCGAGGGAGGCGGAGGCAAGACCGGCGACCGACGAGGAGGCTGGGGCGGAGGCTGGCTGAGGAGGTGGCTAGGGTGGGGGCTGGGGCTAAGTGGTAGAGGCGGAGGCGAGACCGGCGACCGACACGAAGGTTGGGGCGGGGGCCACAAGGCGGAGGAGGGAGCGGCGAGTGAGGAACCAAAGATGAATTGGGGAGATCGACTGAACCAAAGTGTTTAAGGGATTGCAGATCGAGTATATATATTCAATTGACTTACGCGACGAAACTTCCCCTTTCGTCTCCTAACATAACAACCTAGACGACGAAATATTCAAATTTCGTCTCCTAAGATAAAACCTTAGACGACGAATACAAAAATTTCGTCGCCTAAGATAATTTCGAATTTTTCCCAATTTATTGGTGCAAAATTAGGCCGCCAATTTATTAAATAAAAAAATATATATATATTTACTTAGATGACGAAAATTATATTTTCGTGGCCTAAGCTTTTACTTAGACGACGAAATAATAGTTTCGTCGTCTAAGTAATAACTTAGGCCATGAAAATCTAATTTTCGTCGTCTAAGTAAATATATATTTTTTTTCATTTAATAAATTGGCGGCCTAATTTTTATTTAATGTGTTAAAACATTTACGACGAGTTCATAGAAAAACAATTAGGTTTAGAACGTTTATATACTAAGTATCTGTCAGTCGGATCCCCGAATGGTTCAAGGCGCATATATTAACAGTCGAAGTACGTACGTACGTACAGACCATTTTATAATTGTAATTATACATCAAAACGCTATTACGTACCTTTACATGACCTTGTTTGGTCGACTCTTCCAAACATATGAGACCTAATTATCCATGTAAAAATTTGAAAACTTTTACCTCCCGATACTATGGCTCCCATAGAGAGATATAAGTTTAAATAAGGTTAACCGCATCGATCGGGCCTCTAATTTTGTTGGATTTAAGTGATTTTTTTACCATCACCATATTTCATCATAACGATTAAATGCCATTTCACAGCGTTTTTCAAAATTTGACTTCGTATATATAGTTGTTTGGAAAAGTTGTACACTTCAGTATAATCTACTAATCAAGTTATACCGGATTAGTAAACATGTTGTCATTATAATGGCTAAATTTACAAAATGAAAATTTTGACCGTCTGATATGATTGTTATAGTTAACTATGAGTAGAGTATAAAAATCAACTCGTTTCGTGAACGGTCGATGCTCGATCGAATCAATCAACCATATTTTCATAAAACTTATCACACGAAAACGTTATTACGTACCTTTAGATGATTTTGTTTGGTCGACTCTTCCAAACATTAAACTCTCATATAGATGAAACCTATTTATCCATGTAAAAATTTAGAAACTTTTACCTCCCGATACTATAGCTCCCCATAGAGAGAGATAAGTTTAAATAAGGTTGACCGCATCGATCGAGGCTCTAAGTTTGTTGGATTTAAGTGATTTTTTTACCATTACCGTATTTCATCATAACGATTAAATGCTATTTCACAGCGTTTTTCAAAATTTGACTTTTTCTATATAGTTGTTTCGAAAAGTTGTACACTTGAGTATAATCTACTAATCAAGTTATGACGGGCGGTGTGTACAAGGCCCGGGAACGAATTCACCGCCTTATGGCTGACCAGCGATTACTAGCGATTTCAGCTTCATGTAGGCGAGTTGCAGCCTACAATCCGAACTGAGGACGGGTTTTTGGATATCAAACGGACCGCCCCAGAAGGTAATTTTAATGTGGCCGATTTCCCCTCTTTTGCAATCAGTTTCGCTACAGCACCTGCTGCTCTAGCTAATACCGCATTAGTAAATATGTTGTCATTATAATAGCTAAATTCACAAAATGAAAATTTTACTATATAGTCTGGGTTTACTTAGGTGACGAAAATTAATTTTTCGTATTCACAAAATGAAAATTTTACTATATAGTCTGGGTTTACTTAGGCGACGAAACTTAATTTTTCGTCGCCTAAGATCCACACTTAGGCGACGAAAATTAAGTTTTGTCGTCTAAGAAGAAAACCTACCTACGAAAAAAAATTTGTCGTGCTCGTCATTTCTTAGACCACGAAAAAAAAGTTCGTCGTCTAAGATATTTTCTTCGGCGACGAATTTTCAATTTTCGTCTCCTAAGTACAAATCTTAGGCGACGACTTCTTTTTTTCGTGGTGTAAGATAATGCACGGACGACGAATATTTTTTTCGTCGGTAGGTTTTTGTCTTAGACCACGAAAATATGAATTCGTCGCCTAAGACTGTTCTTAGGCGACGAAAATTTTTTCTTAGGTGAGGAAAGTTTTTTCGTCGCCTAAGCTATCTTAGGCGAGGAATTTTTTTAAGTTTCGTCGCCTAAGGTTTTTTTCCTTGTAGTGCCAAGTCACAACAACCGCCACAAATAAACACAAAAATCAAACTCAACTATTATTTAAAAAGACTCACAGGTAATTAGAGCAATCTAATACAATGAACTGAGAATACAAAATAAAAAGGTAAAGGATCAACAGATCCCATCAAGCGGAAGCAAAGACGAAGATGACTATGCCTCGACTTCGAGTACTCTTGACCTCAAATAAACTAATATGCAAACTGGGCGATTTAAAACGAATGGCTCAGGGAAAAGTAAATTATAAATGTTAGAGTGAGTGGATAAAATAGAATAATTTAATATAATACTTTAAATAAAAGTATCATATTATTTTCCCAATGTTTTATAAATAAAAACCACAATGCATGCATTTTAATAAAACGTCTCACGTTTAAGAAAATCGTATTTAAAGATCAGCCCCGCTGATATGTCAAATAAATAAATAATATTTTGTTTATAATTTTAAGAAAAAATACATTTGAAAGTCAAATAATAACATATTATGACAAATCCCATTGGTCATATAAAATAATAAAAACCCAGCCTCGCTGGTTAGGGAATTTATTAAATAACAGAAAATCTCATAAGAGAAAATATTCTCGAAAACCAAATAATATAATATCATGACCAATCCCATTGGTCATATAATAGGGGAAAGTTAGCACCATTTAATAGTAAGCCTCCAAGTCTAAGGGTCGAGCCTCCAAGACTCTGTAGCGTCCCACGGTAAACCTGTACAAGTCGACCACCGAGGTGAATCTGACTTATGTAGTCAAGTCGTCACCTCACATAGGCTCAGGTGACTAAGCTAGCTAGCATCAATATATATAGACCCTGATATGGTGAAAATCCAAAAGTAAAACCGAAAATACGCTTTCTCTTATATATCATAAATTAGTACGGTCTCTGGCTGCACATTTGAGGCTTAAAAATATCATAATAGCCTCGAAGAAAAAATATATATGACATGTCCCACATGCCGTAAAATAATATCGAAAAATTTATTTATATAACATTGACATGTCTTACATGTTGTAAAATCACAAACAGCGAAAACATAAAATCTCTGGAAATCTCATTTCTGGTCTTTACATTTAAATACATATAAAACTTATTCAGAAAAATCAAATTAAATATGAATTATTAAAACATACTATTTCCGGAAATCTCATTTCCGGGTAAAATTACGTACTACTTAAAATAGTAGTAAATATATCACCCAAATCCATAATTTACTTTAAATATCAATATCATAAAATTATATGAATTATTATGCTTCAGAAATCAGTTTATTTAAATTAAACTGGATTTCATTAAAATAGTTATGCATGTATTTATTTAAAATAAAAATCCTCTCACAGTACGGCCGACCGCGCAGCTATTCCGAGCTCTCGTCACATTGAGTAACCTCTCGATCTATAAAAGAGACGTATTTAAAACATATTTCAAAACTCATAAATTTATTAAAAAAGTTAAATCTACGGACGTCCTCACTCGGCCGAATAACCAAAATTTCAATTCTTGTTATCGGTATTGGAATTAGGTCTCAAATACCAAAACAATTTACGTCTAAATTTACTCAGGACACCCATCCCGAGTCCGATAACTTCTTTACTGGTTATTTCGTCGTAAAATCATTTTAACCAGTCTTTATTTTTATTACGGTAAGTCAACATAAACATTTACTGGTCAAACAGTATTTGTGAAAGTCACATTATTATTTACTATTCATTTTTACTGTTTACCTTTACTTTTACTGTTTACCATTTACTGAATTATCTTTTCACATTACTTTCACCTTTTACCGTTTCACTTTAACCTTTTTATCCTTTTTCAACCTCCCGACGCCGGTAGCGGCACAACCCGCCGCCGGCAGCAGCTGTGCCGCAGCAGGGAGAAATAGCGTCGCCGCCCTCGCCGCCGCCAACTCCGCCATAGAGGCTCAAAACGCCTCCAATTCATCCCAAATTAACCCAAAACGATCGCCACCACCTTAGAACCTCATCCCCACTGCCTCCGCAGCCAAAAACTAACGCAACCGCCGCATATCTGCCGCCTAAACTACAAAATTTCCAATTTTTACAATAACCAACCAATTAAACATCAAACTATCATTAATCGACTCCTTTCAATGCTCTGAATTCAATTTCGACATCCAAATCCACTAAAAAATCATCTCTGCCGCCCACCAAGAAATAATCTGAAACCCTAGAATTTTGAATTCAAAATTCTTATTACCTTATTCGAATTGGATCAATTCGTTTGGTGGAGTTTTTGTGCCGGTCGAGGTCTTCCTTTCGCCCCTAAAATCAGGCAAAGATGTGGCCGGAGGAGGAAATATCCAGTTCGATACAGTCGCACCTTCTCTGTCCATTGGTTGAACGACAGCGAATCAAGCCGCGTCGCTGACACAGAGGAGAAGAAGTGGAAAAGGCGGTCCAAACGGGACTGATGGTGAGTCGAACGGTGACCGGACGACGGAGTTTTGGGGGCGGCGCTACAGTTGGCGAGGGTCGGGGTCGCACGGGGAGGAAGAGAGAGAAAGAAGAAAGGAAGAAGAAAGAAAAAGAAAAAAGGAAAAGGAGATTTGCCTTTCGGGAAATTTTCTTCTCAGCTATTTATATTTGTCCAAAAACGGAAATTTACGGGTTTTTACGTCGTAACTTTTTCACATGAATTCCAAATTAAACGTACTATATGTCCACGAACTCGTTTTAACGTTCTCTATCTCATCGAGAAATAAAATTCTCGATTGGATCATCTTATAAAAAGTCAACTTTTAGAACTTTGGAATAGTAAAAATAAGAGATAAACTGTCAGAAGCTAATTTAAGGTTCGGGTCGTATCATATTTTATATTTGATTTTTGGGAATTTTTTCTCTTATGAGATTTTCTTTTATTTAATAAATTCCCAAACCAGCGGAGCTGAGTTTTTATTACGAGAATATTGGAAATGGGCCAATGGGATTGGTCTAGTTATTTATTATTTGGTTTTCGAAAATATTTTCCTTTGAAAATATTATTTGTTTATTTGATATATCAGCGGGGCTGATTTATAGCTACGATTTTTCTGAAACGTAGGACGTTTTATTAAAATGCATGCATCGATTTTTTTTTTTTTTTTTTATAAATATCGGGTTAGTAATATAATACTTTTATTTAAGGTATTATATAAAATTATTTTGGATAAAAATTCAGTTTAGTACCCTCAATTTTTTTGTAAAAATTAGAATGACCCATCTTTTTGAAAAAAAAATCATAATGATCCCTCAACTTTCAAATATGATCTCCCGGGTTTAAAATTTCAAGTGACCTCGAAATATGATGTAAGCTGCTATTTTGGAACTGGCGACAACGACCCACATTTGGCTGATTAAGACCATATCTTTTATATGTGCACTTTATTCATGATTAGGACCAGAATTATGTGTTTTTTATTACTACATTTTGCGTCCAACCAGCCTCATATAGGTATGTTAATTAGGTTTCATTTCAAATTTAGAAGGTTTAATATGTAAATTGTCCATTTTACCTTCTATGAAGGTTTCAGTATTGGAGTATGGGCCCTTGTTGTCAATTTCAAGTCAGCAGCTTACCTCACATTTCGAGGTCACTTGAAATTTTAGACACGGGATATCATATTTGAAAGTTTAGGGGTCATTCTGATTTTTTTTCAAAAAGATGGGTCATTCTGTTTTTTACCGAAAAGCTGAGGGTACTAAACCTTATTTTTCTCCAATTATTTTTATTCACTCACTCTAATATTTTTTATTTGCTTTCCCCTGGACCCTTCGTTTTAAATTCCGTCGTGCAGATTAGTTTATTGGAGGTCAAGAGTACTTGGAGTCAAGGCATTGTCATTGTCGTCGCTTCCACAAAGTGGGATCTGTTCATCCTTTATCTGTCTATTTCTTATTCTTTTCCAGTTCATTGTATAAGACTACTCTGATTACCTGTGAGCCAATTGAGTATTAGTTAAGATTGACTTTTGCGTTTATTTGTGGCAGTCATTGTGATTTGGGGAGCAGATGGCTCCAGGTGTTGAGGTTGGAACTGGATTAAGAAGTATTTTTATTCGTTGCAAGTTTGAGGGTTGTCCATCTTAAGTTTGACCTTATCGATTTATCGGTAGAATTACTCTTAAGGTGGTCCCGCATGGCTTCATCGGACTTTCAGGGTGAAATTCAGGACTGGTCCTGTCATTTCTCGATATATGAAATCAATAGATCATCCATAAACTCCTTTTAACTCATTTGACTATGTAGTTGAATCTATTATATATAGATGGGGGACATACTTTTTTAAATGAATTATGTGTCAAACCAATTCTAATTCTAAGTGTCACATCCCGGGACCAGCTCCGCCGGAACACGATATTGTCCGCTTTGGGCACTCTCCTCTCTGGCCCTCACGGTTTTGTTTCTGGGAGCTCACGAGCAACTTCCCAGTAAGTCACCCATCCTATTAGTTTAATACGGAGTATCCTCGATATATTCGATATCTTTTTTTTTTCATTTGTACGCCGACTTGAGTTTATTCTGTATTAGAATACAAATTAGTGAAGGAGTTCTTCCCATTTATTTCCAAACTCTTATCTCTTAGGTGAATTCTTAGAGTGGCGAGTTTTTCTCTTATCTCCTTGGTGGATTCCTTAGATTAGCGAGAGTATTTATCAGAAAAGTGCTGCCCGCAGCAAATATTTAACCACAGTGATTTTCCAACATCACCTATCTTTCGCCCGTTTTTAAGTGATCAATAGTCCTATAGTTACTTAGTGTATTGTAATATTTTCCGCTTTAAAATATGTAAGATATCTACGTTTCTTAGGCTGCAAGACATCTAACTGTGTAAAATTATGTGTGATGGACTCCCTTAGGCTGCAAAACATCTTTTGTTTCTTTGGACATTTATGTGAAATATTTATGTTTATTAAGTTATAACATGTCTATGTTTCATATAACATAAAAGTTGTTGCATAAATTGCGATCCATTGCATATCCAAGGATCCGTTCGCAACGCGAATAGAAGGGATGTTTTTTTTGGCAATTATAGGGAACAACTCAAGATTTCAGTATTTAGTACCTTAAGTATGCTTGAAATTTGTTAACCTACCATGCATCTGAGTAAGAGTTGATACCCAAAAAAGCACAAGTATGTCTTACACATACCTCAAACACAAATAAAAAAAATACACATGCGAGCTACATTATATATTCGAACAGTCATGCCACGCATGTGGACCCAAGCCACAATCATGCATTTGAGGATTGCAGAGGTGGGTATGGTGTGGAAGGTTACGGAAACGCACATGCTCATTTGTCGATTTAATATCGTTGGTGATTTTAGACTTGGGCCCAAAATCCAAGCCCAACAACCTAGATCGACAATGAATTTGGTGAACATGAGAACATAGGATTGGGCCAACCCTTCCTTTAGGAATCTAAAAGCACATATAAGGAAAACCCAATTTTCCAATTCCCTGTCTTCTTCTTTTATGTGTCTCGCCTCTTTTTCGTCACAGAAGATCTCTTCTTCCCCGCAGCATTCAGATACACAGTCCAAACCAAACCGAAATCCATCATAATTATCACTGCATCTAACCAAGAGAAACCTTCAAACTAGTCAAAAGATATCCTCTTCTTCCTTCAATAACGAGCTCGTAATCCCTTAGTCTTCCTCGTTCCAGGATTTGTGCCATGACCACTCTTTCTTGTCCACTGCTGCAGTGATCTTCACTTTCTCTCAAATTCCCGTTTCACAAGAAAGAACTGTTTCCCCCCAATTTAGGCGAGATTTGTGTAAGGGAAACCCAAAAATTTGTGTGTTTTAGAGTGTCAAAATCCCCTTCAATTGAGTCTATAAAAGCAGAGCTTGGTCAATGTGAAAGGGGGAGGCAATCATTCATCGATCAGGCATCACCCAGCAATCACCTAGCAATACCTAAAAGGCCTCCCTTCAAGCTTTCAAGCCTCTCATGCCTTCCAAGCAGAAATCCCCAAAAAGCCTCCTTCAACCTTCAATCTTTCCAGAAATCCAGAAACCCAAACTAGCCCCTAATTCTCTTCACCGCAGTGCGTTTCTAGCTCCCACGCCATGCCTCATGCTGCCAAGCTCTTTTGATTTTCATACAGCTTAATTCACATACGAGTTTCTCTAATTTTTAAGTGGAATTCGGCTTAGTCATTGCATAATCAAAAAGAACCCCCTCATCAGTAAGGTACTTTACATAATGGTAGAGAAATTATAAATTTGTTTGCATACTGAGAGTTTTGATACTCTAACTATTTGTGCCAGCAAAAAATTATTATATTATTAATATGTCTGAATATCTGTATTTAAAGCATGTAAGACTTTTCCATATAAATTACTATAAAACACTTGTTTACAAGCATAAAGAACCCAAACCTTAAATAACACAAAGTCAAGTGGTGTATAGATGAAATTAATATCATCAGCAAGGCTCAAATTAAGAACTTAGTTCGCTTCCTTGGCTACTACTCCACCAACATACGGTTCTTCCATTTGAGTGAGGTATGAGGAAATGGTGGGCATACCTCAGGCAACAGCTTGAACTGAGTCCTGTTATTGAACCTATGTTGTGCTTTGTGAGACACGACTATGAAATTGCGTTGATTGATCAGTAGCATGAAAATTAGTTATCTCATATATCATTCCCTGAGTTATTTTTTTTGTTAAATTTCTTCATAATCAATCTCTCTCACTGTTGCATAAATGGAATTGTTCAGTAAAAAAAAAATAGTAGAGCAATAAAAAACCAAATTCAAATAACAGTCTGTCAAAGCTGAATGGACTATTTACATCACTTACATATATGTCTACCGGGGCACACTGAACCATCATTTTTTTTAGTAGGTTTTAGCATTTTTCCTCTCTACAATCTACATATCCAAGCTCGTATTGTTAAATCAGTCAACCCTGGTATTATCTCAGCAAGTTTTCTTAGCATCTTTGTGTAATAAATGCTCACTGCTGAAAAAAAAAAAAAATCCATAGCAGATGTGAAATAAAAAGTTCATGTATTTAATAAGATGCAAATTTTGTTTTTTTTAATATTGTTTAAATATTAGAAAACTGAGGTTATGAATAATGCTTAATAGAACTATTGATACATATATGGTTTTTTGACAGAACCATCAGCCCTGTTGCAAAGTCCATTCCAAGCTGCCGACCGTTTTAGTTTCAAATAGAATCAAGAATAGTTTCAATCTTAGGAAACACAAGTTGTCATCGTCGGTTCCATCACCTTAAGGAGCACCTCCATTACTCAAGGAGCTACCACCAAGCAAAGCCAAATCCATGTATCAATGTACAGACCCAATTCTAAACTAGGCCCCAAACCACCAATCCAAATCTACCCCAAACCAATGCAATCGGCTACCCGAGAGCAAAAAAACCATGAACCCAAACCCAAACCCAAACTCAGTTCCACCCTCCAAATGCAGCCCCACAATTCAAAGAACATCATCAACCAAGACTTGTCTTGAAATAAAAAAGGCCAAGCCAATGTGGTCTTTAATTTCTGCTCCTTTTGCCGCAAACCGATCTCGACAGCTTTTGGCCAATCCCGATCAGCATGGAAGTCAACAACAACAGACATCAAGTGAAAAGCGCTGAGCTAGGATGAGAAATATAAAGAGTAAGCCGAAGTTAGCAATTAACTGTCGGTGGTAGACACGAAACTTAAGTGAGATGTTAAAAATGTTGAGAAAATATTTTAAACATTATATATATACATATATATATATATATATATATATATGTATATATATAATGTTTAAAATATTTTCTCAACATTTTTAACATCTCACTAGTTAAGTCATTATGATGTAAATTTAACATCTCATTAGTTAAGTCATTATGATGTAAATTTTACTCTTATATAAAAGAGCATAATGAGAATAAATAGACACTCACTACCAGATCGGACAGAATAGCCAACGAAAAAAATTTCGTCTACTATTCAAAATTTTCGTCGGGTATTCCTTCTATCGACGAAAATTTCGTCGGCTATTATTCGTCGATAAAACGGCGTCGGTAAAAATATACCCGACGACAATAACGAAATCGTCGGCCATTCCAAAGTTATCACCGACGAAAATATATTTCGTCGACCAAACCTTGGCATAATGCCCAACGAAATTCGTCGGATATTTTCACATATGGCCGACGATATCGTAAAATATAGCCGACGATCTCTTCTGTTTCGTCGGTTATTTGTTCTGAAATATAGCCGACATGCAGATTTCGTCGGAATATATTAATATTTTAAGAGGCATTAATTAGTTATAGCCGACGAAACCGTCACTATTTAACATAGACCACCGACGAAATAATGTCATTTTCGTTGGTTATAACAGTTATAGCCGACGAAATTTGGTAAAAATCGTCGGCTATAGCAGTGATAGCCGACGAAATAATGTCAATATCGTCGGCTGTTCTTACATTTTGGGAAAAAAAAATTAAATTAATTTCTAAATTACCATTCCAAGCAACCTGCAATTCACAATGACAATCCAACAAGAAACACGTTTTTCATTAATTATTTAATTTGTTCCATCCTGGCCACCATCCTGCTGTCCAACATGCTCGTCATCCTGCTGAATGAACTCGGGAGCTCTCGGCATTCGAGGTTCATCTAACGGCTCAAACGGGGGCGGGGGTTCAAGGCCTTGTTGTTGTGCCGCGAACATATCATACCACCAGTTTTGTTGGCCGGTGTAGTTCTGTCGCCGAATTCTCTTACATTCAGCATGCCAACGCTCCATTTCCATCTGATACTGCTCTGTTCTGCGTTGTTGCTCCTGTGATCTCTGGAACTGGGCCGCCAATCCTGCATTTTCTTCTGACAATCTCTGCATTTCCCCCTTCATCTGCTAGGTGTCCCCGCCTCCCCTCTTTTGAGCTCCCTTAGTGGTCTTCAGGACCCCTATTCCAGAACTTCCTAAACCCCGGCAGTAGTAGTCGTTTGACCGTTTTGGGAAGGCTGCGTCGAATATCCTTGCTGCATTTTGGACATTCGATCGGTCGACCTGGTTCAGGACTTCTTGCAGATCTTCCTCTGAAATGTTCGGTTGTGTCTCCCGAACTACTGCCTGCAACACTTCTTCTTCGGCCCGGTTCACTCTCTCCTAATTGAACGGGAAAAAAATAATAATTAATATTCTAACAAATATATAATTAAGTAAAATTAATAATTAAAATTTTAAAATCGTAATCAACGACTTACAAGCTCTTCTGTCGCTAATGGATAAGCTTTCTTGAACGTCTCTACGTACGGGTTGCTTAAAGGATGATCTCTAAGCGCCTCCTCCTGATATTGTGAAAATGGCCTAGAACCACCATGATGGGGGGTTGTGTTACGACGGCCGTTCCTTCAAACAAATAATAAAATATTAGAAAAATACATAAAAAAATATTAGTGTAATAATTATAAAATAATTAAACTAATAATTAAAATATTAACAAAATAAACATTTATAGTTAAGTTTAGTATTTACCTGCATAACTGGGTTGTTGAAGTCTACTGTCTTCAACCAACGCCACTTGTACTCCTTGAACATGAACTCTCTTGGAGTACCCATACGACTATATTTGTCGTATTCGGTAAAGTGGGTACGGAGCTCGTTCTTCCACTCTTTGAACCTACGGAAAAAATAAAAGTGCATTAGAAATATTATTAATATCATAAAATATTTCAAATTATAAGATGAGGAATTCCCAACGTACCTCGAGTTCTGCATCGCGTACGCTCAAGCCTGCTTGTGTTCGGCAATCTCGAAGTATGCCTGAAAGATAATATTTTATTAGTACAATACCGAAAATTATTAAATATTATGATAAATAAATTAAGTTTTTTAAATTACTCACCGACGCCGCGTTGTTGACCTCCCTCTTGATCTCTTCCGGCACATCAGCCCACCGTGTCCACAACATAGGGACTCTATCCCTATTTAGTGCTGCCACGTAACCCGCGTAATCGCGGCGTTTTTTCCCCCTTAACATCCTGATTAGGGGGTTCGTTGATCTGGATCCTCCCGCTGGTCTCAACACTTTTCCTGAGCGTATGAAAACATATGACACCTCTCGTATTCCTGCTTGAACTGCTAGCGGCGGTCCCTATCACATAAACGACGATTGGTTAATAAAATTAAATATTAGTGCGTTAATTTTAATAAAACATTTAATTAATAAAATCAAATGTTACCTGAACTCGATGACCCTTCTGTCTACTTTCCTTTTAATCTCGCCGAAATCAGGAGCTCAGGTCTCTCAAATGGCTCATAATGGTATGCCTCCGCAACACTCACGTACTGAGGCCTAGCAGGCCATATGGGCACACCACGCTCGTCGACCTCGGGTATGGCAGGAATGTTGTATGGCATGTATAACTGACTAGGGAGAGTAGGCCCCTTAGTAGAGTCAGTAGCAGATGGCGCAGGAGTCGTCATCGGCTCCCGATGAACCTCAGGCATACGGACCTGATGAACGTCTGGAGCTATGTCGTCCTGAAATAGCTGCGTACTACATCTCGGAGGATCTGGCCGGAGAGGGGGACATGAACTGCTCAACGGCCGCCCCGCCGATAAAAGGGTCTGGTGCCGGTTGCTCACACTCCTCCGCGGCCTAAATTATACAATTAAAATAAATTGCAAAAAAAAAAAAACAATTACCTAGCGGAGGAGGGGAAGGAGGCCGGAGGAGGAGGAGAATGAGGAGGAGGAGGAGGACGCCGGCGCCGATTTGAGGAGGAGGACGCTACAGATCGGAGAAGGAGGAGGAAGTCGATTAAATTCGAAGGATTAAACACGCAGATTGGCGGAGGAGAGCGGCGGAGATGTTTTTCCGGAGGAGGAGAGAAAAAGTCGGGCTGAAAGCGACTTTCAGCTTTTATAGCAGAGAGAATAGCCGACGATTTAAAATATTTCGTCGGCTATTCTTTGAATGTCGTCGGCTATACTTTGGAAGATCAACAGTCGTCGGATCTGAGCCATCCAAAGGCGGACAATAAAAAAGCGCGGATCGCAAGAGTTTAGCCGACGAAATATAATTTTCGTCGGCTAAACTATAGGTCAAACCACTAAGTCAAACCTCTAAATGCTTAAAAACGAAAATTAGTCTAGTTAAACGACGATTTCTGGCCTCACCTTCAAAAGATAATATTTTACAAATCAATGAGACGCAACTAATCATATAAAAGTTTTACAAAATTGATTTAACTAACGTCAGGCTACACATAGGAAAACGAAAGTAAAAAACAGTTAACCGCAACATTCGGCACACAGATTTTATCAGAACCTTGTCATTTTTCAACCGTAGTCGTATTTCATTATTTCGGTCATGTCTTATTTCACAACATTTTTGCTTTTGAAGAGTCTACGTATAGTAACTATTTGAAACTATACATTCACTTAAACACTTAGTAAACAAGTTAAGGAACATTAGTGCATATGTTCTGATTTTGAATCTAAAAGTTTAGAAAATCTATTCCAACCGTCAGATATCACCGTTAAGATAAATACATGGATGGAAAAAAATCCAACTTCAGCTGACAACGTTAAAGGCTCGATCGGAACGCCTCTAAACGCTTAGAAATGGTAATTGGACTGCCTAAATGACGTTTTTTTGCCTGACCTTCAACAAATAATAGTTTCAAATCGATGAGATGCAACTAACCGTATAAAAATTTTCCTCAAAATATGTACCGAAGGTAACGCTACCATTAGGGAAACGAAGGAATAAAACCTTTGACCGCATCTTTCGACACTCAGATTTTATCGGAATCTTGTCATTTTTCAACCGTATACGTATTTTATCATTTTGGTCATATCTTATTTCAAGACTTTTTTCTGTTTGAAGGATGAAGCAATGGTTTATCGTTAGTGATAGAAAATGGAATCTGGTCATTTTTTGTTTTTTTTTTGTTTTAAATCATAGCCGACGAGAGACAACCTCGTACTCGTCGGCTATTCTTTTGTCGTTTTCTGTCTAAAATAAAATATGTATTTTTCAATATAGTTATGGCCGACGAAATAATGCATTTTTCGTCGGCTATTATGAGTATAGCCGACGAAATAACATGTTTTTCAAAGGCAGCAGTGTTGACAACTTGTGGGAAGGGCTGCACCGGGTCATGCATATATTGTTCCCCACGTACACCGCTTTCAAAAGGAAACACGTCGTTGACGAATGCCATTGTTGGATCGTTGGATGTACTACTACTGTCCGCCTAAAAAAATTGCCCATGATCATGCGATCCATCTAATGATGGCTCACCGTGATATATCCAACGTGTGTACTTCGGCCAAAACCCATTACTCTTTAGGTGCTCCCATACTGTCCTAATCGGAAATCGACACATATCACTGCGACACTTACATTTCTTGCACGGGCAATAATGGTAATTCCCGTTTGCATTTTCCTCGACGAACTGCAAAAAATTCACAACTCCTGTAGTGTATCGTCGGTCATGCTTTGGAAGCGAAATCCAACTCTTATCCGGATCCATATATAGCCTGAAAATAATATATATATATATAACTTTAATTAATAAGAAATTAATTAATACATACATATATATATATAAATATAAATCCTTAATAATTAATTACATTACAATATATATTATTATCAACATCAACTCATATATATATATATATATACCATTAACAACCATTATTTAAGTTACACTATATATCAACCATTATTTAAGTTAATTACACTATCAACAACCATTAATTAACATATATATATATATATATATATAATTAAACTCCACACACACATGCGCACACACACACACACACACACACACACACATATATATATATATATATATATATATATTTTAACACTAATTAAAATAACATCAAATTAAAACACATACTTAAACTCTAACTTAAAATCAACTCAACTACAACTCAAAATCAACATATATACATACATTCTAACACTAAAACAACAACAAAACAAAAAATCACTTACTAAATCAAAATCACTAAAACTCAAAATCAACTCAACTAAAACTCAAAATCAACTTATATACACATATACGTACCTATATATAGCTCCACAATGTAAGAGAGGACGGATTTCAACAATACCCACAGATTTTTCACTCTTTCTCCCGTTTTTTTTTTCGTTTTTTTTTTAAATGAGCAGCTGCTGTCTAGATCTGAAAATATATAGACTTATAGCCGACGAAAATGTCAATTTCGTCGGCCAAAATTTCAAAAGTTTTCGTCTGCTAATGTTTCAGAGAAAGACCGACGAAAATCCAAATCGTCGACTGAAATATGAACATAACCGACGTTTTTTGTTTATACCAACGAAAAAACAGTATCGTCGGCTATGGTTAAACTATGGCCGACGATTTTGTTTTTCCACCGATGAAAAATAAAATCGTCGGCTATTCGTTGGAAGTACCGACGAAAATTTTAATTCGTCGGCCGTTTTTTTAAATTTCGTCGGGAAAAACTTTTTTTCTGGTAGTGACTTCTATCTCCTGATATATTGTGTGATTCTCTTTTGTCTTTACACATTTCAGTGTAAATATTTAGTTTAAATGCTCAATTAGTTCTTACTTAATTTAGAAAATCTAAGTTTTTATTTACACAGTAACCGATAGCTCGTAGAAGTCGTCGACTAATTGGGTTTCAGTAATAGTAAGGAAGTATAACCATTAAAGAAAAATATATACATGGCATCGCTTAATTGATTTTCGATTAATGGGAGATATATTATTATATGTATATGAATAAACAAAATTATAGATATTTAGTTTGTAATTTATTGTGTTTTTTCTTCTTATAATAATGTTTATTACGTAGTATACCTTTTGAAATCAATTGAGGCATTAGGTTTAGCGGACAAATATTGCATCTCTTTGTTCCACAATAAAGCAATTGTACTATAAGTTAGCACAGTCACACTTGCCTATATTGAAAGAAGAACATCCTAAGATAAGATCTAATGAATTACATCTTGAGTTTGGATTTGCACTTGGAATTAATTTGCTTTGTTTTTATGGAAAATGATATGTCACATGTGCTACACGCCGTAGCGCCAAACTTGACGAACTTGAGCACAGTCACTTTCCCATGTAAATCAGCAGTGGACATCAAATTGAATATCCCATTAGTACATCCTCCATGAAATGTGGGTTTGCAATCATCTTGTCGCCCATAAGATCGACCGTGGTGGAGATGTTTATTTTCCCTCGTGCAGGGACAAAGGCATGCTCCATTGGAACCAAGGCTACAACTGTGTCGTGATAAGTAACATATGCCGTGGAATTCTTGAAACTAAAGCTTCCATAGTTCCTATTGTTTATAGTGACAAGCATGCTTATCGTCACATTAAGTGTCACATTTGGAAAGATCGTGTATTGAATATTTTCGAGGCCAACGGGTCGGACACTAATCTCGGGTTGTTTAGGCTTGAAGATGGTGAGCGCCAATATCGTCATAACAATGAGGGAAACTACAAAGAAAACAGTAGTGGCAAGGCAGCAGATTTTGACTCCTCTGCTCGAATTTCTGGCACTAGTCATTTTTGGATTCCTAAGAAAACTGAGGACTATTAAGCTTGAGATAAGATGGCTAATGAAGAAGCAATGGTGATCATGAAAGTAAGATCATCATTTATATATAGCAGGTTGAATCTGTTTCCTTTTGGCTAAGATCGATTAAAATGTTTGAATGCTAAATATTGTTTTCCCTATTGTTTATGTGATTAACACTTGCTTGTTTTGCTTGAGATGGCGGAAGATAAGCGTTAACAAGGCAGTGACAAGATGACATATACACTAAACTATTCGTTGAGGACACTACAGTGTTTCATCTTTAAAGTATTACATTCTTTCAAACTATATCTTATCTTAAGATATAATTTCGTCGAACAAGACATCATATATAGGGTTGTTCTTTTGATGAAATATTTTTTCGCTTGAAGGATATGATTTCGGCCCAATTTCTCTTTTCATTTTCTTAGTGCTTTTATAAGATATATATATATATATATATATATATATATATATATATATATATATATATATATATATATATATATATAAGAGGAAAAACCCTATGACATTATGATCGACGAAAATAAAGTAATGAAAATAGTCATTAAACTAATGCGCCCTCATTATACACATCATGACATATTTTTAGAAATACATTTAAAAAGACTTGCTCAATCTTGAAATAGTTGTAGAAATTCGGCGTTGGATGTTTGATGAAACAACTCAATTTAATTCTGAGCATATTCGAAAAGTTATAGTGGACAAATATATGTGTATATATATATATATATATATATATATATATATAGTCTCTATTTAGAGCGGGTTCCGTTCTGAAATTAAAAAGCGGAACTCTTTATTTCACCCACTTTCTAGTCAAATTTCTACATTTCCATCGTTCAATATTTAAGTATATGTGTATATATCATCTATACAAATTTTTATCTTATTTAGTGATCGTTATATATATATATATATATATATATATATATATATATATATAGCTATCAAAATAGAATTTGGACGAAGATGATGTATGATATATGATGGAATCAGACTGAAGCTGTTAGTGTACATAATTTAATTATTCGTACATATATAGCACTCAGTGTGTGTGACTTACCTGCTCATTGTTTTGCATATTCCGATTGAGATCAATAAGTGCCAGTGTTTTTGAATAAGTATAGACGTTGAAAATATATTTATTTACTTTAAAGATGAAGTGCTATAGTAGAAATACTAGAGCCTTCGATCGTAGTGAATTTCCATGCCATCTCTTATAGGATGAATTAAAAATGCATACTTTGGGTATTAAAACTCATCTCCCATCAATTTGATTGATTTATAACTTCATCAACATGATTTATAGTTTTGCTCCAAAATCTATAGAGACTTCTCAAACAAACTCGGGTTAGTTTGATTAATACAAAGTTTGAAATTATTAAGAAGATATTAAGGCATATTTAGGTCGATTAGAAAATTTATCACGGTTAAAATCCAGCATGATTGAAGGTGGAACTTCATATTTTTCAAATCATTTATTCTTCTTTTTCATCTTCCTTATTTTCCACTTTACCAATTGAGACTAACTAAAGTGAAAAGTGTACCTATGATGAACAAACCCTAAATCTAGAGAAAAAATGCTCTCTGA
Source organism: Potentilla sterilis (assembly GCA_963682095.1). Lineage (NCBI taxonomy): Eukaryota > Viridiplantae > Streptophyta > Magnoliopsida > Rosales > Rosaceae > Potentilla > Potentilla sterilis. Next base: position 28,796,065 of record OY821759.1, on the reverse strand, counting down.
GAAACCCTATTGTGCAGCCGCCCCCTCCGCCGCTATTGTGGTTTGAGGAAGGTTTTCGTCGACCAAATTTTATCAAAATTCCCAAATCATCATCCTTTCTATACCCACAGGTAGGGCGGTTTCTCGTCCTGACTCTATGCGAGTTGGTGGGAGTCAGCCTGGTGGAGGACATCGAGCATGGTGGTCCGTTTCGGCGAGTGTCGATCTCGGGGAGGCCAGCCAGGCGTTGTTGCTGATAAGTCATGCCTGTCGAGTTGGTCATCTGTTCAGCCAACACTCTGATCTTATGCGAAATCCCTCTTGGGTTCCCTGGCGGCGCTGCTCTCTTCTAAGGGGTGGTGACCATGTGAGTCTGGCGATGGCACGATCGAACTTTTATCGATCCCATGTCGGCGCTACTCTCCTCTTTTCTGGATCTGCTGTGCTTAGGTGGAGCAGGAAGGCAGGCTGTGGAGAGGTTGTTTCTCCGGCGTTCAAGGACGACAGAGACTCTAGACGTTGGATTCAGTGGATCTTGGGGCTTGCGGGGTGGTGGGAACCATTTCAATGCTGAGGAGGTAGTTTTGGCCGGAGTGAGGTTGCCGCAGTCTTTGGAATCGACAAATCTCCGAACAACATTTTTGGGTTAGGGTTTGGTATTGGGCCCGGTTTTTTTTTTTTAATTTGGGCCTTCGCTCTGATGTGGTTTTGGTTGGAGATACGTAGCTTGGAGACATGTAATTTGGTAGGCAAGGTCCGCCTCCTCCTGCTAAATTGGGTTGATTTTGAACCTAGTCACAGTGTTTAGAGTATTTGATTGTTACCCTTTAATCTTGCTTCTAAGTATTCTGAACACTGAATTTCACCGTGCTTTATCGAGAGAAAATGTAGATGTATTTTTCGAGAGAAAAGGTAGATGTATTTTTGGCTCTTTAGCCTAGTATAAGTTTGTGAGTCATAAGAGATAGCTCTTATTGTCGGCACTAAATGGATGTGTTATTTTTATACTGCTTACTGAATAATAAATTTCTTGACTTCCGATTAAAAAAAAAGTGAAAAGTTAGTCGAGTTGGTAAGAGTTTTTGTGTGAGAATCTCTCATACCCAGGTTCAAATCCTACCGACGCTAATTGGAGTTTAAATCCCAATTTATTTTTGGTGGCTAGGGGGGAGGAAGCGTTTTGACATGATCTCCCAGCGGGGATTAGTCTCTGGGCCTAGAAGGTTTTTGAGAATACAGTCGTTGATAGATTAAAAAAAAAAAAGTGAAAAGTTGATTATATATATATATATATATATATAAAAGTACCAACCTATTGACACCAATATTTTGGAAGGGTTCAGCTTGATAAAGACAACACTTAAAACAAACAATAATCCACCAAAAACAACGTAACTGGCATGGAGAAATTATTTACAAATCACAACCAGCAAATGTTTAACTTGTTATATATTATACAAAACCATATATTAAAGCTGGCATTGACTTGAGTTTGCCTTAACATCATTACCATGCATGCAAGCATTTTTGTTTTCCCGGCAACAAGCATCTTTAACTTTCATAATTGCCGTCATCTAAGAAAACCTTGTTTGTTTTAGAAGATCAAGTAAACAAAGATCCAAAATATAGAATGAATTAAAACTTGACTAGTGGCTCTCTTGTTGATAAAATACCCGCCATCAACTTGAATACTAGTAATTAAAGTTTAGTATTGGATTCGCCGGCAGCAAATACTTACTTTGTTGGTTTAATATTGGTATCTCCATCAATTTGAAAGATGCATCCAAACCTTTTGATGTATTCGTTTTCTACAAGATCATCCAAACAATTTAGTAATGCTGCTCATAGGTCTTTTTTCAGTTTAGTAATAATACTAATAAAGTTTCTCAACTGATTTATTTCATGCAAAACTGAGGCAGACTTCACATAGTATCAGCTAAGTTGTTACACAATGACTGAGCTTCTGGAGCAGTATTGTATTATCTTCATCGTCATTCTAGTCACCATACTCGGCTTTGCAGTAGCTCAGCCTCCTTCGTCAAACTGCATTCTTCATTTTGATGTTCCATCCAATTCAAGTTGTGGAAATGGAGATTGGGGAGGGTTTCTACACAATAGCTGCTGCGCAGCAGTATTTGATGACTACCTTTACGCATTGGGGCAGCACGCAAACCAAACAGGTGTCATATTTTTGGACTCAATCGAGCAACGAAATTGCCTTGATGAAATGCAAAAATTGCAGAAGAATGTGTTTGGATGTGGGATTGAGCAGTTAACAAGGGGTGCTGGTGGTTGCTCTGACTATTCTGTTGGTGAGGTTACGAATAAGTTTGAAGACAACTTGAAAAGTTTAGATGAGAAATGTAACATTCAGAGTGTTGATGAATGTAGTTCCTGTGCTAAAAGTTGGGGGAAAATAAGAGCATTGAACTCACCGTCCTCCGATCCAGAGTCAATCAGAGCTGAAACACAAGTTTGCAGATTTGCAGTCTTGGTGTCGTACACAAGTGCTAAAATTGAAGATAAAGACCATCTCCTTACAGTTTATAAATGCCTTGAGGCACAAAAGTATGGTATGTAGTGCGGAATAATTTAGCTGTCAGCAACATTATATATGTTGGTGTATTTGAATGTAAATTCTCTCTTTGTTCTTTGCAGATGATCAAGACGGAAAGGGTAGAAGAATAAGTAGACGTAAGGCTTCTTCCATTAACAGTTATTGCATTGGTTTATTGTGTCCCTAACAAAGTACAATTTTAATATGAAACTAGGCTTATTGATCATCATCGGAAGCCTTGCAGTTGGTATTGTCATTTCAACAGTAACAGTTGCATGCATTTTTTCCAAGAAACGTACCAAAACAACTCAACCATCAGAATTAGCCAAAAAGGCAACTCCATCTCCAAAAATGGAAGGTAAGTCTGAAAACTATAATTCATACTTAGCATCTATGGAAAGCAGCAATATCTATAACACATATGTGCAAATTGATGAACTTAATTCATTTATATTTATACAACAGCATTTAAGGATGTGATTTTAAAGGAGTCTGGCTGTCCAAAAGTTTCGATCAAGGAAGTGTTATATGCTACAGATAATCTAAGTCCAGCAAATTTTCTTGGTGAAGGAACTGCTGGTAAGCATATGAGTTAAACACATAGTGAAGCAATTAGATATGAGGTCAACCATTTCAGCTATTATATAGCTAGTTTAGTCCATTTTTCGTTTCTGTTTTTGGTATAACAGGAAAGGTTTATAGAGGCATACTATCGAATAATCAACAAGTAGCAATTAAACACATTATCGATGATGAAAATGTGGAGACTTTTGCCAGAGAATTTACAAGCTTATCACACATCAGACACCCCAACCTTGTTACTTTACTTGGTCATTGTTTACAGGAAGATGAGTGTTTCCTTGTATATGAGCTTTGTCCAAATGGGAACCTCTCAGAATGGCTTTTCGGTACACCTTTTACATAACGAATGGGTTTCAGATTTTTTGAAGAAAAATATTTTGCTATGCTAATGCTAATAAATATGAGAATGGAACATATTAGGTAAAGATAAGTGTCTGTCCTGGATCCAAAGGCTTGAGATTGCAATTGATAGTGCTCAAGGTCTATTATTTCTTCATACATATCCAGAAGGTTGCATTGTTCATCGTGACATCAAGGTACATAATAAGGCTCTTGAGTTATGATTATGATTATGTACATGTCTTGAAAGTTTTGTGTATCTCTTGCAGCCAACAAACATTCTCCTTGGGGATAATTTTGAAGCCAAGCTATCAGACTTTGGACTATCCAAAATCATTGAACTGGGTGAAACCTATGTGAGTTCAGAAGTGCGAGGGACTTTTGGTTATGTTGATCCCGACTACCAGAGCAACCATCATGTAAATTCTTCTGGAGATGTCTACAGCTTTGGAATTGTACTATTACAAATCCTATCAGGAAAGAAGGTTATCAATATGAATCTGAACACGCCAATGCCATTAAATAAAATGGTTGGAAATCAATTCACCCCTTTTGAGTTTTCTCTAATTAAATTAATTGTCAGCTGCTCGATCTAATCATAATTGATCATTTTTATGCATGTTTCATTTGTTAGGCTAAAGGCCTTAATAGAGCTGGTAGCATCAATGATTTCGCCGATCCCAAGCTTGATGGAGACTACTCAGAAGAAGCTTTCAATTTCACACTTCAACTCGCTCTGTCATGCACAACACTTAGACAACAAAGACCATCCATGGAGCAAATTGTTGTCAAATTAGAGCAGGCACATAACATATCAACACAAGCAAAGGCCTCTACTCCTGAAGTTTCAATAGATAGCTACCAAAGTTCAAATCTATGAAATATATTGTATAATTTAAAATGAGTATATATTGTGATTAAGTTCATAGTGTAAAAGTATCATCTTCAGCTAAACTATAAAATACAAACTCATTTTCAAATGGGACTTGAAATGTTGAAATTGTAATCATTAGGATTTCCATCTTCGATGTATGATGCTAGTTTACAATCATACATACTGTATATATTGACCCAAAAAAAAAAGAGTGAGGATATCAATCAATTTTACTTAAACATACATATGAAGTACACCGTGTGGATATGAAATTATAAATGATAATGACAAAGTCCACCTCCTTAACATCATCATTGTTGAAACTTACAAAACCAGAACTCAACGACACACCGTTAACTTGAAATATGCTTTGCCGTTGTTAGCCAAGACCGTTAACTTCATCAATGATTTCATTTTGTTAAAATATAAAAAGTCCAGTTTTAGGACTTCCGTAAAAGTAAAACAAGTCTCAAGAGAGTGAAAGTAAAATAAAAATCACCTAAAAGTTAAATATGATTCGGAATGTATCATAATTAACTAAGGGTAAAAACAATAAAACATTGTTTTGACAATTTCATAAGCTAAATTGGCTTCATTAATAGAGATACGAAGTACACCGTGTGGATATGAAATTAGAAATAATAATGACAAAGTCCACCACCTTCACGTATTGTTTCACAATGTAATTAGCCCTATCGAGGGATTGGTGAGCATCATTGTTGAAACTAACAAAACCAGAACTCAACAACACACCGCTAACTTGAAGTACGCTAGTGTCTTGTCGTTGTTAGCCAAGGCCGTCAGCTTCATCAATGATTTCATAACTTTGTTTTGCTCAATTGTGTTCTTGAGAGGGACCTTTGGATCCTATTCTGTCAAAGTTAGGATGATATTTCTCCTTAATCAATAAATCCGTGATGAAGACAACAATGGTAGAAAATTATATTAGTGAAAGAAAGTTTAAGAGCACTAACATTTGTCATGTAAATTTTCAAGTGTATACCAGTGGCTTATCATGATTTTAGATGTTACTAGAAACAATAGATAAGTAGGAACAAAGCAACATAGTTAAAATTCGGACAACTTATTATTATTATTATTATTATTTTCAAATAATAGAATATTATTTCAGTGGCAAGAGCCATACGATCAATTATTGCTATGTTAAACTCCCATACAAGCTACAAAACTCATTATTTAGACTATAACTAAAAACATAAACCACGACGGATATCCATCTTCACTCTTATGTACACATTGAACTATGACCTTCCGGTGCACAACAATTGGATCACGGCTCCCAAATTCTCTCACTCTTCGTCGAATCCGAGTTAGCACACACTACAACAATTGAAATCTTAGGCGACAAAAAATTTTCGTCACCTAAGTACTTAGGTGACGAAATTTTTGTCACCTAAGTTTCGTCGTCTAAGTAACTAGGCGATGAAAATTTTAATTTCGTCACCTAACAGACTACTTAGACGACGAAATATATTCGTCTTCTAAGTACGTTGGTAACGAAAAAATTTCTTAGAGGACGAAATATTTCATCGACTTGAGCTTCACTTAGGCGACGAAAAATTTATACGTTGTCTAAGTGGACCACTAAAGCGACGAAAATTTTGCCTTAGTTGTTCAGTAATTTTTTGTTCTTTTAATTAAACTACTTAGGCGACGAAAAAAAAATTTCGTCACCTATGTCATCCACTTAGGAGACGAATATCCCTATTTTCGTCGCCTTAGTGGACAACTTAGGCGACAAAATTTTATATTTTCGACACCTAGGTAGTTTAATTTTTTTTAAAAAAAAAATTTGGAAAATTGAAATAAATATAATTAATATATTAAAAAAATTATTCATACAAATTAAATACTTAATAAAAAAAATTCAACATGTTGAACATGATCACATTAAACAAAATTCTCAACATTTACTCCAAACATCTAAAAATCCTTGATTTCCAAACTAGAAAGTCATAGAAGATAATTGGAACATATATAAGTCCTATAAAATCACCTTGCTGAAATGACTCTTGGTCCTCCTGTGGATGAAATCATAGAGCTTGACTATGAGCTTGAGGTAGATATCCTCAGACTGGGCGAGGTGTAACGACCCGAACCTTAAAATATCCCCCTAAAAGTTTTAAATTATTTTGAACGTTTTGGAAATTTGTTTTACAATTCGAAGGGCTCAAAAGGTTGACTTTTTATCAGTTGACCCGACCGAGAATTTTATTTCTGGACGAGATAGAGGACGTTAAAATGAGTTCGTGGACACGCAGCAGATTTAATTTGGAATTCGTATGAAAAAGTTATGAGATAAAATCGGGGGGAAGAAATTTCTAGAACGAGGAATATTCTAAACAAGGGGGAACTATTCTTTTCCCTTTTTTTTTTTTTTTTTTTTCTTTCCTCTCTCTCTCTCTCTCTCTCTCTCTCTCTCTCTCCCCCTCTCTCTCTCCGATCGGCCAACCCCGACCTGAGCTCTCCTCTCCTCCTCTCATCTCCGTCGTCCGGCCGAACTAGACCGCCGCACCGGTCATGTTCGAACCGGCTTAGCCAGAGTCCTTTATGTAGCGGCGGTGTAGCTTCGATCGCCGCCGTTAAATCAATTTTGGTTGGAGAGGGTACGACTGTGTCGAACCGGAACTACCTCCTCTGGCCACCGATCGACCCGATATGGGGGGGGGGGGGGGAGGGAAAGAGAAACCTCGGCCGACACGTCAATTCCATGGAGGGAATTGACCCGATTCAGCTAAGGTAAGGGGAAATTAGGATTTGAAATTCTTAGGGTTTTTGTGTGAATTTTGGTGGAGGTTGTGAAATTGATGTTTTTGTTGTAATTGGACGTTGAATTCGTGTCTAGGATGTTGAAAGGAGTCGATTAGGTGTTGTTTGATATTTGATTGGTTGGATTTGGGTGAAATTTGGGGTTGTGGAGTTACTACCGCCGTGTCGGCAGCCGTAGGTGGCGGCTGTGATGGTTTTTGGCGGCGGGGGACGACGGGGATGAAGTCTTGAGGCTATGGGGATGAAATTGGGTTGATTTGGAGACTGATGGTGGTGTTTCTGGCCATTGTAGCTGAGTTGCTGGCGACGGCGCTGCTGCTGCCAGCGACAAGAGGTAGAAGAAGGGTAAAAAAGTGAAAAGTAAGACGGTAAAAGGTAAATAGTAAACTGTAAAAAACAGTAATTCAGTAAATAGTAAACAATAACAGTAAAAGGGTAAACAGTAAAGTAAATACTAAATAGTAATTTATGACTTTGACTTTTACTGTTGACTTTATAAATATTACTGTTGACTTTCCGTAAAAATGTAAAAGCTGGTTAAAAGAAGGTTTTACGTCAAATTAAGCAATAAAAGAATTAATCTGTCTTTGTTCCCAGTGGGTGGGTGGTTGCTGTTTGGGAGCAAAGGGACTCTTAGTTGGTTACCGGGTTTTGATTTCGGACCTGTTTCAGATTTTCTAAGGGAAATTCTGGGACGGGTTACATGAGGTGCGCTTCGCGTTCTTGCTCTTGCCGCCGGAGACCAAATCGAATACCCATAGCGACTGCGGCTTGAAGCTCCTTTCTTCACTTGCGGCAGAGAGAAGTGTTTCCTGCATAGCCCCAGTTCAATTCAACATAAATAGCAGCAGCCACAGACTCCACAATATATGCAAGAACTTTATAGGTACTTCTACACAGACCCTCTATACAAGTGGTGTCTCATCTTCTCCACTAACCACTTCAGTGAACTCCCTGCTAAACACTTTGATCCTTTCAAATAAAGAAAAACTAGCAAAAACAAAAACATAGAGAATATGAATCAAATTGCATGACTGACCTTATCACTGAGAACAGGTGCTGAGCAGTAAGGGTATCAACCAACCTCTACAACTGCAGTAGCATCATGAACTACCGCATTTGGTTTGTTCAACTTGACAAAGATACTAGCTGTAAGCGAGGTACAAAAACTCAAAGAGAATGGTACATATGAGTATCGAACCATAATGAAGACAGAAGAGGCACAATGAAACAATCAAAATCATCAGATTACCTTTGGATGCTTTTAGTATGGCTGAAGTTGGATTCAACATGATGGCTTCAGTTATATGATATATGGCCTCATCCAGCTTACCTGAAAACAACACACTTCCAATGAAGCCAAAAAGTCTAGGAAAACTACAAGCCAGGATATCTTAATAGAAAATGATTAACCACAAATTCACAAGTCACAACAAGACCTTTAGAAACACTATGCATAGCTCTCGATTTCGATAACTGCATAGCATTCTGCATCTCTTCACTTTTCGATCAACTCTTAAGGCCACCAGCACTGCTCTTGTCTCCCGCATTCCACGAATCCTGCAAGCAAGCTAAAGACAAACACATAGAGACGCAGTTCGAATCGGAATGAGAAATTAAGCATTAAATCAATGATTGATTAAGAAATTAAGGTCTGAGCGAGCATGTAGATATCGACGGGCTCTTTGGTGAAGGGGGTAGCGACTTTGTCGGCGAAGAAGATCCCTGACGAGCAGAGGTGCTTAGTGACGCAGTCTCTGACTACCGCACGAAGCTTCTCGGTCTCTTACTCTCTCGCTTTCGGGTTTGAATTGGAATTGGAATTGGAATTGGGTGAGGGTTAGAGACAGAGAAAGATAGAGAGTTTTGAAGAGGGCGGTGGTGCAAGTAATTAAGGGTGGTCGAGCTGGGCTATTGTGCTGGTGATGAAAATAGGGTTTTGGGAGAGATTAAATCGAATGAAGAAATAAAAATGGGAAATGCATAGTGAAGTTGCTGAGAGAGAGAGGGCGGTTGCTGGTGGCGGTGGCCGAATGTGGGATTCGAGAGAAAATAAATAAATTAACACTATCAAACACACAAACAATATACCACTACCAGATCCGAGCGAATAGCCGACGAAAAAAATTTCGTCGGCTATGCCAATTTTTCGTCGGCTATTCCTTCTGCCGACGAAATTTTCGTCGGCTATAAGTCGTCGGGAAAACGCCGTCGGTAATACCAATGGCTGACGAAAATAAAGAAATCGTCGGCTATAGTCGAGTATGGCCGACGATGTTACCGACGAAAATTTATTTCGTCGACCAAACGTGGGCAAAATATCCGACGAAATTCGTCGGGTATTTGCGAGTATGGCCGACGAAATTCGTCGGCTATTTGTTCTGAAATATAGCCGACGATTTCATCTATTTCGTCGGTTATTTCGTCGAAATATATTAATATTTTAATAGGCATTAATTAGTTATAGCTGACGAAATAATGTCATTTTCGTCGGCTATAAGTTTTATAGCCGACGAAAATTGGTAAAAATCGTCGGCTATAGTACTTATAGCCGACAAAATAATGCCAAAATCGTCGGCTATTCTTACATTTGGGGAAAAAAAAATTAAATTATTTTCTAAATTACCATTCCAAGCAACCTGCAAATCACAAAGACAGTCCATGCATTTGCACCAACAAGAAACACGTCTAAATGACTTATTATTTAATTCGTTCCAATATACATAAAATATAACCCTAATCATCACATAAACCACTAAAGTCCACCACGTCATCCCATCATCCTGCTCTCCATCATGCTCGTCATCCTGCTGACCGAACTCGGGAGGTTGAGGCATTGGAGGTTCAACTAACGGCTGAAACGGGGGCGGGGGTTCAAGGTTTTGTTGTTGTGCGGCGAACATATCATACCACCAGTTTTGTTGGCCGGCGTAGTTGTGTCGCCGAATTCTCTCGCATTCAGCATGCCAACTGGACAGATCTAAATAATACTGCTGTGTTCTGCGGTATTGCTCCTGTGATCTGCGTTGTTCCTCCTGTGATCTCTGGAACTCGGCCGCCAACCTTGCATTTTCTTCTGCCAATCTCCGCACTTCCCCCCTCACCTGTTGGCTCTCCCCGCCTCCCTTCTTTTGACCTCCCTTAGTGGTCTTCAGGAGCCCTAGTCCAGAACTTCCCAAACCCCGGCAGTAGTAGTTGTTTGAGCGGTTTGGGAAGGTTGCGTCGAACATCCTCGCTGCCGTTTGGACATTGGACCGGTCGACCTGGCGCAGGGCTTCTTCCAGATCTGCCTCTAAAATGTTCGGTTGTGTCTCCCGAACTACTTGTTGGAACACCTCTTCTTCGGCCCGGTTCACCCTCTCCTAATTGGACGGGAAAAAAAAAATTAATATTCTAACAAATATATAATTAAGTAAAATTAATAATTAAAATTTTAAAATCGTAATGAACGACTTACGAGCTGTTCTGTCGCTTGTGGATAAACGATCTTGAACGTCTCCACGTACGAGTTGCTATCAGGATGATCTCTAAGCGCCTCCTCCTGATATTGTGCAAACGGCCTAGAACCACCATGATGGGGGGTTGTGTTACGGCGGCGGTTCTCAGAGTTTATCCGAGAACGTTGCTTCAAACAAATAATAAAATATTAGAAAAATGCATCAAAAAATATTAGTGTAATAATTATAAAATAATTAAACTAATAATTAAAATTTTAACAAAATAAACATTTGTAGTGAAGTTTAGTATTTACCTGCATAACTGGGTTGTTGAAGTCTACTGTCTTCAACCAACGCCACTCGTACTCCCTGAACATGAACTCTCTGGGAGTACCCATACGACCACGGTTGTCGTATTCCTAATAGTGGGAACGGAGCTCGTTCTTCCACTCTTTGAACCTACGAAAAAAACAAAAGTGCATTAGAAATATTATTAATATCATAAAATATTTTAAATTATAAGACGAGGAATTCCCAACGTACCTCAAGTTCTGCACGGAGTCCGCCCAATCCCGCTTGTGTTCGGCAATCTCGAAGAATGTCTGAAAGATAATATTTTATTAGTTTTACAATTGTAATAATACGGAAAATTATTAAATATTACGATAAATAAATTAAATTTTTTAAATTACTCACCGGGGCGGAGTTGTTCACCTCCCTCTTTATCTCTTCGGGCACATCAGCCCACCAGGTCCACAACATAGGGACTCTGTCCCTAATCAGTGCCCCCACGCAACCCGAGTAGTCGCGTTTTTTTTCCCCTGAACCTCCTGATTAGGAGGTTCGTTGATCTGGATCCTCCCCCTCAGATCAACAGTTCTCCTGAGCGTGTCAAAACATATGACACCTCTCGTATTCCTTGTTGAACTGCCAGCGGCTGTCCCTATCACATAAACGACGATTGGTTAATAAAATTAAATATTAGTGCGTTAATTTTAATAAAACATTTAATTAATAAAATCGAATGTTACCTGAACTCGATGACCCGTCTGTCGACTTTCCTTTTCTCCTCGCCGAAATCAGGAGGTCAGGGTTCTCAAATGGCTGCTGCTGGTATGCCTCCGCAGCACTCACGTACTGAGGCATATCAGGCCATATGGGCACACCACGATAGTCGACCTCCGGTATCGCAGGAATGTTGTACACGGGAGGTAGAGCTGATTTGGGAGAGTAGGACCCTCAGTCGAGTCAGCAGCAGACGTCGTCGGACTCGTCATCGGCTCCCGATGAACCTCAGGCATACGAACCTGAGGAACGTCTGCAGCTATCTCGTCCTGAAATAGCTGCCGACTGAACCTCGGAGCATCTGGCCCGACAGGCGGAAGTGAACTGCTCGACGGCCGCCCCGCCTGGAGAAGGGTCTTGTGCCGAGAACTCACAGTCCTCCGCGGCTGGGATGAATCCACAGTCCTCCGCGGCTGGGATGAATCGACACTCCTCCGCGACTGGCTGGTGGTCCTCTTAGGCTGGCTATGGGTCCTGTCGGAGTCTGCCGAACCGGCGGAATTTTGCAGAACCCCTAGATCTGGAACGACGGCCCCCGAACAAACTGTCTGAATGCATCAGCCATCTGCAGCTTGAGGCATTAATACATTAATTAATATTAAATTATATTACATTTTATAACAAATTCTAATTAATATAATAACCAATAATACTAACATATTTCAAAACATACTAACAAATTTATATATAACAATTTAACTAATTTTAAATAATACTAACCATTATCCTAATATAAACTATTTTTATACAAATATAACTATATTGCAATATTAACATATCTATA